>OZ029927.1:6651061-7227209 GCA_964023275.1 Norana najaformis
CCCATGTCTTCAACGATCTCTCTGGCAAATGCATTGATCTCTAGTCGCTTTGATACCAGTAACTCACTTCTTACTAGTATCACAAAAAATCAAACATGCAGAAATTTCTTTGTTTACCACTTTTTGTCTAGAGCTATAACTAACGCGTCAAAATACGCGGACGTATCCACTGCATGTAGGGGAGATCGAGGCACCTTGATCCTTTCGTTATTTAATGTCTAGCCAATGATGATAGATTCAACTTCAGTTTTTAGTGTACTGTAAAGCTAAGGACAATGTTTCATTCATATAATCAAAGCAACTTTACTGTTGTCCATCGATGACGATGTAAGTAGTCACAGTGACAGTGACTGAGCCTGTACACTTCTGTGCATTTAGGCAGGAAGTCGACCAACTATTATGGTGTTGTGTTTCGATTTGTATCGTGCGGTGTTAGACCCGGCCACCATTTTGAGGCGTTTGAGAGTCAAAAGCTTCACCCTGTACTGTTTGGATATTTTCGGGTCCTAGTGAAGTGAAAAGGAAGGTAACGGTTGTCTTACTTACAACAGTGCTGTTGTGTGAAGAGTGTTGTCTACTCCGGCCACATCTCATCTTATGTATTCATTTTTGTTTATTTATTTATTGCACTTAATGCACTAAACTTGCGAGGCCAGTAAATCTGAATCTGAGGCGCGAGACAAGTGTGTAAACAGCTCGTCTATGATCTTTACGCGAAGTCCGCTCGTCAGAATCAAACCCGCAATCGTTGGATTACAGACCTGGCGCGCTACCGAGTAGTTCACCATGCCGCACAAGGGCTGCAGTGAATAGATGGATTAATTGTCGAATGGAATCTCCTCTTGCTGACAGAATCCTATTCAAAGACAATGGAATCCAGTCGCTTCCTTTATTCTCTATGATGACGGCGCACACGGGCAGCACTCACACTGGGCTGCTGCCGCTACTGCTGCAGTCTGCGCATCCCCATCGTCGTTGACATGGTCCATTGCTTTCGTATTCAGTCGGCACTCGTCATGCATCACCGACCGCTGATGTAGGCGCATAAGATTCATTCGCAACAAAGAAAGCGCTTTGCATGCAGATGTTCCTCCCTCTTAAACCAGCCAAGTCATCTCTAAGAGTCGTACAATCTTTCCTATAGGGGTAAGATCTAACACGAGACAACTGTTCACTCATTGCGCAGTTGTGTCAATAACAGCCCTAAGTGATTGGTCCTGTGATTGAAAGGTCTTTGGCTGAAGCGCAGACATAACTGCAGCAATCCAGTGCCTGGACAACATTTGCCTTTTATGACCGGACACCAAAATGTGAATTTCATGAGGCGCGCTGGAATTCCAACCCTTAGAGGTAAAAGATATTAACATTCCATCCGTGTTTCCGTTCACCCATCTTCCTACCCACCTGTCTGCCCATTTTGCAACATAAATTGCAATTCAAATTGTATTTAGACGCCCCAAAACAATTCTTGTGCCATGCGATGGTCTATTCGGCACCGGACCTCGTCTGTACCCAACGATTGCGGGCTCGAGCCTGCTGAGCCGACTCCTTACAACGACAGCGTACAATTTGTTCGCGTACAATTGTCTCTGTCACAGAGCAGTAAAATTTCTTCCCGGCGTCACCTGGGCTTAGTGTTTAAAGGTGGAAACCGATATTATTACTCCAGCTGCATGTTCACCTCCTGGAAGCATTACCACGTTTTTAGTTTTCATTATGTCTTGAATTCTTATTCTTATTAGGTGAAATTCAGACATAATTTCTTTGTCGGTAGGTTATGTATATTGTGAAGTTGAAGTTATTACCTTTCTTATACAGCCTAACTTAGCGTCTAAGAATGGAACATTGTAATAATTCAATACGAATTTGAATTAGAAAGTAAGTTATTTAATTTATTAAAATGTTCTAATATTTTCTTCTGAGTCAGTCCATATCCCAACAAAACATATTAAAATTATGATGGTTCCAATTAAGGGTTGGTTTTTCTATTTTAAATCTTTGTGAAAATGTCTATGTTGGCGGCTGCACGGACCTTGTTTAAAATATTGTTCATTGAAAATATTGTTTATTGACAAAGTAAAGTAAAGTAAAGTAATAATTTTTAAAGATAAATCCCAAACGATTCCCAATGATTTAAGCGATATGGGTTATATGTCAATAACATATTTTCCCATGAATGAAATGTATGGGCATGGTGTTCTACCATAAACATAGCGGCCAGTTCAAACGGAATATTAGTTTAAAGCGTCTCAACATCCATTGATTCACCTGTGAAATGGTAGGTCTCAGCAGAGTTCCTTTTTATGTATCTTGGGTAATGGGCAGATCAGCTCCGGCTCATTCTTCACATTCGTTAACCAATCATAATTGTAATTGTACATTTACATCCTAGACAGCACGTTAACAGTTTTAAACGTTTTTCGTTGGGTACGTTAAATAATGGTTTGTGTTAAACTGTGAACGTCTCACTAACGTTGTGGAAACGGCAGTAAGCAGCCGGTTAGGTTACGAAAGTTTTCCTAAAGTAAATAAAACGTTTGTACAGTATTTTATTTCATGCAATGGACGATTTGTTTGGACATGGATTGACAGCGCTTTGTATCAGGCGAACGTAGTAACGCTTAAAGACAAGCCTCAATAACGCAAAGATGATTTACTTAATCACGTCATCAGTACACAACGTTTCGATAACGTTGCAACAATCGGCTACAAAAGTTTGCGTAACGTTATAAAAACGTTTGCACATAACATTTGCTCCATGCGATAGATGACTATATGGCTGTACGAATAATGACTGAGTAGTTTTGAATCAGGTGAACATAACAGCACGTAAACATAAACCTTTTTCACGTGCAAACGATTTATTTAACATCCAAGTTACAGACGTTTCGGCAACGCTGCAGAAATATGCAGAAATGCCCGCAATATGATGCGAGAAGAAAAACGCCGTCTGTCTCACACTCTCTCGGAATAATTTAATCTGGATCATAAGACACTTTGCCAACGTTTAATCTGTCTTACTCTGCAACAGTTAATTCCTCTCGTTTACCTAGAAGAAGGCTAATTCTTGGAATGCTTGGTTGCCATTCAAATTATTTGGGTGTTTTTAACAGTCGAACAATTTACATGGGCAACAAAACATGGGACTAGATAATGCATTTTTTAAACTGGGTTGACCACTATAACTCACTTCTTATTGGCATCACAAAGAGAGATCTGCACAAACTACAAATGGTTCTAATCTCTCTGGCCAGAGCCATAACAAAACCACACAAATATCAGCATATTACACCAACGTTAATTCGTTACACTGGTTACCCTTCGAGCAAAGAATCCGGTTTTAAATCTGTCTTATAGTTCACAAAGTACTACATTTAAATCAGCCATCCTGCCTCTGTTCCATGCTCAACCGTCATACCGACAAACATTGGACTCGATCAGTGGACACTATGACTCCTGTTGTCCTTCGTACCAGGACATTGATTGGGCTCCAGAGCGTTCTCGGTTGCTGGTCCACGGCTTTGGAATTCGCTGCCAACTTCTATTCATTCTGTAAGTTCTGTGATGTCATTCAGGTCAAAACTTAAGACTCATCGGTTTCAACTTGCTTACCCACAGTAGCCTAGCTTTTGGTTACTCTGACCCATTGGAATTCAACCAGGCTTCTCCAAAAGGTTAAGGCTTTTGATTACGATTTCACTTGCATCGACCATCGACTGATGCTTTGGACATTGTGATAACGGCGCTGTAGAAGTCCTTAGATTAGATTAGGGAATGGAAACCTTACATAAACTCGCGTATGAAGGGTTTGCTTTTGCTGTGACTAATACCGATATCGTCTGACGGGATTTACACGAATCTCATGGCGTGGATCTCGAGGAGAGAATTCGTCGCCTGAATTTCGTCAGCTGTCGCCGACTGCGGCTGGCGATGGGATTTGCCTAATGGGTGACTCCTCTACGACCACGAGACACATGTAGCGCCAATGCATATAAGCAGATATGAACACCTCTCGACCCTACCTAAGTCCTCCGCTGCTCGGAGAGTGGTCTTTCTAGGTCAGCGCCTGATATTCCGCCTCGGCTGCGAAGGTCGGCGGCAGGGTCGCCTGATAGAGCGCCCAGTTATTGCATAGGGGAGCGATCGGCCAGTCTTCATATCAGCTGTCATCTGTGTGTCATCGATGGAGATTATCCGCTCAGCTGACTGGCTGTGTTTATTGCCAACATTGCAACGCACACCCACACGCACTCAGACACCCACCCATTCCCGCCCATACCGACCCACACACGATTTAATGCCCTTCAGCGAAAGCAGTCTTTTCATTTTATGTCCAGGGATATAGTCCAACGGCCGCTGAACAACAAATTGCAATTTCAGGTCTACAGGGAATAGAGAACACGATTTCTCAGGCCTCTTCCAACCTATGCACCCCTCTTCCAACCTATGCCACCCTCTTCCAACCTATGCCCCCCAACTGCACTCTAAATACATTTGTTTTCGAACGCCTGTAAAGAGACCACAGAGAGATCGAGAGAGGCGCGAGTCAATTAAAGATTTAGAAGTGCTGGCAAAATTCAACCTTTTGAATCTGAATCGATTTCTAGAAACCTTTAATTATGAGAATTCTCGGGCCCCGCAGAGCAGTGTTTGACTCCCGGACCAAATGACATCCGTTCCTTTAGTTTTTGCACGTCTCTTTTGGAGTCTGCAATTACGAAGAGGGAGGTGCTAATTTCCTTTTCTGAGTCGAAAAGTCCCCGGCTTGTGCTTCGTCTACTTCCCGGATCAAAATTCTACAAGTTGCTAACTGACGCAAATGCACGCAACACCCAGTAGAAGATGATGTAAACAGCGATCAAGCCTGCAGTTGTTTGCGCTCAACCTTCGTCCTCTGCGAACGGGACAAACATTCGGCGCAAACCGGACAAAGGTGGATTGTGCGTCGAGTGGTGTTAAGAAATGATTTCTTTGGGCGTAGCAGGAACCGGTGGACGTGATTGACTGAAATAACATTCAAAAACAGAAATGTAGCTCGATGCTAGGCCGAGAAGTGTTTGTAAGTAAGAAGGCCAAATTTAAAGTAGACCTTGAGGAAAGGTGTCGTTTGGAAGAGGTCAACTCTAGGGACCGGAGACCATGGAGACCTTAAACGGCGTGCACGGAGACCTTAAATGGCGTCGCGTCCATTCAAACCGGCAGCGGTGGTGAAGGATCTCACCCGATAATTTCATTGGTAAAACGAGCAAGGCCAATACCATACGGAATAACCTGTACATTTACATTTCTCGAAATTGTAGCTGTGGCATTAGGTTTCACGACTCTAAATACTGCAGCCTCTGTTGCACAACTACTTTCTCAATAGCCTTCGTAGTTTTGATGTCATCCGGATCAAAGATAAAGAAATCCTTGTTGCTCTCGTCTGGACCAAAACAGCAACAGTAGCATGCGATGAAAGTCTTCTGATTACTGCAGGCACCTGTGCTAGACCTGACAAATACTCTAACTAGACGTTGAACGTCTCAAACCGCAAAAAGTAACTAAATCTGCTAAAATGTGCACTTAAATGCGTAGGGCACACGTACGAGGCCACCTAGCGATTGTAGCAAGAGTCAGTCTGACTGTAATCGCCACTTAGCACCCTAACAAGAACCGACCTAATATGGGAAACTGGAAGATTTCGTGATTTCGTGATCACTGATTCTATGTGAGGAGTGGTATGGCGGAAGATTCTGTTGAGACGACGCGGCAAAGGAAGTCAGCAGACAGACAGAAAGACTGATTCTGAAATCGCCGACACACAGAAGGCGCACTAAACATTCTACAAGGTCGACTAAAACCATCCATGATTTGTATTTGAAGCTACCCTAAGATCGTTGTGCAGAAGGTTGACGAGGACTGAGCTTCCGCAAAACACGGTATCACCCACCGTCTTGACGTCGCTCGCTGTTGACAGCAGACGCGTCGCAATTACGACGAGTTTACGCAATACGAGGATTGGTGTTTGGTCAAGTAATTATTTGCAGTTTGTCGGCCTGATCTGAGCTTACGAGATGTAGGACTGTGTTGGTCTGTTGTTTGCTGGGTTCGTGGGGACCTAATATTAGAATTTCGTGGCGTGAGACGAACGGGAGAGGAAGGAAAGAGCGTCGAATCGGTGCTCACGCCATCTATCGGCCTCTTCGAATGAGTGACTGTCAAAATCCGAGATTAATGAGACGTTCAGCGTCGACTATGATTGACGCCGGCCGTCGTAGACACGCACGCTCTGCCTCATGGACACATCCCTCCCTCTGTCAATTCGACCCCCTCCCTTCCTTTCCCCACACCCTCTGGCTAGATCGCTGCACCTGATCGCTGTCTTGGCGTTTTCCATGTCTCTGCTTCTGCCTCACTCCGGCTCTGTTTCTCTGTCTCTCTCTCGGTCTCTCTCTATCCGAGTCTCACTGTCTCCTGGTCTCTCCCTCGGGATCTCTTTCTGTCTATGTCCGTCTCTCGCTCTCAGTTGCTGTCACCGCTCTCTCTCTCTCTCTCTCTCTCTCTCTCTTTCTCTCTCTCTCTCTCTCTCTCTCTTTCTCTCTCTCTCTCTCTCTCTCTCTCCGGCTTCCTCTCTCTCTCCGCATGACTCTTCTGTCACTGCGGGTCTCACTTGTCCTCCCTGCCTCTGTTCCGGGTCTCTCCGTGTCTGTCTGTCTGTCTGTGCAGTCTCTGTGTCTCTGGCTCCCGTGTTTCGTCCCAGCCGGGCGCTGGAGCCACGACGAAACAACGTCGCTGACCGTGGTTCATATTGCGCTCGATTTGCTGATCGAACGACTTGGCCGCACGCAATACATCGCTAAAACCCACCGATGTCTCTGTCTGTCTCTCTCTCTCTCTTTCATCGCTCTGTGTGTGTGTCTGTTTGTGTGTGTCTGTCATTTAGCCTGTTGCGTCTCTGAGCCCGAGTTTGTTTATCTCTCCCTCTATGTCTGCGTGTGTCTTTCTGCCTGTCTAGCTGACTGCCTTTGCTTCGCCTTCTGCTTGGTCGACGCCACACGCCAGGCGTCTAAATATTAATAACAGCGATTCTTGCGGTGATTAATTCGCTGTTTGCCAAATTAGAAACTCGTAGATTCGTCATCGTCGTCGTCGAAGACGAAGGATTCCAATCTGGCTTCAGATTTTAAAACAGGTCTCTCTTACTCCGGCAATCACAGTTGTTCGTGCTGAATCCGGCTCCAGCTGACACGACTCCTCAAGTCCACTGGGACATTGAGCCTCTGTGGTGGATTCGATCCCGTGTGTCTGTCCGTCTATGTCTGTCTGTCTGTCTTCTTGTCTGTCTGTGTGTCTCTCCGTACGCCTGCTTGTCTATGGTGGGCTCCTCTAATGGTAGGAATTTGATTGACTTTGTTGCAGTCCAACCTGTATTATCGCTCACGAGCCGTACTAGAATTATGAATGACCCGTGGCTTGAAGGCAGAGGAATGGGAGCCACAGATGCGAAAGGGGGACCAAGAGTGGAATAGGATGGGAGGGCGTGGGAGGGGAAGAGGCGTCTACGTCGTCGTTCGCGCCATGATTTAAGACGATCGTCTGCAGAGATGACGGATCGTGACGACGCCTTTGTCACGTGATCCAGGCGACGCAACTTAATGCGAAGAGCCGACGTTTACACACACATACATATAAGTAGGCCTACATACATACATACATACATACACACACAGAGACAGACGGACGGACGGACAGACAGAAAGATAGATAGAGAAACTAAAGTATATAGTGTCCGGTGGGCTTACGTACATATAAGGTAGATGTAGGTATTTTGTGATTTCGTTCTCACCGTTAATGTTATTGGTCCATCCATTTGCTACACTCGATCTCACTCCACGACATCGTTCACATAACATTTATGTGTTCTTCCGTGTTTGCGAACAATCTGCGAAGAATCGGTGGTTAACGAAAGAGATATTTAGTGTGGCCAAGATGTTCTAAAGAGCTGCATCTGTACGTTAGAATTATTCGACAACTGCTCAACATGTCTTATAAGTTCTAAAAGGCGCTACACAAAGGCTCAGATATCGCTATGGCTAGAGTGAGGATCGCCTTGGACTGATCCTGAAAAGGCGCTATAGCAACGTTCACATACATGCATGAGCATAGACATACATGCAAGCATACGTACAGGTAAATAGATACACACATGCATGCGTATGTACGTACGTACAGACAGACAGGTAGACAGACAAACAGACAGACAAATAAAGGGACATCGAAAGTAGTCCTGTCGGCTTTTCGGATAAGATAGGCGTAGTTATGGCGGCATTCGTGTGATTGTTTTCGCAGTTAATTTGTCCATCCATTGCCTGCTCTATAGTTGCTTCTTCTTAATGCTTCTCCTTTGCTTCCAGACAAATCAATATGTGGCGAGTCCAAGTAATTGCTTATCGGACGAAGTCAAAGTCCTTTGCGCCGTCCTTCTCTCCAGCTTCATTCGAACCCGTCGCCCTTCATTATTCGCCTAATACGTTGCAATCTTATAAATACGACTAATTATCAGCCGACGGTCGACGACGGGGGATCCGACGAGAAACTGACGAAATACGGATTCACTCACGCAGCTCTTCTTTATTTTCCATATCGTCTTCTCAGGCTTCTTCCATGTCTCTGCCTCTCTGTCTGTCTGTCTGTCTGTCTCTGTCTCTGTCTGTCTCTGTCTCCCTCTGTCTCTGTCTCTCTGTCTCTGTCTCTCTGTCTCTGTCTCTTCGTTATCGTCCAACGCATTTCTCGTCTCCTCGACCATTTATCGACAACAGCGTCTGTCGCTCTGAGGTCCATGGAGAGAAAACGCGTTATACGCCCAGGTCCCTCAATTACACGAACCCCTAACAGTGGCCGACTGACGTACTAGCACATGGCTGAACTGCAGTGGTTTTCTGCAATCTTACCTACCTTCTTCAAATTGCTTATCCGCCACCTAAGACAGAGAGGCAACCTGACCTTCTAGCTGTGGCTTGGCTTTGGTGCGCCTTCGGTTGATGCCTTTACTGCAATCCTATTCATAACACTGGCCAACAGAAAAAATTTTTTTTCTTGTTGCCTTCGGTTTTAGACCTGTTCTTGGGGTAATTTTGGGCGCTGATTCAGAAAATGTCATTGGATTGAGTGCAAAAGGAGCTTCTTCGGTGTCGAATGACTTGAAATTTTTATAACAAACTTGTTCTGTTTGGTATCATATAAGTACAGTTTCAGGTACTACCATTTTCTTTTAAGTATTTGTATTATTATGTTTATTTAGTGTATCACATAATAAATTGAGCACTACATAATTATAGCTATAGCCTTATGTTTTATGGGCGAGCAGAGGCAAGGACTGGTATATGGCATAATGTTCTATATCTCGAAAACTAGACCTGCTGGGAGAAAACTGGTGCCTTTTCTGGAATCAGCAGGTCAAATATACCCAGAAACAGTTCTAACATTTGAGGCAACAAATTATGTGTTGGCCAGTGTAATCATTCATAATATGCGCATATATTCAGCGCCTTCTGAAGAAAACTCCTCAAAGCTGCTCCAGACTTAACAACACAAGACGACGATGCCTTTTGCATTAGACAATTAGACAACAGCGCATTAGAAGTCACTAATGACTTATTCACTTACTGCAATCCTATTCATAATCATTCATAATATGCGCATATATTCAGCGCCTTCTGAAGAAAACTGCTCAAAGCTGCTCCAGACTTAATTACACAAGACGACGATGCCTTTTGCATTAGACAATTAGACAACAGCGCATTAGAAGTCACTAATGACTTATTCACTTACTGCAATCCTATTCATAATCATTCATAATATGCGCATATATTCAGCGCCTTCTGAAGAAAACTCCTCAAAGCTGCTCCAGACTTAACAACACAAGACGACGATGCCTTTTGCATTAGACAATTAGACAACAGCGCATTAGAAGTCACTAATGACTTATTCACTTACTGCAATCCTATTCATAATCATTCATAATATGCGCATATATTCAGCGCCTTCTGAAGAAAACTCCTCAAAGCTGCTCCAGACTTAACAACACAAGACGACGATCGAATAGAATGGTCTTCAACCGAAATAGAGGCAGATTAGGGCCCATGTATAGCTATGTATATGTATTGTGCATAGGCTATGACGCAGATTGCATGGATCTTCTGTTCCAGAGTTAAGGGCCGAACACAGCAAAGCTACCATGTTGCCCTGTGGAAGTACGAGACTGTGGAAGTACAGGACTATGGAAGGACGGGACTGTGGAAGGACGGGACTGCGGAAGTACGGGACTGTGGAAGGACGGGACTGTGGAAGGACGGGACTGTGGAAGGACGGGACTGTGCAAGGACGGGACTGTGGAAGTACGGGACTGTGGAAGGACGGGACTGTGGAAATACGGAACTGTGGAAGTACGGGAGTACCGGACTGTGGAAGTACGGGACTGTGGAAGGACGGGACTGTGGAAGGACGGGACTGTGGAAGGACGGGACTGTGGAAGGACGGGACTGTGGAAGTACGGGACTGTGGAAGTACGGGACTGTGGAAGGACGGGACTGTGGAAGGACGGGACTGTGGAAGGACGGGACTGTGGAAGGACGGGACTGTGGAAGGACGGGACTGTGGAAGGACGGGACTGTGGAAGGACGGGACTGTGGAAGGACGGGACTGTGGAAGGACGGGACTGTGGAAGTACGGGACTGTGGAAGGACGGGACTGTGGAAGGACGGGACTGTGGAAGTACGGGACTGTGGAAGGACGGGACTGTGGAAGTACGGGACTGTGGAAGGACGGGACTGTGGAAGGACGGGACTGTGGAAGTTCGGGGCTGTGGAAGTACGGGATTGTGGATGGACGGGACTGTGGAAGTACGGGACTGTGGAAGTACGGGATGGCGACTGTGCTCCATCTTATCCAGGGGAGTGTCTGTTTCGGTCTCATCCAGTCCTGGCCCTCAGTTCTCTCCTCTCAAAGTCACCTGATTGTCTCACTGGTCAGAACTTCCACGATGGGACATAGAAGTTTCGCTGTGTTTGGTCCAACTTTCAGGAATAGGTAGCCTATCGCCAAATCAAATCAGCTTCTTTGTCTCTTTGTAAACCTATTCCGTGAGCGCTTGAAAACCACTTTGTTCGCTCGCGGCTTTCTCTTATCAAATAGGGAGCAACTCTGACGAATCTTCACGTGAAGTGGCGCCATATAAATCTCTGATTACACTTACGACTATAGATCACCTTGCGGTGTAGAGCGAAGAGATGTGCGACCACGTACAGATGGCGCTATATGAAGCGCTGTATGTATTTACTAATTACCCTACTAATGTTCTCCTTCGATTGATTTCTTAGGTGATTTGTTAGCTGAACTTCGCATCATATGTCGCACCAATCAGCCGCTTTAGCGCCACAGGTAGAGACCTATGTATCTGAACATTTATATAGCGCCTTTTAGAGCCTCACAAAGACCCGAGACATTAAATGACAGTGCTTGTAACAGCCTAGGGACTGCATAAAGGGACAAAACTATGGTGACAATGTAGGGAAGGAAGTTTCTCCTTCCCTGCTGTCTTAGTTATCTCGATATATCAAAGATTCAAAATCAGGCGCAATTCGCTTCCACACCTGATTGCTGTCACACGCATTAGGCCTTAGGCCTTAGGCCTAATCGTACATGCACAGTGTGTGCATGTTCCCGTAGTTGATATATTTTGCTTGTTCATTTGCGTTATTTGTTTCGAGCTCAGAGGCAGCGAAGCGTGACGAGCGACTGAAAGTGTGCAATTCTTACGCTCTGTATTTACATTAGTTAAGCTGGCCAGTCTGTGTCTAGGCGAAGAGTTCGGCTGCAGAAGTTGATTGATCTGTGTGCATCTAAGACAGAGGTTATACGCCGCATTTGAGTTGGTTTCTTGCAATAAAACTTGTTGCCTGTCTGCAATTGAAGGAAGTTCGTCTAGAGACGACGCTGGATGCTAGTAAACTGATGGACTCTCGCACACAAGTAGAATCAAATCAACGGATTCTCTTTCACGAATGACTGACGACAGGTTCAGAGTTTGTGGTCTGCAGCTGAGGAATGACGATGGCCGAGTGAAATGCTTGTCTGTGATCGACTGTTACGACTGCCACTCCCTCGGCTGATGGTGGAGCGCGCCAGGTTTGTATAGTGTGGGCTGAAATTTTCGTTAGACGAAAACCTCTCCAAAGTCAGGCCCGAGATATAGACAGATAGTTAGACAAACAGGCAGGCAGACAGACAGACAGGTATTCATACAGGCAGACAGGCAGATAGAGAAGCGAGAGAAAGGAAGAGACAAAGACAGAGGGACAAATACAAAAGCAAAAGGCAGAGGGTAAATAGAGAAGTAAGGTCGTTCGGCTGGGAGACAGAGGATCCAATACTGGAAACTGAGAGGCCGCTTCCCTGAGGCAAAAGCAAAAGCTCTACGATTCAAGACGACCCTATGTATATTTGTACATAGGCATATATATATATATACACGTGCCTGTATAGATTGCTATATACATGCAATTTTAAAGACAGTGGGTTTAACTGTTGCATACAAATCAGGACAGTTTAAAAGTGGAAATCCTGGGAATGCCGACCTCTTAGAAGGTTTGGAGAGTAACTGCTGCCCAACTGGAGTTTTCTGTCGGTCCGTTCTGATCTTTTGCCTCATCGACTGGTAACAAGTCCTGTCGGTTTTTCTGCGCAGGTGACTGTTTTGCTTCTTCATCAGCCATCGTTTTGTTCCTCAGTATTTGACGAAGGGACGTTTGATTGATCTTCTTGCCGAGTTTTCGTTGCGTTCGTCACCGTTTTAGTCTACGCGAGTTCTGTTGCAGTTGTGCATGAAGTAGGAAAGAAATATATCTTAGAATCTAAACCCAGTGCCCTGATAGATATCTTCATACAGCACCTTGTTACAACATGTATGCCTATGTATGCATGCACGCACGCATGCGTACCTTTATATATGTAGCATGTATGCTTGTATGTCTGTGTGTGTCTTTGGAAATGTACGACCACCTGTTTCGTGGGATCAGTGTTTGAAGGCCAACGTGTTGTTTTTTTATAGCTGGTGCATTGCCCTCATACACAGAGTATTTGTGCATCTGTATTTGGCATCATGCCTCCCTTCATTCTGTCGAGGCCTTTGACTCTTCGATGCAGAGGAGGATTCGTTGGCTGCATGGAACCTGAAGAGCGGAAGGGTGACGGGTGACGGGCGGCCGACGGTAGATGGACAGAGACCGACTGCCGTCCATTGCAGTCTCGTCTAAGGGGTTTTTTCATAGACTTGCTGACGACGGTCGAGAGACCATAACAAAGGCTGTCGGTAATAACGCAGAAAATAAGGCTTCATAACTCATATGCACACGTCAAATTATGCTGATGTCATCTGGCGTCGAGAGACAGACAGACAGACTATATGATGCCACAGCCGCTGCTGCTCCTGCTGTAGCCCTAGCTGCTGCTGCTGCTGCTGCTGCTGATGATGATGGTGATGACCGATCGACCGACGGAGCGATTCGTCGTCGTCTGCTGCCAGTGGATGACGAGTTCCGCTTGAGAGGTGAAGAGTCCGGTCTTCATTCGCTGACCCTCGTCTTCGTCCCTTGTTGCTGGAGTAGGATTTCCAGTTAGCGCCACTCGACGCCAAGTGCTTTCATTGTCTTCACCAACATCCAACATCAGGCGAGGCATACAGAGCACACGAAGCAGTTGGCGCTTCGACTCTCCTTCACATCCCTCCATTCGATGAGACCTGAACATCTCGCCACCGAGCTGTGCGGTGCTCTATTCGGTAGAACGCTGAGTCCAACTAATGCCGGTTCGAGCCTGCTGAGCGAACTCCGTGCAACGACCCTAGACAAGTTGTTCGCGCACACCTGTTTCGCACCTCTTCACCAAATTCTCTTCGGCGCCGCCAGTTGTCTTGACTTGTGATGTGACACGTGGTTCTGAACTGGGCCTGCTCCTGTTTGCACTGTATGCCACTGCTATTTAAACTACTTACTGATCGTTCTCTTGACTACCATTTGTACGCTGACTGTATTCAGCTATTCGTCTCATTCGACAATTGTGCGTCTAATCCCGCTGTCCAGCTACTTGCTTATAATTTCTGAAACGTTCAGCATGGAATGGCTAGCAATAAATCTCTTGTGAATCATTCTAAAGCTAAATACCTTCTTTTGCACAGAGGTCAACAGCTTCGCAAATTTCGTTGGCTGCAGTTGCGCTGATTTCTTGCTTAGCGTACTGACGGCGCACATAATTTAGGCATAATATTTGACTCCACCATGTCATTTTCTCTCGGGTACAAATTCCTGCGAGGTTATGAATAAGTAAATGACTAGCCCTTGCCCGTATGCAAGGTTCTTGTGCAACTGTCCGTTGTCTATGCGGAAATACCAGGTCTGAATATAGGTTCTGTGTACACAACGTGCATACGTCCCGTTCGAAATCGTATGCCTCCTCCAAATACTGGACCGACATAACGGAAACTCTGACTGAAGTTAGCGGTAAATTTGTTTGCAACGTCAAAGTTATTGCGGCAGCCGATAAAATGAATTGTCGAGTTAAGACTTTTCTCAAAATTTTATATGCCAGGCTTTCCAAAATTCGTCTAGTCTTTTATAGAGAAAATGAGATCAACAGTGTCATCATGCTTACTTTTATTGAGGAAATGAGATCAAGAGTAATAATTTGTAACTTCTAATGCGCCTATGTCTAATGCACAACGCATTAACCGATGTTGCATCAAATTTAAGCCGCATTCAGGTCAATATCGAGAAGATCAGTCCACCGAGACAGCGAGGCGGCCTACGGCGGATAAGCCATTTGTCAGTGTCATCATGCTTACTTTTGTTGGGGAAATGGCATCAATGGTGTCATCATGCTTAGTCTGCTTTTTATATCCGTTTACACGATGATTTAATCGCATGCAAGAAACCCAGATGAAGAGCGTCCAACACTTAACTCTCCATTAAGCCTGAAACACGAATCAGCTTTAAGGCGATCAAGCTCATCATTCCAGAAGAGCTTCCACTAACCGGACTTAATTCTAAAGACAAGTGGAGTTTGACAGCGATACGAACGAAGGGCACGAACAACAGGACCGTAATAGCTAATAATAAGCTTGCGATGCTGCGATTTTACGCCTACGATTCCTCGCTCATCCGATGGACACATGGCATGCTAACAAGTGCCTTACTGACGCATTTACTTATTTACTTACTTACTTCTCATCGTTACACACCGCTAGGCACCCACATCACTGTCGAGGCTTATTAAGCTCCAGCTTCCCTCTTGTGGTACCCTGATAAGCCCGCCTTATCCCATCGTCAGGACCAGGACGGGGTGCGTTACCTGGGCAGTCGATGCTACTGTGGAGCCCAACTGCCTCAGCCAACCCCTCTAACTCGAAACTGCCCACTAGTGGTCGGTGGCCACTGAGGTCAGCACTTGAGTCAACAATAGAAACATCACGAACAACAGGCGCATTTAGAACTAGTTACACAAATGATTTATAAAAGAAGCTCTATATTAGGCTGCGATTGAAATAGATGACTTTATCAACCGAACTGAACAAGTCTTGGCAGTCAAACAAGTTATAACTGTCGAAAACATAACTGCAAACATTAAAGCCAACATGACTATCATTACATGCCAAATCCATGTCTCCAGCATTGATAACATCATCATTCATCACCATGATTCACATAACTTTCAATATAACCAAAGTGTCGACAAAAATCATCAGCATATGCAAATTTAGGCTTAAAAAAAGCGAAATAAACAGTTACCAGCTGAATATTGCGAACCTTATCTATTTGAAAGACAATCCAAGAACGCTACAGCTACATCCGGACCTTTCCACTAATGGATTTCCACCACGGGGCGGGGGAGGGGACGTCGCCAGAGAGAGTGCACCTACAAAAATGCCCGAGCTAAGTTTGTTGGTCATGGCAGATACGACATACGCAAGAAACTCTGGGAAAATGTCAATAAGAAGATGCAGGTTCTTCGGAGATAGCAAGTGTTCTTGTATAGTAATAGTGTACGTGTTAGGTTAATTACTAATGTCCGCCAGAAGGCTGCAACTAATGTTGATACCTCTAATATTAACATGACTGTCTTTGCAAGAGCTTTGTTGGCACTTTTGTTTGCGCGGAATTCCAGTCCCTTACGGTCTGTTGAACTTGTAGTGGAAAAAGTCCCAAAGTTCTTCCCAGGTGCAGACTCGGAATTCGGCAGATGTAAACAGTCGTTTGGTCGACGAGCAACACCCAGTGACCCGTGAAACATTATTCCGCTAGTCCTGCAAATCCTGCTTCGTTGTGGTCGGCTCCAAACTGCCAACTAAGCAAATTCAAGTCCCGTTAGTCGGTCGCTTATAAAGTTCTACCACTGGAAGCGGGGCATGCTGGTAATTCGTTCGTCGGTCATTTGAGGTCACCGGACGCGAGGCCAACCGCTGGGAGGGACTCTGCGCTTTCACCACAGGCACCAAGAAGACCTCTCGGCGGCCGAAGAGATTCGTCGGTCGTAGTGGAACACGACTCGGCAACTACAGGGGTCACGGTAGATACAGGGTCATCGGCTCTCTGTTCGTCCAGCTTTCTAAACAGTGCCGCCACAAGGTCACGGAGCTCAGAGACCCGAGAACCGCTAGCTTCATCGGCCCCTGAGGACGGGTCAGGAGCCACAAGCTGAGGTAACTTCACTTTATATATGTCTAGTATCGTGTAGAGTGAGAGAATGTCTTCTAAACTTGAGCGCAGCCGGAGCTCACTCGACAGAGTTAGGCACGTATGACGTCTTCACAGTGCCAAGATATTTGTTTCGCAACTTGAAAAACAAGATTAAGATAGCGGCGCCATAGAAATCATTACATTAGAGTAGGTTAGTTTAGTTTAGGTTAGATTAGAATCCTGATCTAATCTAAACTAATCTAATCTAGTATAATCTAATATAGTCTCTTATAAGATACCAATCCAATCTTATCCAGTCTAATCCAATCTAATTTTATCTGAAAATTGTCCTTCTTCTCAGCGTTTATGCTCGGTCCTTAAAAGGCGCTATATATAAATGCCCAGAGACATGCAGAAATATTACACTGGCATCAATCCTAGGTGTTCCAACAAGTGAAGCAACCATCGATTGATGCCTTGAGCATAATGATAACGGCGCTATAGAAGTCATTAGAATAGTTTTGATGAAGCTGCCGTTTAAACGCAGTTTTGTTCGTCTGCAAGTTAGCAATAAACCGAAATGTCTAACAATAAAGTTCAGGATTTAACTTGATTTTACAAAATAACTCGAACTACAGTTTTAACTGAAGCTTCTGTCGACATCATTAAAACTCAACGAATCATCGTCAATTAAATGTTCAGAAAGATATCATCAGTTGGCACAACAAATTAGATACATTGCAAGTTTGGCTGAGTAGGCATTTTTTCAACCTGAAAGATACTCATAAGGGTAAGATTAGGCAAACAGATCGATATCGCGTTCAACAATTGTTCCCAAAGACAATGCCCTTGGGAGGGGGTTAAAGGGTATTTCATATAAAGCGTCAACAGGATAACAGCAGCTCAACCCTTGAACAACTATGTCTTGAGAGTGACAGCTCACTGTCCGTTTCACACGACCCATTGCGGGGATACTAGGTTCCGAACTCAGAACACAGAGTTGAAATTCACAGAAAGTCTTGCACTGTGCCACGCTGAACTGGCTGCTGTCGGATAAAACGATCGTTATATAATATACTGGAACCAAGTGTTAACACAGATAATTGCTCGACTTCATATACAACAGGGTGTCAGTCAGATGTGCATCTTCGCACGACACGAAAGGCTCTAAGCGCCTGATACAATCACGCAACTGAACACGGAGAAAAGACTCGGTACAGCTTGATCTGAATGATTTGAAATACCTCGTACTTCAAACCATTAATCAATATTGGACAGGTGTGTTTGTCTTACGAAGGCCCGTCTCAGGATCCAGGTCAGTTCAGGATTTGATATGAAACAACGGGTTACATTGTAACATTGTAACAGGTAACATTGTAACAGCCGGTAATTATTCTTTCTATTAAATCCGATGCAGAAATTGCACAATGCTTTACCATAACAGACCAGACGACGCTAACTCAATAAAACATAATTACACTGAAATTACGATCAAAGACATTAACGCACATTTGGTACGAATATACCACATGTATATTTTATATTTAATTCATATTCTGCATTTAATTACTACCAATGTCTATTAAGAAGCACCAATCCATTGCGCAAAGCAGTTGTGCGTTTTGGACTTACTCAAGTCAAGGTCCTTTCATACGAACTGCTTCATGGGAAACACGAACCTCCTTATACTGCAAGTCACTCGATGAGCCCTAAACCAGTTCATCAACGCTCACACTTTGTATCTAACCATGTAGTAGGCGCTGATAGGTTCTATAAGGCGCTACATAAGTGTCCAGATGAATATGCTTTCTTTTATAATTTAATAGATACATTAAGCTTTCTGATAAGCCGTTCTGCACTGGATTTACAAAGACTTGCCATGTAGTATAGACAGGCACCGTTATTACGGTAAGCCTTCTTTCACTTTCTAGTCCTCTTCGCAAGTTACACAAAATAAGAGGAAGTGAAGCAAATGTTGTTGGCCACAAGCATCAGTCAATTCTCTCAAAGCTGAATTACGGAGGTCACATGATGATCTATTGACGAAAATTTAGCATTTGATGCCAATCGCAATGAAATGTCCAACAACCGGATTATATGGCTTGCCAATTATGGATTAGATTAGATTCACCTTATCTGACATCAGGAGTTCTATAGCGCCGATAACACAAAACACAATGCACCGAACTGCTCACCACGGTAAATTTCATTAGCTGAATTGAAGTGCGGAATGCTTAAGATGAAAGGTCAAACATCGCCAGTGTTGGGCAAAATCTAAGAATTTGCTCGCACGATTTAGCATGTTTATGTTTTTGGGATGGATGAAATCAAGGCCAATGCGAAGGACATCGACCTTGGCCTCACTGTCCTTCAACGCCAAGAACATGTCTCTGAGTCCTGTAAAAGCGCCAAAAGACCCTCCTTATATTGGTTCTGTTACAATCATGCATGACATAATTATGCGCACAAAATTGTAAATATTTACACAATTTACCTTTGCCACATTGTACACATATTTACATTTCGATTACGAAATTGACCAAATTATGTACAGAAAACCTGCTTATTCAGTTGAATCATTTTTTTGGCATTTTGCCAGCCAACTGGACCTCTAGTCCTCGTACATCATCACCGAGCTATTATTATGCATCATCTCATCATCGCTGAGTATGATGCGCCACCTCATTCCTCCATCCTTTGTTTCCAGGCAGACGTTACCGTTTCACCGTCACTCTACGCTAATAACAGCGCTATATAAAAGTCCAGATAAATCATGATCATTCATTTTCATGACCCTAATCACAATCGTACCCCTCGACAACATCATCATAGTTAGTGATAAATTATTGATCTGAATTGGCTATAGGAGTCATTTGACTGACCTGGTAAATCAGTGGCAGATGAAAAATCTAGAGCATCAAGTAGTCTTGTAAATCGGATTAGAAAGTGCAAAGGTCACTCTACTGATCACTACACCGAAATAAATTTAACTACCTATGCACCCAAGCAGTTTTAGCGCCGCTGTTTAATAACAAACATCCATTGATCTCGCTAAGCAAATCTGGCTAAAGGTTCCTACACATCTGAATTATATGCACATTCTGCTTGTCTCTAGATGAGTGTTTAGCCACCCACTGTCACTATCTCACATACTTATCTAACCAGATTCGAATAAACTTCCAACGGTTACCTCTGAGAGAAGCGAATGGATTCAAATGTGGAGTGTTACTCCAACCAGCCTCGTCATTGGGTAACACACATCACCTCAAACCCTTCCCACCTCTCATGAACTGCGTTTTTCAATCACCTGTCTTTTGAGGAAATGTTCTTTCTAGTTTTCCCAACAGTTCGGACCAAAGGAAAAGCTGACAGTTCGGCAGGGTGTCATTTGTGTTGGCGGCAGCAGAGGAAAGACTCCGATGGGAATTGTAAGACGAAGAGGAAGAGGAAGCTAAGCTGTGAGATGGTCTGATCCATTGGAAGGGGGAAGGGGAAGACCTACGGAAAGGAGCGAAAAGTATGGGGTATGATTATCCCTATAACTGGAGATAGTCTGAACGAGTGGAGGTAAGTTGCCCCAACTTCCCTACAAATGGCACCCTGCTGCTCAGCAAACGATCACTATCTAGACATCCTTCGCTCAGTTAGGTTAGAAGCCGAGGGGGGTGCCGCCTTCTTCTGAGGAGGCCTTCGACTATCGTGCGTGTATGTCCTGGATGAGTCCCATAGCGCCGTCCATTGGGCCGTGCAACGGTGGACTCTGCGCTGCGTGAAGTCCGTACATTCCCGGATGGTGACCCATGTGACCTCCGTGGGCCATCATCATGGCGTGGTGCGGATGTCCTGGTATGAGCATTGCACCCTGCGAGTGAAGAGCTGGCGCAGGTCGCAGGTGACTCATCGAAGCGTAGGAACCGGAATTCGGAGACGTTCCGTACATGTCTGAACCGGCTAAGTCTTGCATACCTGTGACGAACGGACAAAAATAGGAAGAGGTGACCAACTGTAATTGTAATTGTAATTTGAGATTCATAAAGCGCCTCTTAGAGGATAAACTCAACAGAGGTACTCCCGACCCGAAAGAGTAAAATCACTGTTAGTACAGTCTTCAGGCGCCTGGAGGGGGAGAGAAAGGAGCTCAAGTCGCAATTCTCGAGGGAGACGATTCCAGCAAGTGGGACCAACGTAGGCGAAGCTTCTGGACTGGGCAGTAGCGGTACGCATGTGAGGGACAAACAGGAGATCCTGAGTGGCCCAGCGAAGGGTGCTACGGCCCGGCAACGAGGAGACCAAAGTGCAGAAATCAATGAGGTAAAGGGGAGCAGAGCCAAGAACACAATTGCGCATGAGGGAGAGGATCTTAAAGTGGACACGCTGCTGGACGGGGAGTCAGTGAAGAATGTCACGAATATAAGACGAGGTGTGAGAATATAAGACCAAGCAGTGCATCTCTAAGGCCGACATCTAAGTAATGACTCCATAGAAAAGCAGACTTCAATTACATTGTGATCTGTTGCATGTGACTCTGTGACGCATGCATTTTCAATCTGCCGTAAAATGCACTTGTTTTAGATCGTCATGTGTGCGTCGCAGTTGTAGGGTGGGCTTACTTAAAGGCGCTACAATAAGTGCCTTGCATGCATGCATGGACATGCGCCACGGTGGACTCCGTGTAACGACCCTCATCCAGTTGTTGTCTCGCATCTCAGATGAAGATTTGCTGAATTTAGGCGCGTAATGAGTGCAGTAAATAAATAGATGGGAAGATGGACGCGCCGAAATTCAGCAAATCTGTATCTGAGATGCGAGACAACTGGACGAGGGTCTTTACACGGAGTCCACCGTGGCGCATGTCCATGCATGCATGCAAGGCACTTAATGTAGCGTCTTTTAAGTAAGCCCACCCTACAAATGCGATGGATGGATGGGTGGGTGGGTGGATGGGTGGATGGACAGATGAATGGACTGAGGAATGGATGGATGGACGGAAGGACTGATGGACCGGTAAATGGATGGGTGGGTGGATGAATGCATGGGAAGGTGGATGTATGGCAGGATGGAATGACCGGCCCCCGGACATGGATGGTTGGTTGGATGGATGAATGGATGGACGGATAGATGGGTGAGTGGCTGGGTAGATGAGTTGATGGGTGGATGGATAGATGGGTTGACGGGTGGACGGAAACATAGATGGATGGATGGATGGATGAGTGGTTGGATAGATGGGTTGATGCGTGGATAGATGGGTGGGTGTGTAGAAGGACAGGCGGGTGGATGGGTGGGTGGGTGAGTGGATGGATGGATGGAAGGATGAACGGAGGGACAGAGCCTTCTGCATATAGAGGAAAGAGGCTCAGTTTTGCACAAGAGTTATGATCATAGCGGTGGACTACTGTGGTTTGAGCCAAGTGCAGTAAAAGGTGGATGGAGGTCAGAATGGACGGTTATTATAAGGTAGCAGTCAGTCAGCGGGGAGTCGGGGCAGCCAGCGCCAGTTCAAAAAATGACAATATATTCCGTCTTGCACGAGATTCCGCAATTTTCCGCATTGCCAGAGGCGCTTCTAGCGACCGAGCGATGAACAACGATCTCCGGGAATGAACGAGGCACTTGGCCCCTCTGATAAATTGCAGTTAAATTCAGCATGGACGCATTTTTGTCCACCGGATATTACTTCAGGCAAATAAACCAAATCTAGCTCTTTGGAGGACTGGAAATGAGGGGTGGTTGGGGAACGAGGAAGGGGGGCTGGAGAGGGAGGATATGGGAATGGGAAGGAAGCAGGCGATTGTCGAGAACGAGAATGGAGGAATGGTGTGGCGGAATAAACCCAAAGACGAGCCTTCGGCGCCGATTGACGTCCTGGAAGGCTCTCTAAATTGTACACATTAATCAACAAGTCTTTCTCCCTCCAGCTTTTCCCATTCCTCCCTCTTCCGTCGCTCTTTCCTCCTTCCCTTCCTCTCGCCCTCCTGCCTTCCTCATTCCTCACTCTTCCGTCGCTCTTTCCTCCTTCCCTTCCTCTCGCACTCCTGCCTTCCTCATTCCTCCCTCTTCTCTTGCTCTTTCGTGCCTTGTTCTTCCCTCCAACATCTTTCTCTTTTTTTCGCTCATTCCTCCCTTTTCTTCAGTTTCTCTCCCTCTCTCTCCCTCTCTCCCCTTTCCCTCTCCCTCTCCCTCTCTTTCTATTTTTTTTCTCTCTCTATCTATTTATATTTATATATCTCTCTCCCGCCTCCCTTTTCCTTGCGCCTTCCTTCCGTCGTCGGCTGAATAACGATGCTTCCAGCAGGGACTTCTTCTCATTCAGAAAATGTCGGTCACGTCAACGGGACGACTCTCACTTACTAACTGACGATTGCTAACAGCAGCATTTCGAAACCACTCAGCGCCTTCGCTCATCCTAGTAACAAATTTCTTCCCAAAGTCACGGTTGAACGTAAGGAATGCAGCAAAAGCGCGTTAGATAACTGTGACCATCATCTATATAATCTTATGGTGTTGCCGATTTTTATGAATAGTGAAGGAAATGAGGCCGTTGAAGACGGGGTTCCAAAAAACTACGTGAAGTAGGCTAGTAATCTTGCAGAGGCTTGAGTGCAGTGAAGATTTATAACGTCACGAGATGGAAAACTGACGGTCACGCTTTGGTGATTTCGGGTAATTAGAAGGTACTGCTGTAAGAAGATAGCTTGACAGTTTGGACAGCGTGGCTGTTGGACAATTTGACGGAGTGAAGAGTAAAGAAAAGTATGCTAGTGGAGATTTAAAGATAAAATGAGACGAAACTTCAGTGTATAAAACTATTTCTGCTAGAAACCTGTGTTTTAATGACGTTGTTTCAGTAATTGTGTGGAACATTCAGTGAGTTTGAAAGCAGAATTTGCAACCTGACAGTTTTTGTTGGGCAAAAATAACCGTCTTAAACAAGTGCCTTCATTCGTGAGTAACTTTGAGAATACTCCACTAGTCTGAACAATTTCGTACGACGTGTAAGATGATTAACAATAATACAGTTGAACCTCCTTCCATAAGAGCTTTGGGGTTTCTAGTCTATTAAAAATGCTATTCCACATCTGTACATCGGGCTTCGAGCCCAATCCGATTGAGATGAAGGTTGCGAATTAATGAGCTGGTCACCCACTATGACTTTGGTGGCTGATAGTAAATATTTAATAAATTTGTCGCCCTCTCCCTCCATCCTTCGCTCACGCACAAGCCAACCCTCTCGCACATCTATACTCTCGCTCGCTCGCACACTGCGATTAAATTGAATAAGCAAGAAACATGAAAACCGTATTGAGAGCAGCTTATACCTGATTCGTCCGGATCGAAAAACACGCGGTACCCTGTAAAAGAAAACAAAAAAAAAATATCGAATCATGTTAACGCTTACAAGGGCATAAGACCTCAAGAAAGTCGTTCGGTCGTCAACCACTTAAGACAGAAACCTCACGAAAACATGTTGAAGGCATTGCTTCAACGTGTCGCTCAAGAAACATTTTCAGCTGATTTTAAGACGCACCTTTTAGATCGTTTACATATTCGTGTTGAAGAGCCTTTGATAGTGAGGTTCCTAAAAGACCACATGCAAGCCTTCGGATACATTCACAGAATACACATAAAGATCAGCGACATTATTTTCACCGACTGAACAAAACAGTACTTACAGCGATCATAATTAATCGCAAGTAGTCATCGTAAACTGGACAATTTCTAAAGCGCAACTTAAAAGTTAAGCTTATTCAAGAGCACCGCATCGGGTCAGAGTGTTGTCCAGAGGTACTCTACGAAGAACAGCATCCGATTGCCAGGAGCTCAGGAGCGGAAGGAGACAGAGGAGCTGTGTTTAGATTGAGAGAAATGGGATTGCGGCCGATTTTATGCATCAGGGTCATGTTTCTTTCGAGGTTCAAAAGTTCAGAAAGTTCAGTAAATAAAGTGTCTTAGACTTAGAAAAATATTTCGAGCTGTTCATCTCATATCAAGGATTCGAACTATCACGTTGTAGATTTGCGTGACTACACAAGGACCAAGTAAGCGAGCTGTTATGGTTAATTTTAAGAGTTATTCTAGACAATAGGTGCTTTAGGAACTGTTGTATCGGGCGCTACATAACTAAGTTTTAGTTTCATCATTAGCTCCGGGAAACCTTTACCCAAACGGAACTCTTTACAGCAATTATAGTTGACCCGGTCTGGTTATTGTAGTTTGGGAAGAGCTGTACAGAAATTGTTTCAGTTAATTATTACAGGCGAATGCAATCTCAGCCACTGTCGTGACTGAGAGCTAACTGAAGATGAGGGTTTCATGGAATGGGTTAGTCTGGTGTGACCGCATTAGGTCAGTTATCCGTAGCCGTTTGGGAGATACAGCGTGGCTCAGGGCGACAGAGATTGATTATGAAACATTGATGGAGTTTGCAATGATAGAAGAGATGATAGAAGAAATATAGTCAGAGAAAGAATGCCAGACATTTGTTTGCGCTCGAATCAGTCATTAGTCGTCCTAAAGTCAGACAGAAGGACAGTCATCTGGATTCTGTTGGGCGGAGGATGGACTTAGATTAAACCCCGAGGTAGTAGTTTGAGTAGGTTAGGCTTTGCGTTGGTCGTCGGCCCTACTTCTTGGAACTGTTTGCCGAGTGACCTGCGGCGACTTGAACTTCTCTGCCTTTCTCTCTCTCTCTCTCTCTCTCTCTCTCTCTCTCTCTCTCTCTCTCTCTCTCTCTCACCTCCCTCTCTCTCTCTCTTTCTCTGTCTGTCTGTCTGTCTCTCTCTCTCTCTTTTGAAGACCAATGGTTCTGGATTATCGGGCAGGCAGCGCCTCTGACGAGACTATCTTGAAGAGGGGCTTTGTAAATTGTTGATTACGATTACGATTACGAATATATAGTTTCGGGGTTCTTTAGAAGTCGTAACGTTCTCGTCCAGTGTAATGTAGCTTATGCGAAATCTAACATGTACTCGAAAAAGAGTCGAAAGACATTCGTATTCGAAGAAAGATAACAAAGCGATCTACAACCGAAGAATCCCAGAGAACCAGAAACAAGTGGCGTTTAATAGACCTAGTCGAATGTAAACGTTAGTCACACTTTTAAATTCTAATGGACAGCCTTGTCACAGTACATTTGAGAGCTTCTTAGAAGGCGGTATACAAATGCTCAGGCACAACGTAATTAGGTCGTTATCAAGACCCTAATATAGCGCCTTTTAGGTAGGCCGACTCACAAAGGCGATAGGACACGCCAAGTCAGCTTCAAGCGTAATTGCATCAGCACCATGAACGCCACCAAATTCAATAAATTCTGTTTGTCAGTTGTAACTAAACTCTTCTGAAAACAGCGCTATAAGAAAGTTCGGTCGCTGCACCTAATAACATGACGTAAGTTGCTGGATATAGGGGTTGGCTGAACTGATCCGGCGAAATCCACTCACGAAATCCAATAAAATAAACGATCACTTCAATTTGGATTAAAGACTTTCTTGCGTCGGACTCGGGCAACTGATCACAAAATCCGCCGCTTCCTGCTGCACGGAAAATAGCAAAAAATAAATCACGTTCTCCGTTCGCATCCACAAAGAACCACAAAAGAACAAGGCGGCGGCGGCGGTGGCGGTGGTGGCGGATACTTTTTGCCCGGCGGATACTTTCTTCGCAGCGACCAGTTTTCACCTGACAACCTCGGTGATGGATGAAGTTGACTCGACGTGTCACCGCGATCGCAACCGGGCAAGTTAATCAGAGGGAAAACTGTGGAAGGGGAAATTTCAATAGGGGCATCGCGGCGTTGACAGGCATTATTATGTTGAAGATAAAAGTGTGGGACCCCGAGTGACCCCCATCAGGAATGATCGATGACTGGCGTCCGGCCATCGGGGGCGAAAGCAGCGGCGCGGGCGGCGAATAACTTCATTGTTTACAGCGACCGGTTCACGATTCAACGACGCCACGATTCAATCGGACCATGTGCTAGGAGGATATATTACACGCCGCCCAGAAGACCCACCGACCGACCTCCTGTCGACACACCCTCAGGCCTCCAGATATGCGCTACAAAAATTGGCCCGTTACATTACGTTGCATGGAAAGCGTGCAGCCAATACACCTTTTAGAACCCAATAGAAAATTCCCATAGACTTCAGAAGATGTGCTGCCTACCCTGGCTTCCTTTGCTACCCCGGCTTCCCTTGCGACCCTGGCTTCCCTTGCTACCCAGGCTTCCCTTGCTACCTTGGCTTCACTTGCTACCCAGGCTTCTCTTGCTACCCAGACTTCCCTTGCTACCCAGGCTTCCCTTGCTACCTTGGCTTCACTTGCTACCCAGGCTTCCCTTGCTACCCCGGCTTCCCTTGCGACCCTGGCTTCCCTTGCTACCCAGGCTTCCCTTGCTACCTTGGCTTCCCTTGCTACCCAGGCTTCCCTTGCTACCCAGGCTTCCCTTGCTACCTTGGCTTCCCTTGCTACCTTGGCTTCCCTTGCTACCCAGGCTTCCCTTGCTACCTTGGCTTCACTTGCTACCCAGGCTTCCCTTGCTACCCAGGCTTCCCTTGCTACCCAGGCTTCCCTTGCTACCCAGGCTTCCCTTGCTACCCAGCTTCCCTTGCTACCCAGGCTTCCCTTGCTACCCAGGCTTCCCTTGCTACCCAGGCTTCCCTTGCTACCCAGGCTTCCCGGATTCTGAACTGGCATAGAAATCACGATCCGGCTGTTTTAACCATGATGTGCGCTTTTACCGAAGTAGCTGACAACATGTAGGGCAGCAAGAGTAGGTCGTCTGTCTTAGATCTGAGAGGAAATGATGCGAATCTGCTTACCGGGCGCTCTCATCATTTGCTGACTGTCCATATAGAGACTGGCAATGTCTGGGCTATAGACGCTTGGAGGACCTAAAACATCAAATGTATTCACAAGCATCAGCAACCAGTCCCTGCATCTTCCTTTCATTCGTTCATGCATTCATTCGCTCATTCGTTCGTTCATTCCGAGTACTTATATAGCAACTTCGGTTATCCTTCCTTATAAGGTCTGTGCGTTCAAGAGGTAAGGTCATAAGGTCAGGTAATACCTCCTTCTCCAATAGTTCTCAAGAGGTGTGGTCTGAAAGGTATCGTTAACCTCGAATAACAGCATAATGCAATTAATATAAACATAAAGGTACATTTGGGAAAACCTGTCTTTTCTTAGGTCTGCTATTAACGACGGATTCGACCGCTGCTGATGCGTTGGTTCTAACGCTAAAGGTCTTTCGTTTGAGGTACAGATGCAAAAGCAGCACAAACAGGGCAACGTTTCCTCGTGGATTATTAAGTGTAACGATGACTTGTCCATTGTCCGGGTCACACGAAGCGCGGGAATTTGAATATAGCTGGCGGACCGGTGAAGGGCCAACACTACTTCAGGATTTGCCTCTGCAAGCGACCGCCCTACTGCGTAAGTATTTCGAAAATTATATACAGCTGCGTTCGAGTATCTCTTGAAGTCGTTAAGTTCTCAACTGCGTGTATACTGTTGACTTCATCTGCATTTAGTAGACGAAGAGTGGATCGGCTTATAACGTCTAGAGCCGAGCGACAGCAAGAACAACACGCAGTTAGAGATACTGTGATCTCAAGAGCTACTAAGAGCTTGTCAGCGTAACTCTGGATCATCGTACATGGGATTAATTCTAGTGGAGGGACGTGCGGCGCTACTGGTCTCTCGATCTCACAGCGGAACAACTATCACTCGATTAGTCTATGAGGCAGAACAACACTTGTCACGGACCTTTCGAACAAGATGATTCAATATTTCCGTCGCTAAGTTCTCAGTTTGCTGTCTTCAATAGTACGCTCACTTATCGCACTTATTATTATTAAGAAGCGCTCTCAGCTTGGCATGTATCTTAGGAAGTACACTCGATCATGTATCTTAGGAAGTACACTCGATCACCACACATTAAAATTTAAAAATATTCTTAGTTTGTCATCTTACGAATTATAATCAATCACCATACGTTATTCTCTTACAAAGTACAGTCAATTATCTCCGACTAATATGAAGAGTTGATGATGTTACGAACATTCTTCAATACGCAACAAACTACAGCTATCAATGGACATATGTCTAAGCAGAATTATAAATTGTAGCAGAAAAACACAGAATCTGCGTCAGCGAGACCAACTTATTTAACTGAAATGATGTGACAGAACATTAAACTGCGATGTAGAAATTCATAGCAATCGAAGAACAGTTGCATCTAGACGAGGATATTTAATTGGCTGAGTGGATATGGTCGCCAAGAGACGCAAATTCAATTAAGCTCAACTTTCTAACAGATTCGCTGCTGGCTGACCATCTGCGATCAGCCGGTCAACCTGAGAGTCCAGTGAAATCAGGTCTCACGCAGGAGCTAACGAAGGAGCCTTTTAAAATTAATGTCTCCTCCTGCAGCAACAGCTGATACTGCAGAGTGGCTACGACTGTATCAGACATAAACTGTCCTGTTCATAGCACATACCGATTGTTGCCTACTGCCAGAGAATACTGTCTTATTACTACAAAAGGCTACATTAAATGTCTAGCAACGGCTGTGCATTTAACCAGATACTTAAATGTACTTGCCGGCTCTGTTGGACTGATCGATCATTGGTTGAACTATTCGTCGTCGTGCGTTTATAAACCTTCAAACAAACAAACAACAAACAAGCGTTGGAATCGCAAGAAACTGCGAATGAAGACAAAAGACAGTTCGCTGCTAAGAAAACAACTGCGCTGAAGGAAGTCTTTAAAAGAAAACTCTCATGGTTTGTTCAGGTGGAAAGAATGTCATTTCACTCAGCTACGACTCTGAAAGCACTGCTTGCAAGACATATAAAGAAAAGAGAAACAACCGAAGACAACTTGGGCAACGCTAATCGACAACACCAATGAAGACAGAACAGGACTTGGATTAATGACAAGAAAGACACCGGAGCTGAAAGAAACCTACAGAATGAAGTTCATTCATTCGAACCCATCACCGTCAAACGGTTGGCGTCAGGAACTGACGATAACAATGAAAAGACGAATTAGGAGGAGAAGCAGTAGGACAGACGGAAGAAGAGGAAAAGAAGCAGTAAGAGAAGGAAGGAGAGGAAGAGGAGAAGAAGCAGTACGAGAAGGAAGAGGAGAAGGAGGAGGAGAAGCAGTAAGAGAAGGAAGAGGAGAAGGAGGAGGAGAAGCAGTAAGAGTAGGAAGGAGAGGAATAAGAGGAGAAGCATTAAGAGAAAGAATAAAAAGAAGAGGAGCAGGAAGACGTGTTAACTAATTAACAGAAAAACGCATGCCTATTAATTATAACAGAACATTTCTATGCTCTGTCCATGGCAGGCAAGGCATGCAGAATTGGTTTCTCATAAAAACTGATGAAATGTAAACGCATTCCTCTCCAGTCGACTACAAAGCTACGTAGCTATCACAGTGACAAGCAACGGTTTTCAGAACTTGCTGTTTTGTCTGGGTCTTATTTTATGAGATCCTTAAACCTTCCTTTATATCAATATCCAAATACCACATTAGACATGTTTTACAACGAAGGTCACATCAGCTTGACTCTGACCAGCCTCTGCATCTTACTTTCATTCATTCATGCATTCATTTGTTCATTCATTCGTTCATTCTGAGTAGTCATATATCGCATCTTCAATATATTAGACACATATCATGTGCTGACTTTAGGTAACATCAGCTGAACTCTGAACATTTAATAGAGCAAGCATTCAAATAAAAACTGACGCACACAGAAACAGTGTCTAGTCAAATGATGAGTCATTCTGAAGAGACAAACCGAGACATACATTACAGTAGAGCGTCAAATCATACGAAAGGCAGCTGAACGGGTGCCATGAGGAAAAAAGCGAAACGTTTTGGGAAATGTATCTTCGATAATCTGAACCATTGGTGTGGGAAGGAGAAGTTCTCCGTTCCTCTCTGAATCGCACCCTACAGCCGAGACATCTATTACAGCAGAGCGTCAAATCATATAAGCGCCAATTGCTTCACCGGAGATCCACTATGCGGTCGGCGACCGTCGGCGCAGACTCTACCTGCCACAGCCTGCGTCTACCAGTCTACCGACCGACCGACCGACCGACCGAGGCCGAGCAATATCTGCTGATCCCCGATGCAATTATTTCGATGTGCCTTCTTAGCCGGGGCAAAAACCTTGGCTGGCTGCGCGTAAGCTAGCAGCATTAGACGCATAGAGCGCTCGGAAGATGGCGTGCGTCTAGCGAGGCTAATTGGGTGGATAAGTTAAACAAATGTGTAAAGTGTCGGCGTCAAACGGGTTCAAAGGGGGGACCAACGGATCCGTCGTCCTGTCAGGCGCCCGATTGGCTCTGACCGAATGGAAAATAGTGAGATAGGGACGGAACGAAGGTTAATTCAATCGCGGAGAACGAAACTTTTAACAATTATAATGGGCTCAGTTGCCGGGAAACAACGCGGATCTTCTCGACACAGAGACACAGACAGAATCAAATTTAGTCCGGATTTCTCGTCTGACGTGAGCCATTTCTTCGGATCAATATAGGAGCACGTCAGCCGAAAATGTGAATAAATCCAGACAAGCCGCAGACGCACAGACACACACACAGCCACACGCCGACACGGCCACACACACACACACACACACACACACACACATACACACGCAACCATCCACACGCCGACACGGCCACACACACACACACACACACATCCTGCATAGACGAGCGCACATAGACAGACGAGTAGAACAAATGCTCTGTCCAGATAGCAAAGCAAGTCCATATTATTTCAAGAGACTTCTCTTGCAGCCGTCAATTCGACGGAACAGTTCGCCAGTTTGATTGCTCTTTCAAAGATGTGATTAGTTCGCAAATCTAATCTAAATTCCGTCATTTCTCAGTATCACATCAAACAGCAGCTGATTCACCAGCATTTCACTAAATCAAATCCCACTACCACTTCTCCCTAACTTCAAATCCTAGATCCGCCCTGGTAAGAAAAATGAGAAGTTGTATCTTTGCTCGAGCCTCCATGACACGACCATTCTGCTCATTAAAGTAGGATTCTGACAAAAAAATTCGATTCCTTTTTTGTCCGGTTTCACATTCTGTACTTTCACGAACTGGTAACCACACCGTGTTTTCAAGAAACTAGAATAACACAAGCATCTCCTCAGGATGCCGGACTAAAAAAACTCTGCCCAACAAAGATTTAATTTCTACCCAGAATTATTTGTCGAAGTGCATACATAATTTCTAGATTTTAATTAAAAATTATTAATAATAGGGAGAAAACTTTCGTTTGGTTTTTAATCCAAATGGTTGGGCCTACAAGCGCGACGTCTCTGAACTTCATGTGAACTTCGTTTACATCCGTTTAAACAAATTCTCCTAGAATTCCTGTGAAGCGTCTGTGCTGTGGCCAAGTCTCTGATTTCAACGATAATCAATTAGGCCCCAACGAGACTAGAATCTGACGGCAGCTGCGTCTGATTTTGACTTGGGTGACGTGTAGCCTCTTGGAACCTCACCCGTCTCAACAACGGCTGAACGAATGCCTGCGACGGACGAACGCAAATCAGACTCAGTTTTAAGACGGCTCTCTCTGTAGAAACGCCATCCACAGTTTGCGCTAAAAATAAAGCGTTGTAGGTGGAATCTTAATCGAAAACTGGCGTATTGGTGATTAAACGAAGTAAAAAATAATTCTCTCCGTTGCTAATTATTATCGTCGCACGGAGATGCAAAGTCCTTAGTGTAGGCAGGATCAGTACTTCGTAATCGTAGTAATCATTTAGTTAATGCGATCTGTGTTTGTTTAATTCAGCCTGGAGGTGATAATGTTTTCTTCGGCTTTCATCCGCAGCAGTCATTAAAGGCCAAATAAGCGGGCAATGATAGTTGGCATGAAAGGCGACGGGAGTTGGCGGACACCTGGCCTTTCGTAGTCGTTCTGGCGGCAACGGTCCTATGGTCTTCGGTCTGGCGCCGTTGCCGTTTAGGGCGGGACAATGATTAGAGCCTTTTCGAGCGGCATGGAGGAGATCCAGGTGTTTCATTCCGAACGACAGTCATTTGGTTTTACCAAAGGAACAATGAGGCATTCAGAGTAATCATAGTCGTCGTCTTTACGGAGTCAATACTACTCATCCTCTTCTTCATTCTCATCTCATCCCTCCGTCTCTTTCTCTTTGTCTCTGTGTCTGTCTTCTTGTCTCTGTCTCTCTGTCTCTCTCTCGTCGTCTGTAGCTGTCTTCTTGTTCAATCTGCCACTTCTTTTCGGCGTCTTTTCCTGCTCATGCAATCATGCGTTTTTCTTCTATCATTCATTGCTCCTCCTCCTCCTCCTGATCATCCTCCTCTTCCACCACTTTCTCCTCCTCCTCCTCCTCCTCCTCCTCCTCCTCCTCCTCCTCCTCCTCCTCCTCAGGTCAACATCAACGCTGCTACCAACCTTTTTATGCTACTATTTCCCCACAGTATTGCCTTATTTTTTACCAGTATACCACACCGCCGCCACCTCCACCATTTCTTCCACCCACCACCAAACCTCCATCTCTACCACCGCCAACCACACACGCGCACACACACACAAACCAACAATACCAAACCACAACCACCATTTCCACCACAAACACAAACAAACACCTGAACATATGTAATCATAATCGTAATCGTAAACTCGATATTTCTGCAGCACCCAACGAAAGCTAAGTCGCGAGAACCAGATTATTCACAGGCGCTCAGTCAGAACAAAATTTTTAGGCAAGAATGATTCGGTTCTAAGTCAAAATCCAAGAGTCAGGCAGGCAGACAGTCAGACGGCTACGATGTGTTATGTTTGAAATTGGATTTCCAAGACACGTAAAGACGATGAATCGGATATGATCCGCAGAAGGGAATGATTTCCAGTTTTGAGTGGAAGACACACACGTGCACCCACACCACCACTGTAATCGTAATCTTACACTGTAAACTCGGCACTTAGCGCCGAAGCAAATTCGGAAGAGCAATCCGATTTCCCGGAGCACCTCATGTCTTAGTGAGTTACCTCTTCAACTTCAGTTCAAGCGAAGACTGTTACACAGAAGATAGAGACCAGACAGGCAGACAGACAGACAGACAAATAGATCAACACAAAGAATGAAAGACAGACAGACAAGCAGACAGACAAGCAAACGGATAGATAGACAGATTAACAGTGAGGCAGACGAGAAAGTCTAAATAAAATGCGCAGACAGACAGACAGAGGCGGTAATGTCAGTGAACTGTACAGAAGGCAGGCAGGCAGGCAGAGAGACAGACAGGCAAACACACCATCTAGACAGACAGGCGCGGTAATGTCAGTGAACTGCACTTGGCGAAAACTATTATCGGGCGAGATGTTATTAATTGAGCTTGTAGACGTGTTGACAGAGTAGAAGCCTCGCGAGGCTCATCCGTCTGCCGAACGCTCGTTCTCCGTTTCGCGATCCGGAAACGGTACTGGTTCTCCGCTTGGCAGGAACTGGTCTGAAGCATTCTTACTGATAACGGGGGTTCAGAGGGAAGGTCAAGAGAGGTTGGCGAGCAGCCAGCAGATGCATGAAAAGCCTGTCATGCACGATCGCGACAAGCATCGATCTATGCAGCACTGACAACCGTAGTAACAACGTTGACATCGGATGTCTTTTGGAAGGCGACGGCTCGTCGCTTAGAATAACACGGCGACGGAAGAAGCAAGAGACGGCATACAAGAAAAGACCCGATCAAAAGGCCAGCATTCGTCCGATCTCCGATCTCCACTTATAAATACATCTGGACAACTGCAGAATACACTTGTGCCGATTGTTGCGACTCATATATGAGGCGCATCCATCGGCACAAGTGTATTCTATATTCATTCACGCCTCTTGATCCCGTGAAATAAAAATAATTCAGACGTGTTGGGCGAAGTTCACGAGGAGCACACCCCTCCGGATGTCATGTTTTAAATTTTCTGTCGTATTTTTAAAACAAAATTCTCTTTTTAACAACTAACTAATCGATTTTAGCAGGTGAATTTTAATTTTCTGAATAATTTTGTCTTTTTCTACTGATGAGATAAGTTTTCATTATTTTTCTTGTTTGCACTGATTCACATCCCGTTAGTGATGTGGGCGATGGGCGATGGGCGTCGGGATCTGTGTTTTCTGACTTTATGGTCCCAGCAGGTTCCCAACCCCAATCTCTCAATTTATGGTTATAGGTCCATACTAACATTGGCTGGCACTCTTCTATTTGTCTGCGTTAATGATCGCCCATGAACTGAAGAGCTACTCGTTTCTTATTTAGGTCACGCCTTTTTACTTGCTTCTTACTGTATCACAAGGCAAGCCCGCAGAATCTCTAAAGAATTCAGAACCTCTCTTTGGCTAGAGCTATGACTCATGCGTCCAAATACGTCCGAATTACCTGGAAAAACCTTCGCAAAGTCAGGAAAAGTTAGTTTGCGAGAAAAACGCTCGGAAGACAAGAAGGGATAAGATGTGTCAAAATGAGTTCGTTTTGGCCGCATAAGTCCTTTTGAAGAGTTACGCTTAGTATTTTTATATAGCTGTAACATATAACCTCTGTTCTTAAATCTTTGCATTGGTTTCCTGTTCAGCAAAGGATTTCTTTAAAATTGGGGCTTATAGTTTATAAAACATTGAACTCTGGCCAACCACAATACTTACAATCAGTTATCATTCCTCTCACCTATCGTCATTCAATCAAGTTATCCGATTGCCATTCTCTTCCGTTACCTAAGACTAGAGAATTGTTCTTGGTGGACGAGCTTTTTCGGTTGCTGGGCGTAGATTTTGAAAATCTCTTCCTGTATCTGTTGTTCTGCTCAATCTCTTGTGTCATTGCATTCTCAACTTATGACATCTCTTTTTCAAACTGCTTATCCCCGTAAGAAGTTGCAAATTACAATTACAGTTACTGCCGACGCTTTTGATATATTGCACTGTTTTATTCTAATTGCGAATGTAATGTACGATTGTTTCATTCTAACTGTCATTGCTCCAAACGTTGGAGATTGCTTTAAAAACATTTGGAACATAAACCAGATTAAGTGGTGGTAATGGTGGTGTTGGTGGTGGTGGTGGTGGTGGTGGTGGTGGTGATGATGATGATGATGAACTACGATAGTGATGAGGGTGATGACGACGACGATGATGATGATAATGATTATGATGATGAAGATGGTTGATTCTGATGATTTCGACGACTATAACAATGGTGATGACAATGACGCTGATTGTGATGCTGATAGTGATACGGTGGCACACGACAACGACGTTGAGCCAAATCCCAGCAGAGACTCTCTCTCCTCGCCTACACGAGCGACAGTATTATAGCGCAGCGGCTTGGGCAAGCTGCGAACCCTTGAAGCCAGTCCTCCGATTGACCTCCCGTGGGTAAATAGGCCGATAACGGGGCCACAGTCGTTGGCCAGGAAACGACTCTCCAAGCGCCGATAAATCACAACCAGACAGGGATCGGTCAATCTCAATTACGACTCACACAACTGTCGACGATCGGATAATAATTGCTCCCTAAGGCAGCCAACGACGTTACTCAAACGGTGCACTAAAGTTCTCAGATGAGGAAGTAAGGTACGTGATGTCAACAGCGCCACCTACCTGACTGAAACTTGGATCTGGCTGAAACTTAGGCGCCTGCGTCTGAAATAAGTGGCTAAATCTTTGTCAAATCTTTGCATGAGTATGGCGTTGGGCTCTCGAGCGTTCTCGGTGGCTTCTCAAAGCTTTGGAATTCACCGCCCAGTTCTGTGCATAGATCAGTTCCTCAATGTTGTCAGTCAGCCAGAAAACTTAAGACTCGTCTGTTTCGCCTGGCTTGTCCTCCGTAGCCTGACTTCTGGTTTCCCTGACCTAAGTTGGATTTCGACCGGGTTTCTTCAATGGATTACGATTTGGACAACGGTTTCACTTGAAGCAACCATCAATTAATGCCTTGTGCATTTCGATAACGGCACTATAGAAGTCAGATTAAATTAGATGGATCTAATTAGATTAGATTTTATTAGATTAGGCATGGATAGGCAGGGTACGCAAAGGATGTTAAAAGACTGGAAGGGCTGGCCGGAAGGGGAGAGGGAGTTGAACGACAGTGCGACATGGGTGTGCCGAGAGAGGAATGGGTGAAAAGATGAGGGACTCAAAAGAAAGAGGGCGTCATATAGGATTAGACGAAGGGTAGTACTGAAGTAGCGCAGAAATAGCTAGGATTTTGTTGTCAGTATTTAAAAACATATAGTAAAGTAATAACGTAAACAGTAAAGAACACTTTAAAGACGATAGAGCTGGAGTTTTCCCTTTAATGATTAATTATTAAATAGTTTAATTAATTAATAAACTTCTATTGCGCCGGTGTCTAATACACGAGGTATCAAACTATGGCTCACCAAAACCAAACCATAATCAGATCAACATCCAGAAGGTCAGTTCACTAAGAAGAGATGCAGTGACCTGTGACCGTTTTTGGCAGTTTGAAAAGGTATGTTTTAAGTTGAAAATTAAATGACATAAGCAACTAAGCAGAACGAACAGACACACAGAGAGAGTTCCAAAATCTAGGTCCATCAACTTGAAAAGTTCGTTCGCCAAGAACAGTTCTAGTCTTAGGCGTCAGAAGAGAAATGACCTGGGAAATGAGAACTGATTCTAAGTATTGTGGTTGGGTAGAGTTAAGTGTTTTATAAATTCTAAGCCCAATTCGAAGGAATCCTTTGCTGAACAGGAAACCATTACAAAGATTTAAGCAAAGAGGTTATGTGCTCATATTTTGACGTGTTAATTATAGTTTTAGCCAAAGAGCTTTGAACTCTTAAATTCCAATGAGTTCTGTAATCTTTGGAGTTTCTGCATGTTTGACTTTGTGATACCAATAAGAAGCGAGTTACAACAATCAAGGCGACTAGATGTCATTGAATTTGCCCGAGATATCGTTGAAGACATTGGGACATAGCATCTAATCTGTGCATCTAATCTGTGTTTGTCACAAATATACATGATGACGACTCACAAATGCCATTTACGTAGTCGGTGAGAGGCTCAGTGGAATCAAAACAACAACCAAGTTACGAGCTTTAGAAGGTTTCGCTCTTGTTTAACTTTATCAGCTCGTCGCGGTAGCATCCTGGAAATGTAGTCTTTCAGCCAAAGTGTCACAGCACAGCGACTGGTGGACAGAGAGGTAACTGAAGTGGTATCTTAAAGAGATAAGTCAAATGCATCAACTAAGACCTATAAGGATCTATATGGCATCCAGTTTTACAAGTGGCACTGTTTTATGCGATAATCTAAGTGGTACTACCTCATTTATTGTCATAGCGTTAATAAATTATCTGGTAATTTAAATGCTACAACATGGTTAGAACTACCTCTAAATAGTAATGTAGTGTAGAAATGATAAAAGTGCCTTTTCGATGGTTTTAGCCATTCCTTGACTGGCCTTCCTTTGCAGCTTCGTTTCCTTTTGGCCAGGAAGCTACATACTCCTTTCAAGAACACTTAAAACCTGTCATCTTCCGCCGGGGTTGGACCGGGAGCGCCTCTGAGTAGATAAATTGAAGAGGCGCTATATAACTGTTGCTGTGAATGAATAATGAGCAGTTATGCAACAATCTAAAACCGTTCTTCATCAGACTGAATTGCCTTGATAACGACCTGTATTTAAAAGTTGGCTCTGGATTGGAACCCCGGACTCAGACGTGAAAGGCAAGCGCAGAACGAATCTGCCACTCTGCTATTAGCATGCATGAAGATATCTGAACATAATATACACTGAAGTTATTGAGACCCTCTTCAAGGTCTTGTCAGTCAAATGCGTAGATAATCTCCAAGTGAAACTGAGTCGGGCGTAGATGGAGCGGAAGGAGAAGTAGGGCAAGGACGGCTGATGCCTTTCCCCTTTAGCTCTTCTATTCTGCGCTGCGTCGTCGTCGTCGTCGGTTATGAGGGCTTTGCTTCTGCAGCGCTGCTCCAGTCACGTGGGCAGTGGATGTCGCTGCGCACGTGACTAGGGCATCGCTGCAGGAACAGCGCACGCTGGTTTGCACCTGCATGCGCTGACCAATTGGTCACTTCCTAGTTGAGCCAAACAAATCATCTATTATGCATCAGCTGTGAGGTGCCAGGCGAACAACAACCATCGCGCCCTCCTCTCCCCTTCTCCCTCGCACTTTTTCCTCCCTCACCCCTTTCGTCACCATCTTCGTCCCTCTGGCTCCCTCCGCTGCTCCGTTTCTCTTGCACAGCATCCACAGCATCAGTACCTCGCTTCTTGCGGTGCTATATAAATTCTCGTCACTACAAATACAGTTAGAGCTACTCTTGCAGTCAGCAGTCAGCAGTCAGCAGTTGCAACTACGTCTTGTCTTTGCCCATCCATTCAATCGAAATCAATCTTTAAGATGTATTGTCTGCATGCAGGAAACACCAGATCCACACTCAACACGATCTTAGGATGGATGGATGGATGGATGGTTGGATGGATGGATGGATGGTTGGATGGATGGGTAGATAGACTGACAGACAGATGCATGGATAGATGTATATACAGATAAATGGATAGATATATGGAAAGAGAGGAAGATAAAGATAATCTAAAGACTTCTCTAGCGCTGTTACCATAATGCTAATGTCCAGGGCATCAGTCGATGGTCGCATAGACAGACAGACAGACAGACAGACAGACGGACGGATGGATGGATGGATGGATGGATGGATGGATAGATTGATAATAGATAGATAGATATAGATTTTGACGATCTTTCGTAGTTTTCAATGAATGATCAGGCTTTGAACGGTCGACTTGCCCGATTCGTAGCGTAGCGTTAACCCGAGTAAAGACAGTCTTTGATTTACGAAATTATAATTGAAACGAACAATTCAATCACAATACTTTTTGAATCGTCATAATTTCTAAACCCACAAATCTATCAACGTCATTTATAACAAAATTTCATTTTAGCATACGACAAACCCTAGCTACAAATCTTCGCGTCCTCCTCTGCAAAATCTTCGCACTCTCTAATAATGCATTTGCGTCCGCTTATTTAGGCTTTTTCCCTCCACGACAGCACGCAGGTTCAGACTGGTTGAGACCAGTCTCCTTTTATTACGCATTTGCGGGTTTTTCCAATCATTTACACATCTATTCATCCACGTATCCATCGATTTATTCTACTTAATACGCGCAGGATCAGTAAATTTGAATATGAGACGCAAGGCAAGTGTGCGCGAACAACTTGTCCGGGGTCGTTACACGGAGTCCGCTCAGTGTCAGAGGGCTCAAACCTGCAAATGTTGGATTGCAGACCTAGCGCTCAACCGAATAGATGGCCATGCCGCACACGAAATATCAAGCCCAGGACTAGCATTCTTCGGAAGACTCTGCCCGTAATAAATAAATGTGAATAGTTGACCCTGAATGAAGCCAACTGTGGGATCCCGTGATTTCTCTGCTCCTTGTATCTCACGTGGCGTGAAATCACTGCTCTGGCACTAACGACTGGCACACCGCCCGCCACCTGCTGACAATCTCTGCCAAAACGACCAGCGACGACGTCATTGATGCCAGAAATAGACACGGCGGCTGGATTAAGGTCAAGGTATCCTTAATGAATTGGCGCTAGAGCAGGGCAGCTCAATTAATCCGTTCATCCTCCTCTGGGCAAGAAAACGAGAGGAAGACGGAGAATGACGCGGTTGGACTGGACGATGATTGTGGATGGAGCATACTGAAAGGAGAGACCTTTCGCGCTAGCTCTGTAATCCAACGATTGCGGGTTCGACCCTGCTGAGCGGAAAATCATTTCCTCCGCACAAACGCTGCCGCTTCTCATCACTTGCATGCAAGCAGATTGGTGCAATGAGTTTCAACTCAAGGCTTTAATTTGTCTAATCGAGGGCCACTCGCAGTGGCTCCCACATCACAGAATAACTAGCATAATCTAATCTAGTCTAATCTAGTCTGGTCTAATCTAATCTAACAACTTCTGTAGCGCCGTTATCATAATGCGAAGGATATATCTTGCAAATGCATTGGTTTCCAGTCGGCTTGATTATTGTAACTTACTTGTATCACAAAGTCAAACATGCAGAAGCTCCACGTCGTTCGGAACTCACTGGTTTGAGTCATAACTAATACATCTAGATACAAGCATATATTCCGTGTACTTAAATAATAGCATCGGCCTCACATGCAGGAAAGGTTCTTTTTTAAATTTTTAAATTGAGACTGAGAGTATATAGAGCATTGAATTACAGCCAACCACAGTACTCATAATCAATTCCATAACCCCAGACTGATAACTATTCAACTAGGTCGTCTGCTGTCTCTCTATGGTTGTACCGAGAACTAGAATTGTTCTTGGCGGACGAGCTTTTTCGATAGATGGACCTAAATGTTGGAATTCTTTCCATGCACCTGTTCCTTCAGCTCAGTCTCTTGTGCCATTTCGGTCTCGGCTAAAGACTTACATTTTCAGTTGGCTTATCCGCTGTAGATTGTCCCTCTGTCTCAGTGAAATAACCATCTGGGTATTGCCCTGTTCAATGTGAACAGAAGCGGACCCAGTACAGAACCTTGCGGAACGCCACAATTCAAGACAGTAGGCGCAGAAATGAGTTGACTGATACGAACTGACTGAGAACGATGGTGCGGGTAAGATGCGAATCAATGGAGAGCCAGACCAGAAAGACCAAACTAATGTTCGAGGCGATGAAGGAGTATGCCGTGATGAACAGTATCAAAATCGGCAGATATATGTCGAGGAGAATAAGATCAGATGCCTTCCCTTGGTTCATCATGGAGTTGATTATGTGACTGTGAACGGCAGGCAAGTAGTGCAGATTGGAATGATGTTTGTCGGTAGGCAGGCTGGAAGGGAAAGTCTCAGATGTGAGACGAAAGATGACAGCTCAGACGGTTGGCAACTACTTTTTAAAGGATTCTGGAAATAAAATTGAGAGTAGAGATGGGGCGATAGGGAGGGATATCCATCAGGAGGGATAGATGGCTTTTAAAGAAGAGCGTAAACTATGGCATGAGTGAAACTGGTAGGAAAGCAGCCTTCAGCGAGAGAGAGGTTGACTATGGATGTGATAATTGGGTCCAAGACGTCGAAGCATTCTTGTAAAAAGGGAGTAGGAATGAGGTCCAAGGCACATTGTTTATAAGGGGATGATAAAAGATTAGGAATTTCAGTCAAGGTTGTTGGTTGGAACAAGTTGAGAATTGATGGAGGAGATCTGGGGTATGAAAGGTTTTCAGATGAGAGAACGGTTGGAAAAGTCGAGTCTTAGGGGCGAGGTCTTGTCAGAAAAGAAGCGAAAGAACCTGACAGCAAGGGAAGAATGCGACGAGAAGGTATTGCATTTCTTATGGTGTAGGATCCTGTTTACTGCCTGCCACAACAACCTAGGAGAAGAGTAGCATTTAGAGCATAACTGAGGCTGGTAGGTGGATTTCGCAGCCGAGACAAGTTTAAATTTGAGGAGATGAGAAGGTAAACGAAAGCGTCGCCAACATCTCTCAAGTCTGCTGCGCAGCCTCCTATAGCTGCGGCACTGTCTCAGTTATAAGAGTTATGGGAAGGTTTGGCTGCATCCCTCTGCATAAGATCAAAGCCAGAAAGGAAACCGATGATGTTTTGTGAAGCATAGCCCAGTCTATATATGTGTCTATTAAAGTCACCCGTTACTATAAATTCAGGAGAGGAGTCCAGGAATTCAAGCAATGATTGGAATTCAGAGAAAAATTAAGAAAGTGAAAGGGAGGGCGGATGGTAATTATTACCGAAAATGAGGCACCGATTTCCAGAGTTTAGGGTAGCAGTAAGGCTTTCAAATGACTTTGGAGTTGAAACAGATGAAGGGAAGCAAGCTAGTTTCAGATGTGATTTATAAAAATACAGTTTATTCAACCAAGGTTCATTTAGAAGATAAAATAAAGGGGGCTCATATCCGAAATGAAGGAAGGTGTGGCGGACTGTTGGAGCCAAATTTTTAAGAGCAAGAATATCTACCGGATAATCAGACATGTAACTTTAAAGAGAAGGGCACTCATTCCAGATATAATAACTATTAAGATAGCAAAAGTTAACAGCTAATAGTTGAAGACGGTTGAGGGCGAGGGCTGAGCTCAATGTCACCAGAAAGAAACAAGAGATGGTAACCTAGCAACAAATACTTCCGGTGTGTTTTCGACTCAGGTGTAGAATTGGAGAAATGGAAGAATGGTGAGTTAACAAACCGAAACAGATGAAAGCTTTTCGATATCACGGAGGTTATACTTATTACATCATTGATCGGCATATTAGACATGCCCGGTTGGATAAGGTAAAAGGAGTGGGCTTCAGAAACAAGGTGAAATAAAATAGAGGCATTAGTTGCAGCAACGACTTGAGACGATGGCGGAGTGGACTGAGGGCCTATGTGTGAAAGTGAACAGACGAGAGGGACTGTAATCGCAGCAAATGATGTGGATAGCATCATGTTGGTTTGTAATCTGTAGGGGAGGGGCAAACACTTGCAGAGAAACAGGTGGCTTGACTGAAGGGAACAGAAAGGCCAGTCCCAATAACGTGAAACGAACAGCGAGTATACAGACGGAGCCTATAGTCTAAAGGAGACAAGTCAAGAATCTTCAGCTTATGAGCCAACTTATAAGCTCAATGCTATTAAAGGGTGCCAGGCCTGTATTGGTTGTGGACCTATGGTAGAATTTTGCCAAAGAGTTGAGTGACTTGCTGTACGCAGCAGAGTTTGGGAAAGAAAAGAAGCCGGCGAGGTGAATGAAAGGACGAATATAGAAGAAACAGAAGGCTTGTCAAACCAGTTAAATAAAATATACAGGTACTAGAACAATCGGGGTAAAATAAAATACTCCCTCGATGAAAAACTAGACTAACTTCTAAATCTATCAGTCTATAAAATTTAGGCTAATTTTAAACGTATATAATTTGAAATTTCAGTAGTAAATGTAGAACCAAGATAACATGATGCTTAACTTCCGATTTCGGAAGTCGTGACAACCTCTTGAATGTTCCGCTAACGTTTTCCATCGGCATTCGGTAGACGTCGCCTGGATTTAGCTTTAGAGTTAACGCTCAGGTGACCGTCATCTATTGACGGGCTTTCAGCCGTAGTTCCTAAATACGCCACTCCTCAGACGGGCCTTTTCTCTGCTCTGCACACTTGGGAATGGGGCGCCGCATTGGGGCGGCCATTCTGGGGTGGATTAGACTGGCTTTGAAGTGAACTGAAGTAGAACGAAGCACGCACGCCATTAATCATTCACCACTGACAGTCAAGTGGCAGGCTACCATTACCCAAAGGTTAAAGGTCAGTAAACCATCGCCGGGTCATTCAAATGAACAAGGCGCTCATCAAGACTGCAGCATCAAAGACAGCAATTATTCTGATCAAGATCGACCATTGTCTTCATCGAAATGACCGTCATGAAGCAACCAAAACACACTATCCCCTTCTCTCTCCGTTATCCGACTAGGCCTATATCTCCGGAACTATGTCTTGCCTACCATGCACCGGGCATTACACCCTTCTATGTACTGAGAACGGGGCTCAAGATCTGAGTGCCGTGCGATACGTAGGGCCGGAGGAAACTTGTTCCTCTGCACCTGTCCGACGGACACCGCTCGGACGCATTTCCTCCTTGCTGCCTTTGCTGAATGATGGGGTTGCTGCGCTCCTGCCAAATGCCATTTACCCAACTACAGTACTTCTAACCAGAAATTGCGCCTTAGTACTTAATCTTTGCCACATCCAGACTATCGCACTGGACGTGTTGGGGATCTTAATCGGGGGTTGATCCAAACACCCTGAACACTCCTCCAAAGGATTCAAGAATCCCAGGCAAGGAGGGCGAGCGTGAACAAACTGGTGGATACATAAAGAGCAGGTTGTTAGGCTAGCAGTTACTCCATGAATATGGTTTAGTCATAGGCTCCACCGCCTTTACAGCTAAACATACTGGCACACGAATTCCATAACTGTAAAGGAGATTTGTTAAATCTGTCGGCACAACGGCTTCAGCAATATGCGAAAAATCAAACCACCGGCCATTTTGGCACTTTTCCATACATACAATGCAGTACTAGAGACGTCATCATACAATACAGTAGATTTCTGTTCCTATACTGCATGCAATATGGAAGTTATGATGTTATTCATTCAATTCGTTTATCTATTGAACCCAGCGATAAGATGATGATGACGATGATGATGATGATAATAATAATATTATTATTATTATTATTATTATCATAATAATATTGTTATTATTATTATTATTATTATTATTATTATTAATATTATGCAGGATATATGCAGTCCTTTTGTGGAATACAAAAGGGTAGATCCGAAAGGACGAAGGTCCTGCCAAATAATGCAGCTGCCTAGAAGATGATAAGAATAGACAAAGACAACTTAACAGCCTAAGACAATATGACTGGACCGTAACATTCAGAGCATTTAATGTCTAATAGAAAATCCGACTGAAACAGAATTAGGTCTACTGTATTTTGACCAGCTTCATCAACTTACCAGTTATTAACTTGAGACAGCGTTAATCCCGTCTGTTCAGCTAACTCCTTCTTCTGCTCTTCTGATGGATACGGATGCTAAAATTGGTTTTAAAAGGGTTAATTAATATGCTGAATCCAAATGGGTTATATATCAATATCAAATACGCAATATCAAAGCTTAGCGCTGCATGGGTTAGGTTATACAGGGCAAAGTTGTTTCCTGATGTTCGACATACAGGCAGTGAGTTCTGTGCCTTATCTCCCGTTGCAGTACTGGAAGTTGCTAGACTCACTGGAGCTACATAAATTACGCGACATAAATTACGCCACCCAGACGGCATCACTTAAAACCCAAAAGTTTCGGTCGTAGACGTCGCTGAATCGTTCAAGTGTCATCTGTTGAAAGACGATAAATTAAAGAGTGCGCAATTATCCTACCCTCCCCTACCGTACATGGCGATGGTCGTATACACTACTACGTATGAATGGACGTGTGCATTAGTGTGCGATGCACTGAACTGAGTATTATAATGCATAAGGTCATAAGGTCATGAACTACGACTACAACATTGGTCTATTCCGTTGCACGTTTCGTCTGTAATCGGCCGATTGCGGGTTCGAGGGGGTTCCGTGTACCGTTCCTTGGAAAATCGTTTGCGTCGCTGTCGTTAGCAACTCCACAGGTTGGTAGGGACTTAAGCCGGAAAGTAGACGGCAATCGTGCGACACAGTGGCCTTCTGATCATAGGATCAGCTCGTGCTTCTCCTGTATACGTCTCGCTTTGGGGTATGCTTAGGCCTATATGTCGTATATATGTATCAGAACATTTATATGGCGCCTGTCAAAAGCGTCGAGAGACCTTAGACAATGAGCAACTGCAGCGAGTGAGTGATGAAGGAAGAAGCATATGACGGCTGCTTTCGACAGCTGGCAACAAGAAGAGGCCCCCATGAGAACTTTACCTACTGTTAAATGTTGGAAGAGCCAGGCGCGCATGATGTTCGTTGCCAGCTTCGGAAAGATTCCACGCTTCTTCTGGCGCTTGGCTGAACCATTTGCCTCCGAGTCCTCGTCCGCTGTCCCGTCTCCAGAACCAACGCTGTTGTCCAGACAATCACCTGTGCATCAACAGAAAAGACACGGCGCTATATAAATAAGGTAAAAGGTAACAGCACATTTTTTGGATGTAAGTTTTACATCCGAATTTGTATCCTATACATTCATATACATACCTATATACATACATACATACATACATACATACATACATACATACATACATACATACATACATGCATACATATATACATACATACATACATACCTATAGACATACATACGTACATACATACGTACATACATACATACATACATACATACCTATATACATACGTATATACATACATACATATATACTGTACAAAGGCAAGCTGTGTTGCAAAGGCGAATAGTTCTAGAGATGATTTGTTAAAGAGGCCAATTGTTCCAAAGTCATTTATAGGGTTCAACTGTCACCCCTGCATGGCAGGGACTTCGTTATCTGGGTTCTACGTGTGTGCGATACCTGCAAGTGACGCCCTTTCCATTCGTTCGAGCATTTCCTCTTAAACATGAATGAACTCTAACTCTTCTGATGAACTCTAACATCTTCGCTAACGACGACTGCCTTCGAGAATTACAAAGAATGCGCTACAGAAATGTTCAGTCATATTACTTTACTATATGTTAATTGTAACACGTATTAACACGTATAGGGGCTTTATAGACGCTCGCGGGTAGTTGAAGTTTCTGCATCTGGTGTAGTTTATATGTTCGTTATGTTCAACTGATGCATTCATCCGATGCACAAATATGACTCTTACATAAACACATAGAAAGCGTCACGCTCCATCGACTGCTGAACATAACGAACATATAAACTACACCAGATGCAGTAACTTCAACCATGCACGAGAATGAAATATAACGGCTCTACCACGATACATTTTGCAATAGCTGAATGCAATGTGTAGCATGTACACATGCATGAATGTATCTATTGGTATAGGGCCTATGTCTGCATTCATGTATGTATGTGTATGTATTTATATATGTATTTATATATATTTATATCTCCTGTTTGTCCCTCGCATGCGTACCGCTGCAACCCAGTCCAGAAGCTTTGCCTACGTTGGTCCCACTTGCTGGAATCGTCTCCCTCGAGAATTGCGACTTGAGCTCCTTTCTCTCCCCCTCTCAGTGTTCCGCAGGCGCCTGAAGACTGTACTGTTCAACAGTGATTTTACTTTTTCGGGTCGGAAGCACCTCTGTTGAGTTTATCATCTAAGAGGGGCTTTGTAAATCTCAAATTACAATTACAATTACAATGTATGTATCTGAATATTTACAGAGCGCCTTTTTAAACCTGATAAGGGAGCTGATTGTGATTCGTTTCGCGCCAGGAACATAATGTCATGTGTTATAATTTGATCATTTATTGTGAAGTCACGTGTCGTGAAGTGGTCGATGTGATATGGAATGTAATGCAACGTGTGCTGCGACGTATTGTAACCAAACACTTACATTCGGATGAAAGGCAGAAGGGTGATGAACCGATGAAATTGGACCCCCATGGGGGCCTCGCCCCAGAAGGGTATACCACGTCTAGTTACGAAACTGCAACTGTCAGATTCGGGACATCTGCCGGGGTCAGAGGTTACAAGGGGCGGAGTCGAGCGGAGGTTAGAGGTTAAGTGCTCTGCTGTTTCAACAGAATTGAACTGGGCGCTGCATTAATTAAGTTTTGGATTGTTGTTCCAGGGCTTAAGTGCCAAGAGGGCCGGGCCAAGTCGAATGGAAAACATTCTCCTAACACGTTGAAGAACGGAAACCATCGATAAATCATAGGTTCCTCCTCCTCCTCCTTCTCCGGTTTCTTCTCCTCCTCCTTCTCCGGTTTCTCCTCCTACTCCTTCTTCTGCTCGTTATCCTCCGGACTCTCTTCTTACTCTTTAGCATCCTATTTCCTTATCCCACTTGCCCTCTTTATCTTCTTCTTTGTTCTCTCCATTTGCTTCCTCCTTCCTTTTCCTGCTCCTTTTCTATCTGGTCCAGATAAAACGCGCATGATCTTAAAGGTTGCCTCTTCTGCTCGTTCCATTTTTATTCCTGCTTCTCTTCCTACTCCTCATGATCCTTCCTTCTATCCTTCTATCCTTCTATTTCTTCTTCCTAATTCGTGTCTTCCTGCTCCTCTTCTTCTTCTTCCTGTTCCTCCTCCTATTACTATTCCGCTTCCTTTTCTTTCCCTCCTCCTCCTCCTCCTCCTCCTCCTCCTCCTCCTCGTCCTCCTCCTCCTCCTCGTCCTCCTCCTCCTTGCATCTGTAGTAATCCTATGCTGCCCAGCAGCGCGTTATAGGCCAGAGCGAAATATGATGAGCACAGAGGACCATTCACAAAACAACAATAAATGATTTAAGAAGCCAGAGCGCAACGTAATTCTTCCGGTTATCTGGTTATCTGGTTCGATTATCAGTTAGTCTTAAGTTATTTGTTAAGCTCTGATCTGTTCAATACAAGAATCGAAGCCAGTGCCTCCGTCCTCTGCGTCCCTATACTGCTTCATCTGCCCCTGTAGTTCATAATACACTGCGCTCCGTATACATGTAGCCTACAAGACGAAATCCCGGAATCTGCAAACGCTTCGGCGTCGACCAAGAATCAATATTTGAGTTGGCCGACGATAAATCACGGTAAAATGCTGGTGCACAAATGACTCTTTAGTTACCCGCAATTGCTATCGATATCGAGCTGCGTTCGCTGTGTGCTCCGGTTCCTGATCGGATCAAACAGTCGGAGTTAGCGCGGTCAACGCTCGCCACGTTCGGCCGCCGGGCGCTGCGCACAGATCCAAAAGAGATGGCCCCCAAATGGATTGCGATATTGAACAGCGCTGGCTGAACCGGTCGGAGGAAGGCCCACCCCCTGTTGGCCCTACGCGGCCGCCTCTCCCCAGTTCAAAGGAACTGATTCGCATTTCATGACGACCGACAGAAAATGCGCAGAACTGTCCACTAGTACTTACTTACTCGCGTCCTCCGGCACGTACGGCTTAAAGGCAGGCGCAAGGTCACTGACCTCTTGCAGTTCGATGGTTTCACTGGCCAGGAATTTATGACAGGCGACTCTTCATCGATGTATGTATCGAGACACTTAATATAGCGCCTTTAGAGTATCTCATAAAAGCGCTGCAGCACCTCGCAAAAAGAAAAACTGTGTATATGCAGTTCATATATAACGAGGTCTCTTGGGTGCTGTGAAACGCGCATGATCTTAATGGTTGATTAAGCTCACGGTGACCAGGTCGTTGAGGTGCTCAAGATGATAGGAAATGGTCATTCCAGTTCACGATATGTGAAGTGGCTATGTCTGTGCCTGCATGGAACAGCCTTCCTTTGTCTATTCAGCCTTCAGAAGACCGACAACGTTGACGCTGCAAACCTTTGCTAATGGGCTCATTTCGTTTCTAATGTTAATTATCTATGGGTACCACAAGGTTCTGTATTAGGCCCTAAACTGGTCAGAATATATGTAAATGATATTTCTAACGCTTCTTCATTGCCTCATTTCGTCATGTTTGCTGATGGTAGTAATGTGTTCTTGACGGATAAATACGTTGTAGTGTTAGCTAATAGAAGTGTTAGTGTCGAAATAAAACTGATAGTAGCATGGTTTAGAGCCAACAAACTGTCGTTAAAACTAATGAAGACGAATTTCATATTGTTTCGTTCACAGAAAAATATTCCAACTTGTAGTGTGAACAGTAGAACTGATAATGAAAGTATAATTCAGATATCTTGATAATGAAAGTATAATTCAGATATCTTCCTCGAAATTTTTAGGAGTTGACAAGAACTGACTAAAACATAGGCCTACAGAGAAAGTGATAAGGAAGTCAAGAGGAAATGTAGAAACGGAGAGAACAGCTGAAGCAGAGGAGACAAAAAGAGGAGATTATAAAATTTTGTTTCTTGCAGTGAAGGAATTTTCATGAAACACAAGAATACAGACCCTCCCCATTAAAAGATCGATGGACAAATTAAAAACTCGATCAGGCACTGGAGAGAGCATTTGAAGAGTATACTAAATTGTGTGGTACCAACAACACAACTCAGAGGAAGGGATTGGGAAGAGGAAGTTTAAGACTTGAAATCAGATATAAGAGCCTATTTAGTGAAGAAGAGATACGAAAGGCAATCAAGAGTCCGAATAAATAAGACGTCTACCGAACTTGCTGTCCAACTAAATTTGACTTTACCCGAAATCTTGAAAAGTTCGTTTCTGCTCGCTGCTTGCAGCACGCCCTTTCCAGCTCTGGCACAGCTCAGAAATTGCCGCTGCTAGGAGGCGTTCCAGACGGTTCTGTACTGGGCCCTCTCCTGTTCACATTGTACACGATTACCCTCGATTCACTACTTACTGATAGCTGTGTTGACTATCACGTATATGCTGATGCAACCCAGCTAGTCCTCTCGTTTGACTGTTGCACATCTAACCCTGCTCTCCAACTATTCAGTTTTTGGTAATGTTCAGTCTTGGACAGGTAGTAATAAACCTCTTCTGAATCCTTTCAAAAGTAAATTCCGTCTTGTAGACAAAGCCCAGTAACTACATAAATTTGATTGTCTTGCGTCTATTTAGTCGGGCGGCTTGCTTGTCAATCGTAATGATGCGGTTTAGGCATTATCTCTGACTCCGTTATGTCATTTTCTAATAATGATCGACTCAAATTCATATACCTGTTATTCGTAGAATCAGATCTCATTTGCCTCATACTGTCTTGGTCCCACTAGCTAATGCATTGGTTTGACTACTGTAACTCACTTTTGTTGGGATCACAAAGAGAGATCTGCACAAACTACAAATGGTTCAAAGCTCTCTGGCCAGGGTAACAAAAACCCATAGGTATCAGCATATTACACCAACGTTGCATTCATTACGCTGGTTGCCCAGCGAGCAAAGAATCCGGTTTTAAATCTGTCTTGTAGTTCACAAAGTACTACGTTGAAATCAGTCGACCTATGTCTGTTCCATGCTCAACCGTCATACCAACAACTATTGCACCTGATAAATGGACACTATGACTCGTGTTCTGCCTCTTACCAGAACAGTGTTGGGTTCTAGAGCGTTCTCGGTTGGCGGTCCATGCCTTGGAATTCGTTGCCAGGTTCGATTCATTCTGTCAGTTCTCTGATGGTATTCAGGTCTAAACTAAGACTCATCTGTTTCAGCTTGCCTAACCACCATAGCCTGGCTTCTGGTGTCTCTGACCTATCGGAATTCAACTTGGCTTCCAACGGTTTGTGTTATTGATTACGATTTAACTTGAAGCAACCATCGGCTGATGCCTTGGATATTATGATAACGGCGCTATAGAAGTCATTAGGTAAGATTGGAATTCAAGTCAAAAGCGTGGGTAGCTGGAAAGAAGGAATTTTCGAATATTTGCGAAATGAGGTAAGAGAAGAGAAGGGTCCGGCAAGGCCAGTGTTAGTGTTATTGAAGTCCACAGATGAAGACGGGAAAGGCCACGAAATGCACAAATCTTGTTTCATAAGTTGGGACAAACATCTGACCAGAGAGAGCTGATCTCAGGTTTGTCCAGGTGCATCAAGTGCGAGTAGAATGCAAAAGTCGGCAAGGCAGCTCGTTTGCCTCAAAGGACTTCTCTGGAAGTGATTTCCTTCGTCCGCGAGGCTCCATGGCTTAATCCTCCAGCTGCAAGACCAAGCAGTGTCTTGTGCACGTGGACAGCAACTTTAAACTGGACACGAGCTGGAACAGGTTACCAGAGTCACTTGGAAGACCAATGACGACGTCGTTATTGAGATGGCGCTAAGATGGGTGACTTGGAGGAAGCCGAAGAAGAAGGCAAGCAAGCAAGCAAGCAAGCAAGCAAGCAGCAGCAGCAGCAGCAGCAGCAGCAGCAGCAGCAGCAGCAGCAGCAGCAGCAGCAGCAGCAGCAGCAGCAGCAGCAGCAGCGGAGTCTTGAAATTGATAAGGATGACAAGCGAGGCTTAAATTTGCAATAGTTTGGACATGCAAGGGCGATATCGGGTGGCAATATGCACGAGATATCTAAAAGTGTGCCTTCATGACGCTTTATAAAAATGTCCAGATTCAGTAAAATTTCAAGTGTCTGCTATAACACGCTCACGAGACAACAAGACCACATCGTTACATTTTGGATCAACGTATCTGACTGCATTTTATCAGAATCCGTGATATAATAATTATTCGTCTTATAAAGATGTTCTCGTGTAGAGGAAAACGCAGACAATTCTGGCACAATAATAATAGACAGATACACGAAGACAGACGCAGAGACACAGCTTAATACTGAGTCCATGCGTCATTTCGTCCGTCCTCCCATCAGTTCGTCTGCGTCTGTTCCATTTGCTTAATGCCACATGTCCATCAGGCGGCGCAGAGTAAGCAAGTGATAGACAGGTTGAATTAAGGCTATCTCGGTGTCTATCAGAATATCAGAGAAAATAAGTTGAGACGCGCGTTTAAATCAACTTCAGCCATGACAGGCATCGGTCGCCCTATAATAATATTATTATGATTCGGTTCCTATAAATATCTGGGTTTTAATCATAGACCTCTCTTTAAGTGAGTTTCATTGTGTCTGTAGTGGATTCGCATTGTCTGTGTGGGTCTGTCTATATGTAAGCCTTTGTCTGTTTGGATCTATCTGGAAGGAGTCCACGTAATATGCGTGTAGATGTCTAAACAAATCTTTCAATTTATCTGTGTCGTTCGCTCTAGATGCGAGTCTCAGAGTCTGTGTGGGTTTCTATCGGAGTTAGTCACATTGTGTGTGTTAGTCTGTCTAAAAGTTAGTCCCATTGTCAGTATGAGTCGATCTATACGTGAGTCTCTAGTCTGTTTGTCTCCTTCGGTCACTCTCAAAGCGTGTCTCATTCTCTGCATGGATTTGCCTCACTAGGCTTCTCTGGAAGTCAGTTCCTTTGTCCGCGAGGCTCACTGGCTTAATTGTCCAGCTGTTCAACGGACGGACGGACGGACGGACGGACGGACGGACGGACGGACGGACGGACGGACGGACGGACGGACGGACGGACGGACGGACGGACGGACGGACGGACGGACGGACGGACGGACGGACGGACGGACGGACGGACGGACAACGGACGGACGGACGGACAAACGGACGGACGGACGGACGGACAAACGGACGGACGGACGGACGGACGGCCTCTTCTTGACCGTCGCATCCCTGACTGTAGACGGTCGGTTGACTACAACAGAGGAATGAGCCGAAGAGTGTCGACCGATTTTCACTGCTTCTATGCACCTCCTAATGGTTTCATTCGGCTGCATTAACCTTAAGCAGGACGATCACATAAATCATTTCGTTCCCATCACTAAACAGATTCTGCTCGCCATCCAAGTTTCAGACGCCTGACCGAAACAGCTGATGGAAAATATTGCCTTTAAAACTTCCTCTGCAGCGCTTAAGCACATCTCGACACCCGCGACAACCGACAGAACTAAGAGTAATAGTCCAGGCAGAAAGCAAAACAGCAACAGACAGTCTGTCTGTGTCTGTGTCTGTCTGTCACAGACAGACAGACAGATATACCAAGCGGCAGACCGACCCACAGTGGCAGAAAGACGGAAAAGCAGACAGGCATACAGGAAGAACCACAGAGAGACAGACAGACTCACAGACTGACAGGTAGAAAGAATCACAGAATACATGCAGACAGACAGACAGACAGATAGACAGACAGACAGATAGACAGACAGACAGACATTCAGACAGACAGGCGGACGGACGGACAGACAGATAGACAGACAGACAGATAGACAGACAGACAGACAGACAGACATTCAGACAGACAGGCGGACGGACGGACAGACAGACAGACTGGCATGCAGACAGAAATGACCACATTCTGACTGACAGACAAAGATACAGAAGGACAATGGTAGAGAAATACAGGAACAGAGGCAGAGAATTAAGGATCTCGAGGGTAAAGAGGGGAAAGTAATTGAATGACCTTTGAACCCTGACTAGCAACCGAACCTGACTCATCAGTTTTATCTCGATGACCTTATGCGAATAAGATTGCTCTTAATTAACTGTCTAGCTATTTCTGTAATTCCTGTTTCGTCCAACTACCTTCTCTCTGTGACCCAAAAGAATAACAGCAGCGTTTGAAAAGCGTTGGTATTTTGCAAAAATAGATTCCTTAGAATCTTAGATGCGCTGACTATAATATCTATATTACCGATATGTGCCAGTACTAAATTGGCCAGGCCTACTTATGACTTAGGAACAGTGAAACCGGAATGTATCACGCGGTTACAAATAGTCCTGTGCATGTATGCACATTACCTCGAAAATTTCCAAAGCGCTGTTGATAAAAGCTAAGCGCAGGACACCATCTTATTCACAAGCGTTGCCTCAAGCCAAGAGGGGTTGTCCAGAGATATCGTATGATCCGTTTTCCAAAAGATCAGAGAGAGAGAGAGAGAGAGAGACAGACAGACAGACAGACAGAGAGAGACAGAGAGAGACAGAGAGAGACAGAGAGAGACAGAGAGAGAGAGAGAGAGAGAGAGAGAGAGAGAGAGAGAGAGAGAGAGAGAGAGAGAGAGAGAGAGAGAGAGAGAGAGAGGGAAAATTGTTATTATGGGTAAGATGATGTTTGATGATGTTATCTGACTGAACTCTGAAAAACATTTCAACTGCTACCGTACATGCATTGCACGCTAAGGGGCGGAACAAATTTAGTATAGGGCCTAACACTGTTATTCGTTGTATAGGCCTACAATGGGTCTATGCATTGGAATTGGTGACTGTTATTGGAACCAAGTTAGTTTTCTTCCGAGTTTTCCTTATGACGCCTAAGTCAGGTTAGGCATAGTTCATCATCTGCAATAAAAATAGTCATGTTCGATAGACTATCTTCAGTACCCGTTTGACAAGAAGCCTCTGTGTGAAGACCCTGGTTCGCCACCCGATCGTGGGTTATTTCAGAGATTTGAATCTCGGGCTAGCATGGTCCGTGCAAGGGGACCGTAAATGGCGTGGGACCATTCAAACGGGCATCGGTGGTGAAGGATCTCACCCGGTAAATTCATTGAAAAAATGAGCTTGGTCTAGACAACACGATCGCTATAGAAAACCATGCGCATTTTCATTTCACTTCAGTTCAGTTCAAAATCGCCGCAAAAGCACTGCTTTGCTAGACCGAGCATTGGGATATAGGCCTTCTCAGTCAATAAACGAGCTAACTGCACGTGACCAATCATTCGAATGAGCTAGCGAATGATCGACATATAGGACGGAATGAATGAATGAAGGAAGGAAGGAAGGAAGGACGGAAGGACGGACGGAAGGACGGAAGGACGGATAAGTGGACGGATAGATGGACGAACGGACGAGCGAACGGAAAGAGGGACAGACGAAAGCGTGGATGAAGGGTGGTGGTGAGGCAAGTGGAGCAGGAGATGAGTTGGTGCTGGTGTCGCTCATTGACTGTGTGTTGTGACAAAGGATCAGCCAACGACGGACGACCAGAGGATTCTAATCACTCGTCAATATTTTGTCGGCGGGACTTGGGAAAAGAGTTAGTGTTTTTTCAGCCAAATAAATTTGCATCAGAATCGGTCGTCGTCCGTTGATTTCATTCTGTTTTTCTGGCGACAGTTATAAATGTTTTCCTTTAAGCCCAGCCCGGCCAACTTGATCAATATTTTGCAAATGACGAATATTGCAAATGGCGGCCCTATTGTCCTTGCTTAGATTAGAATAGCATTCAGCGCCGAACAAAAATTATAATTCGGGTCGGTCCTACGTAGAACAATATGGCTATCTGAAATTAAGGCTTTGTAATTAAGTCAAAGCTTTGGCTTTTATTATGTTTATTTAAGGAAAGACACGCACGAAGGCGATCGATAGTTTATAACAGTCGCTTATCCACTACTTACAGAACCAGGCGTCGGCACAAAGAAAATTGGAATTTTCGAAATGTCAACGTTTTTATGCTAACGTTCACTGATGTTTTGATTGTTCACTAAAAGGACATTAACTTGTTCCTTAAAAGCTCCCGAATACTACGAAACGTTTACTAATACCGGTTACTATCGACATTTACTATTAACAATAATGTAAACGCTGATCATGCACTGAGTCCACACATGGGCTGAATGACTTTACTAATCCACGCACACATGCGCCAAGAATTCTGAAGTAGGCGCCTATGCTCACAAACGCCTCAGACTTTCATCTTACTATTCTTTACTAAATGTTTCCTTTGCAGCCGACAAATGAAACGGTGTAGGCCTATTGTTCCTTTGAACCCTGATTTTTACGTTGAAGGGAAGAAACAATAGCTTAGAAAAATGCAGAAGAGATAGCACGAGGCAGGAGGCAGATTTGCCTGAAGCGACCATCGATTGACGCCTTGAGTATTTCCAGATTACACTAAACTAGACTATACAACAGACTGTGCAAACTATAGACTATACTACACTAGACAGGACCGGACCAGACCAGACGAGGTCAGACCAGACCAGACTAGACGAGGTCAGACCAGACCAAACCAGACGAGGTCAGACCAGACGAGGTCAGACCAGACCAGACGAGGTCAGACCAGACCAAACCAGACGAGGTCAGACCAGACCAAACCAAGCCAGACGAGGTCAGACCACACCAGACGAGGTCAGACCAACCAGACCAGACCAGACGAGGTCAGACCAGACCAGACGAGGTCAGACCAGACCAAACCAGACCAGACGAGGTCAGACCAGACCAGACGAGGTCAGACCAGACCAGACGAGGTCAGACCAACCAGACCAGACGAGGTCAGACCAAACAAGACCAGATCAGACCATACGAGGTCAGGCCAGACTAGACCAAACCAGACGAGGTCAGACCAGACCAGACCAGAAGAGGTCAGACCAGGCTTGACCCGATAACTTGAGAGATGATATTTTATTTTTTATCTAACCTGGGTCGCTGTTATGGTCGCAGTTGCTGTGTGAGTTTGGGTTGGACTGACTCTGAGGGCCAGGGGTGTCAGCGGCCGATCGACTGGACTGAGTGTCGTCCTGTTGGTGGTAACCAGACAGACCATCGGATGACGACAGCAGTCTCTGCGCAGCACAAAAGCAGACGACGATGACGACATCGCAATTAAGACATCTTCATCGAACAGCACAAGATCAGGATTTTCAACATCGATACAGGTAGACAGACATTCGTAGGCTCGCATTTATGTGTAGCCTAATCGCAATAGAGACTTACCTGGCGCCGAGATTTTAACCATGTTCACGGATTATCTGCCGGCCCATGCACTCAGAGATTCCATACCCATTCACCAGACAGGCAGAGAGAGACAGCGAGACAGCGCGAGAGAGAGACGGAGAAGTTGAGAAAGCAAGATAGAAGGAGACACATAATCTACACAAGTATGGAAGAAAGACCGATGGAAGTTGGGTCAAATCTAGAACGGAACTCCATTGGTTGGGCTCTACACGTGTGTCAGAGCTCTCCAGTGGTGACTTTATCAGTTACCTGTGCACTGTTTGCTTTCGGATGACCTTGTTGTTCTTAATGAACTTTAAAACCACTTAGGCCGGCGAGTACAGTCCTCCTGAGAACCACTTAAAAGGCGCTGTATAAAGTGTCTAGAGACTTATAGGTACAAAATACATATGTATGCAAATGTATACATGTATGTGTGTATATGTATGCATAAATATGTATGTATATGTATGTATCTATGAATGTATATGTAGGTATATATGTTTGTATTATGTATGTATGTATATATATATGTATCTATTATGTATGTAGGTATGTATGTATTATGTATGTATGTATTATGTATCTATGACATTGTATGTGTATGTATGTATGTATGCATTCATGTATGTATGTATGTATGTGTGTGTGTGTATGTATGAAGGCACTCAAAATAGCACATTTAAAAACCTCACAAAGCACTGGATTATTATGCATTTTTAAATAGGTAGGAAAAAATACATGTAACACAAACTAGAGTCCTGCTAGATATCCTTGCTCAACTTGTAACAGTATGTGTGCATGTCATTGTGTGCATGTGTGTATGTGCATATGTGTGCGTGTGTGTGTGTGTGCGGGTGGGTGGATGGGTAAGTGTGTGGGTGAGTGAGTGTGTGTGTGGATCATTAAGTGCCTTACAAGTCGTAGATTAGTCTGTAATTAACTTGTTCAGACTCTTAATTACGTTATCTCTTACAGAAAGCCTCCTCCATTCAAAATAAAATCTCAGTACATCATTAAATATGTAAATAGCCATTCGGACGAAGGCAAAAACACACAAGAATCGTTATGAAAAATTAAATCTGCTAATTAACAACTCCTTGTAATATTTCGTCATCTCAGGGATCCAGTCATCTGCAACTCATAGCGCAGTCTTCTCTCAACGAGATCAACCAGCGCCTAATGACATTTGACCCCAGTCAATGTCAATGCAAACACTGCTTTAGTCAATATTTGAAATACGCTTCTCGAGTATTGCCCCCCCTGCAGTGTCACTGTAAATATTATGGACAATATAATTGATCTGGTAAGGTAATTACCTATTTCAAGCACAGCTTCGGATTATGTTACCTAACATCATTTTACTTATTATGAAACAGAGTATGCTACTGCAGAGGAAGGTGTTGGTCAGTATGCAGTATCGCCATCGCTTGGTATCGCTATCGCTTGGTATTGCTATCGCTTGGTATCGCTATCGCTACGCTTTGTATCGCTATCGATGGTATAGCGGCGAGTATTGCGATCCACTTAACGATCCACCCACACACTTGGTTGTATCGTTTGTGTATCGCCGATAGTTTTTAGACTTAAACCCAGTGAAACTTGATACCAGTATCGCTTTAGTTTTCTTACTAAATATCGTTTAGGACGTAATATGCACAGTTACTGTACGACATTACAATTTACTAAGGGCTGTTGGAATTTGGCAGCGACTTCTTACATCAGCCTCATCGACAGTAAGCACCCCAGATGTCTGGCTCTTTGCGTGCAAGCCTTCTTTACAATTGTAAGCTTCATAGGTTTCCTTTTACGTGCCATGGCATTATGCTTAGTCTTAAGTATTTGAAAAGTGTTTAAAAGCCATTTAAAATACTGTTTACTATTTTTAAGTATATAGTGTTAGTGTCCTATATATTACGTCTTTGAATACATATATATATATATATAGTTGTATTCATATGATAATACATCAGTTCAGTCACATAACTTTCTTAAATAGCATATTGCTGTCTTTTTAGGCAAAGAACGTTGATCTCTTGGCAACACTTGAGAGGGAATGCAAATGTCTGATGGATCGCTGGCATACCAAGAAAAGAATATGACCAAGAAAAGAATATGACCAAGAAAAGAATATGACCAAGAAAAGAATATGACCAAGAAAAGAATATGACCAAGAAAAGAATATGACCAAGAAAAGAATATGACCAAGAAAAGAATATGACCAAGAAAAGAATATGACCAAGTGTCACTGTGACCATTATGCAAACTTAAACTGATGCTACTGTCTTGTTGACACAGTGACTTCTTGAAATTCTTGCTTAGAATTAAAATCTAATAAATTTTTTATGAATTAAACGTGAAAAGTCTAATTATTATTAGGACATTTGTAGTAAAGTGTGTACAGATTATGCAGCCAACTGCTGTGAGTTGGATGTTTGTGCAAGTGGAGAAGGAGTTGGATGGGGAAGCGGCTGCCAGCGTTCACTGAAGATGAAGACACAGTTGCAGAGCTTTTTAGAGCAGTCTAAGCCACCAGCATTATGAGGATCATTAGTCCAAGTTCTGTTTGCTGAAAATGAAGAAGACAGGTTTGGTCGAAACCTTTTACCTGGACTCACTTTCTCTGAACAGCATGCATTTGCAATGACAATATTCTCAGACTGAAGAAATGATATGCTGCAGTATGGTAAATAACGTGAAGTATGGTATATAGATTACACTTCTTTACTGTTTGCTTACTTTGTTGTATGTATTTTGTGGACCATAAAGGTTAACTTACTTACCGAAAAGTATTGGTGAAAGTATTGATATCGGTATTGCAATACTTCATAAAAACAGTATTGGTATTGGTATTGCCAATATAATGAAGTATTGGCATTGTTATTACATTTTATGTATCAAAGTATTTGCCCAATAACAACATCCAATGTTGAGATAAGTATTATGGAAAAAGTAATTTAAGGTAAAGTAATCGCTGGTGATGTTTATAATCTTTACACGTTTGGTAAATAGCAACAGATTTTGCTGCTTTGGAAAGCGTCCGTATTCAAATTGGTGCGAAAACGAGAGATGGACACAGAGAGATAGAAAGACACAGAGAGATAGACAGACACACAGAGATAGACAGACACACAGAGATAATAGACACAGGGAGATAGAAAGACACAGAGAAATAGAAAGAAACAGAGATATATAAAGACACAGAGAGATAGAAAGAAACAGAGATATATAAAGACACAGAGAGATAGAAAGACACAGAGAGATAGAAAGACACAGAGAGAGATAGACAGACACAGAGAGATAGAAAGACACAGAAAGAGATAGAAAGACACAGAGAGATAGACAGACGCAGAGATAGACAGACACAGAGAGATAGATAGACAGAGGCCAAATGACAGAATGGCTGTCATTCATTAAGAAGCTTAGAGTGAAACGAGCTAAGATTCGTTGCAGGTAAGACATCCCGGAGAACCACTGACTAAATTGACCGCCTTGTTCGTTACCTGCTTTGCCTTCCTCACTATCTCTCTCCCTCTCTCCCTCCCTCTATCTCTCCCCGTTTGTCTCTTTGTCTTTCTGTATATTTGTTTCTCTCTCTCCCTCTCTCTCTCTCTTTCTCTCTTCGTTTGTCTCTTTGTCTGTCTGTATATTTGTTTCTCCCGCTCCCTCTCTCTCTCTTCGTTTGTCTCTTTGTCTTTCTGTATATTTGTTTCTCTCGGGGTCTCTATCCGTCGCTTTTCTCAGTCAGTCAGTCAGTCCAGTCAGTCAGTCAGTCAACCTTTCTGTGTGTCTGTGTGTCCCTCTGTCTCTGCGGTTGTGTGCGTCTATCAGACTCCTGGTCAGGAGCTGTGTGGAGCTGGTGCAGCTGTTGCTGAGATGGACATCTGGTCGAGACAGTTCAATCTACGGCTCTTCTGTGAGACGAAGTCAACAGCGACAGAAGAAGAAGAAAAGCCCATCCACTGGCTTATCCACCGTCAGCACTCTTCCTCTCTCTCTCTATCTCTCTCTCTCTGTATTTGTCTTTCTCTTTGTGTCTCTGTCTATGTCTCTCCGTCTCTGTCTTTCTCTGCCTCTGCTTCTGTCTCTCTTCCACGGCTAAAGCCATTTTCTAGTCTGCTGCGCCTGCGTCCTCTGCCGATGCTGGTTCCGCTGTTGAGATTGCAGTTGCTGCTGCTGCTGGTGGTGGTGGTGGTGGTGGTGGTGGTGGTGGTGGTGGTGGTGGTGGTGGTGGTGGTGGTGGTGGTGGTGGTGGTGGTGCTGCTGGTGGTGGTGGTGGTGGCAATATCCATCCTGGGCGACCAGGCAGGCCAGATGTTCGTAGGATGACACCCTGCGGGGGCCAAACAAATAATTTTATCATTCGACAAATTCCTCGGAAAATCTACGGAGTTTCGAAGTGGAAGCCAAGTTTTGTCGACAGCTTCTTTGTTTTCCATTGAAATTGGAACCTCACCGAGAACATTCCTTTGATTACAGTGAACCTTGGAACAGTTCCTGGGCGACTCTCTTCTGATTAATTATCTGAGAACTGTTTGCTTACTGATGAACTTGTTGTGTTTAATGACTTCAACATCATTCAGTCTAGCGTAGGCAGCGCCGTTGTGAGGTACTTAAAGGCGCTACATTAAGGGTCTAGATGCATATGTACAGACATGCACAGCACTTCTGAGGGATTCCCAAAATCCCAGAATACTGAAAATCATCGCCGCTTAAAAGAACCGAGATTTTCTCAAATATTTCGATCGCACACAACATTTCTTATGAGCTCACTTACCTAAACTGCTATTTATTTCAATGCAGCATTAGAAAATCACGTTTACAAGACGCAAGAATGCGTTAAATATTCTCTTCATTTGAATACTTGTTACTTTAGGGGATATTGGCCAGGGTTTTTAAACTTTGGGGTATTTCCCATGAGGGTTATTGCCAGAGGTTTTAAACAGGGTGATTATTTTCTTAAGTGTTTTTGCCGGGTTTTGGCCGAGGGTTTGGCCAGAGGGTTCAACCTTAGAACCGAATATACCAGAGTAGAATAGGACTAGAATAAAAAGGAATACAACAGAACAGTTCTAATGGACAGGAATGGATCGGATTACATAAGACTGGATTAGTTTAGAAGAGAATAGACTGCATATAATTTCATGTGATATGACGTATTTCTGGACCCTCCGTGTATACATTAGGTCTCTCGCCGAATCTGTACGCAGACATGGACTGTCCACGTACAGCACATTCAGATAAGCGCGATCACGTGTTGACCTGTATTCATAAAAGATGCTGAGTGGATGGGTCGGACAAAGCAATGCCTCGATGTGTCCATTGGTCCATAGCAAGAGCAGGTCAGAGGTCGGGAAAGCCCCTTCCCTTGCCGCCTGAGTGGGTGGCTGCGCCGGGTCCAAACGGATCAATGGAACATTTCCTGGGAGACTATAGGCCCATCGTCTGCGAGGGACACCGATCTATTACAGCCTCTCTTTCTCTCACTTCGAAGAACTTCATTCACCTCTCTCCTCCCCTTCTTCTCTCTTCCGTCCTGTCCTCCTCGTTCTACCTCCTTTCCTCCTCCTATGTCCTTCTGTTCTTCGACCTTCTCCCCTCCCCTCCCCTCTTCCTCGCCTAAAAGAAATTCCTTTGAGAATATCAGCGACGAACAAATAAAACAAAGCAATAAGACAAACTCATAAAAGTCAACCAGTAAATCGCCGTCGTTCACTGGCGATGGATTGGATTCAATTGGATTGGATTGGATTTGATTGGATTAGATTCAATTGGATTGGATTCAATTGGATTGGATTCAATTGGACTGGATTGGATTGCATGAGTTAGAACTCGATCAGATCACGTTTCGATAGGAAGTAATAGAATGAGGTAGAAACGTGACGGGACACAGCATAGCATAGGATAGCATAGGATTAGAAATGGATTGGAAAAGGAGTGGAAATGGACTAGAAATGGATTGAATTTGAAATTGAGTGAATTCGAAAGATGGATTGAATTGTACAGTTCTGATTGGATAGAACAGAACGGAATGAAACGGAACAGAACAAAACAAAATAGAATAAACGCGATAGAATATGATAGGATTGAATTGAATTGGATTGGATTAGATTAGATTAGTGCATTGTATGTGACTGAATAATATCCACAACGGAAAGCTAACTGACGTAAACCAGAAGAACAAGAGATGACGGATGTGATGGAGAGATGAACGGATGATGGACGGAGAGACGAACGCTGCTGCTGCTGCAGCTGCTCTTAGCCTGCAGTGAACCCCCTAAATCAAATAAGCATCTGACCACCACCCCCACCCCACCACCCCCACCACTACCACCAGCAGCAGCAGCAGCTGACTGGACATCGTCAGTTGTTGCTAAATGCTTAGGGCGCCGTGAAAAGGATTTGAACTGCGACCGCCGCAGATATCGACGCCGAGTCAGTGGTCGTTCGTCGTCTCCCTCTAATCTCATCAGAAGATGAGAGGAGTTGCGAGAGGAAGCCGCTCGTAATGACAACCCCGGCAGCTGATCCGAAGGCAAAGCTGCTTCTGCCTTCGGAAGACACTCCTCCGCACTTCGCTCTGCGACGCACGACCCAGGTAAGGACCTGACGATAATGATGATCAACAGACTGAGAAGAGGAGCCGAGGTCGAGCAACAGGCGACTTTACGCAACGGAAGGATGAAGACAGACGTAAAATGTAGCAGATTTGTTTGCGTGAGGAACTTCGCATTCAGAAGCCACCGTGGTCCTCTTCAGGTGGGAGGATTTTTCGGCTGAGGCACACGTACGACCACAGCAACTCAACGATAAGGACGTGCGTTGGTACTCATTTACTGACTCCGAAAGGATGGAGGGCTGAGCTTAGATTAGACTACATTAGATTAGACTGGATTGGACTGGACTTCGTTGCATGATATTGCATTAGACAGAAGGGTTTGGGTTACGATATTACGGTACGGTTGGGTTGGGGTTAGCGCACAGACCCCCATATAAGAGCCTGATCTATGGGAGTTGATGGGTGAAACTGACCTGTTCTTGGGAGCTGCAGTGATCCGGTAAGCCGTGATTGTCTGTGCTGCTCGATCCAGTCGAGATCTGCTTCGACAGGGAACCAGCGGATCCTCCTCCCCCTCCATCGCGGTCGTCGATGACAAGGTCAATTGGCATCTTGCCCTTGAGACAGCTGATGTAACGGTGACAGAAGTTGTCGCACAATTCATGCACCTACAGAAAAAAGATTAGGTTAGATTAGATTAACCTCGACTGCGACAGAAGAGCTGATTGAATCGATTCGAGTCAGCAGAGAAGATTCCATTGGTCTCTGTAACGAAACAATAGAATTTTGAACCGGCGTCAGTTGGAAAATTAAACGGCTTTTATTCATTTATCCGTTTATTCGCTTGTTTGTCCAGTTCAACAAATGAGTCAATGAATAAACTGAAACATTCAATAATTTTTAAATAAATAAAAAATTTAAATATATGAAAAATTAAGTGAATAAATATTTATTTAATTAAATGAACGAACGAACGAACAAACGAACGAATGATTGATTGATTGAATGAATGAATGAAAAAAGAACGAACGAATGAGTGATTGAATGAACGGACGAAAGAATTAATGATTGAATAAATGGACGAGGTAATGAACAAACGAACGAATGATTGATTGAATGAATGAATGAATGAATGAATACGCTGAATAAATTGAATACATTAAATACATTCAATGAATTCATTAATTTTGAAGTAAATTCAACCGGCGTCTCCATATAAGATCAGAGAGACTGTTGAGGATAGTGTGGTGTCTAATTGATAGATGGTCAGCTCTTGATTGTTTCTGAGGAGGAGAACTGATTTCATGAGTGAATGGAGGACGACTATCGTTTCTACCTTAACCGCAGATGACAATGGGGGATTGTGACCGGTGCTTACAGACAGCCAGAGAAATAGGCGAGTCAGGCATTTAATATGCGGAGGAAGGGTATTCGTAGAGCAGTCCCTTCAGCTAACCTTAAGATGCAGTCATGAGTCTGAAGTGTTAACGACTTCCTTTTCTTAGCATCGGCTTATGACTGGCCAGTCCTCTCCCTCGTCGTCTGAATGTCCCACCCACAGTGTACGGTCAGTGCACTCATTTTAATAGCTCAGCTCACTTGGTGTATGTGTGTACGCATGCATGTTTGTATGTATGCATGCATGCATGTTCGCACCTATGTATGTATGCATGTAAGCATATATGTATGTATGTACATATGTACGTACGTATGTATGTATGTATGTATGTATGTAAGCATATATGTATATATGTATGTACGTACGTATGTATGTATGTATGTATGTATGTAAGCATATATGTATATATGTATGTACGTATGTATGCATGTATATACTTATGTACGTATACGTATGTATGTATGCATGTGTTCGTATCAGGACACGTAATATAGTGCATGTTTAAGTACCTCACAAAATTCTGCAATTGCAAGAGATATCTCGAAACACCTATCTGCCCTGTTGTGGATTTGAAGCCACAGCATCTGGGTTGACAGCCTCACTAACCACCAGACTTTGAATTACTGGATCTGAAGAAGTCACGTACAGATCGCCGATGCGATCTATGTCGATTTCAGATGACGGGCCCAGGATTCGAACCCTCGACGCAGAGGTCGAAAGCCGACGCTCTGACCATTCGACCCCCCTCCGTGCAACCTCAGTTTCACTGAAAAGTATTGTTTTCCGTGGTAAATGATGCCAAATGTCACCGGTTTGCATCTCAATCGTCGGTCGTATGTGGCAGACGATCTGTTTGGTTGCTGATGGTGGTGGAGACCTCAATGGCCGGCTAAGGAACAGCAACGATTGATGGCCTTTGGAGTTAGAGTGACGGAGGAGGAGGAAGAAGAAGAGGAGGAAGAAGAGGAGAAAGAAAAGGAGGAAGAAGAGGAGGAGAAGGACAACGACGACGAGGAGGAAGAGAAGGAGGATAAAGAGGAGGAGGAGAAGGAGGAGGAAAAGGACGAGGAGGACGAGGACGAGGGCAAGGAGGAAGAAGAGGAGGAGGAGGACGACGACGAGGAGGAGGAGGAAGAAGAGGAGGAGAAGTAGGAGGACGAGGAGGAGGAGGAGGAGGAAGAGAAAGAGGAGGAGGAAGAGGAGCAGGAGGAAGAGGAGGAGGAAGAGGAGGAAGAGGAAGAAGAGGAGGAGAAGGAAGAAGAGGAGGAAGAAGATGAGGAGGACGAGAAGGAGGACGAGGAGGAAGAAGAGGAGGAAGAGGATAACGAGGAGGAAGAAGAGGAGGAAGAGAAGGAGGAGGAAGAAGAGGAGGAAGAAGAGGAGGAGGAGGAAGAAGAAGAGGAGTACGAGGAGGAGGAGGAGGAAGAAGAGGAGGAAGAAGAGGAGGAAGAAGAGGAGGAAGAAGAGGAAGAAGAAGAGGAGAAGAGGAGGAAGAAGAGGAGGAAGAATAGGAGGAAGAAGAGGAGGAAGAAGAGGAGGAGGAGGCAATGAGGAGACAATGGATGGCCATCAGAGAAGAAAGCATCATGTTTAAACGATCTTGTGTGATGGTCGAGAGAAAGCGCAGGTGGATTTCACTGCATCAACCGACTTAGATGGTTACCTTGTAACTGGTTAGTGTAAGGTAAAGTACGACAGTCTTCGCATATACAGCATCTCTGCTGAATATATATATAGTCGTTCAGCGAAGACTGCAGTGGTTTGGTCGTCTGTAAAGAATTCCAGTTGACCGAATGTCAAGCATTCTGCGCTACTTGAAGGTTCAAGGGCAACAGAAATAAAGGAAGACCATGACTGCGCTGGATAGATAACGGAGACAACGAAGACAACGGGGATAATTGAGACAACGGATTCAGAAAGACAACAGGAACAACAAAGGCAACGAATGCGAAGGAGACATCAAATGCAAGAGGGGTAGCCACTTACCTTTTCAAGCTCGAGCAGGTGAAATCGTAGAACTTGAATCGCCTGAATCATCTTCAAAAGCAAAAACTCAGCTTTAGGAAAGCGTTTAAAGTCAAAAGCTTTTTTAATGGAGCTATATAAATGACCAGCTGATGAAATGAATTGTCTGTGCGTAGAATGAAGAGCTGAATGAATCGATTAGACACCGGCTGAAAAACAGGAAGAGCAGAGGAGGAGAAAGAGGAGGATGAAGAAAAGGAGAAAGAGGATGATGATGATGATGATGATGATGATGATGATGATGAAGAAAGGAGCTGGGGATGGAAGATGAGCAGAACAGTAGAGAAAAAGCAGAATGATGGCGCCGAGATGAGGAGAACGAGGAGAAGGCGGAGAAGGAGGAACAAAAGGAGGAGGAGAAGGAGGAACAAAAGGAGGAGGAGAAAGAGGAACAAAAGGAGGAGGAGAAGGAGGAACAAAAGGAGGAGGAGGAGGAGGAGGAACAAAAGGAGGAGGAGGAAACAGAGAGGAAGAGGAAGGGGAGGAGGAGGGGGAGGAAAAGGGGAGGAGGAAGGGGAGGAGGAAGGGGAGGAGGAAGGGGAGGATGAAGGGGAGGAGGAAGGGGAGGAGGAAGGGGAGGAGGAAAGGAAGGAGGAAAGGGAGGAAGAAAGGGAGGAGGAAGGGGAGGAGGAAGGGGAGGATGAGGGGAGGATGAAAGGGAGGATGAAGGGGAGGATGAAGGGGAGGAGGAAGGGGAGGAGGAAGGGGAGGAGGAGTGGAGGAGGAAAGGGAGGATGAAGTGGAGGATGAAGGGGAGGAGGAAGGGGAGGAGTAAGAGGAGGAGGAGGGGAGCAGAAGGGGAGGAGAAGGGGAGGAGGAAGGGGAGGAGGAAGGGAGGAGGAAGGGGAGGAGACGAAGGAACCTGTACTAAGGACTAGTCTCCTTCACAGTGACACACGACAGAACACAGTCAGAGAAGCACATACACGTACACATACAAATACATGTACATTACATAAATGAACATTAAACTGCATATATTCGCAAGCACATACATACATATACAAACACACACATACAAATACACACAGATACAAATACACACAGATACACATAGACACATATACACATAGACACAGATACACATAGACACAGATGGATACACACGCAGATACACTGAAATGTCCAGACACACATGTAAGGCGCAGCTACGTAGAGACGAATGAAAAGAGGCAGACATACTCTTAGAAACCCAAGCAGACTAACAGACAAGCAGTGCAAAAAGAAACGTAGAGAGACTGAGGAAGATCTGGAGAGAGACTGAGGAAGATCTGGAGAGAGACTGAGGAAGATCTGGACAGAGACTGAGGAAGATCTGAAGAGAGACTGAGGAAGATCTGGAAAGAGACTGAGGAAGATCTGGAGAGAGACTGAGGAAGATCTGGAAAGAGACTGAGGAAGATCTGGAGAGAGACTGAGGAAGATCTGGACAGAGACTGAGGAAGATCTGGACAGAGACTGAGGAAGATCTGAAGAGAGACTGAGGAAGATCTGGAAAGAGACTGAGGAAGACCTGGAAAGAGACTGAGGAAGATCTGGAAAGAGACTGAGGAAGATCTGGAGAGAGACTGAGGAAGATCTGGAGAGAGACTGAGGAAGATCTGGAAAGAGACTGAGGAAGATCTGGAAAGAGACTGAGGAAGATCTGGACAGAGACTGAGGAAGGTCTGGAGAGAGACTGAGGAAGATCTGGAAAGAGACTGAGGAAGATCTGGAGAGAGACTGAGGAAGATCTGGAAAGAGACTGAGGAAGATCTGGAGAGAGACTGAGGAAGATCTGGAGAGAGACTGAGGAAGATCTGGAGAGACTGAGGAAGATCTGAAGAGAGACTGAGGAAGATCTGGAAAGAGACTGAGGAAGATCTGAAGATCTGGAAAGAGACTGAGGAAGATCTGGAGAGAGACTGAGGAAGATCTGGAGAGAGACTGAGGAAGATCTGGAGAGAGACTGAGGAAGATCTGGAGAGAGACTGAGGAAGATCTGGAGAGAAACTGAGGAAGATGTGAAGAGAGAGACTGGACGATCAGTCAATCAGTCGTCCGTCTGAGTCGTTCGTCCGGTTGAAGATAATCGTCCTTGACGTTAATAGAATTAGAGATGGTTGGAGATGACCCCCCGCAGCTGCAGCAGCAGCAGCAGCACTTGCTCCTCTAAATGCTCCGCGCATCCAAAGCTCCACCTATAGGCCAAGATTTCAGTATTGTTCTGCCCCAACCAACACACGTCCGCCCGTCCCTCTGTCCCTCCCTCCCTCCCTCCCTCCATTCCTCTCTCCCTCCCTCACTCCCTCCGCCCACCACAGACATTTGACTACAGACCTAGACGAAGACCATAAAGGTCCCCGGGTGAGGCTTTTCTTTTTGAAGTAATTTCTGGTCAAGGCAGATACCAGTGCAGCCACGACAGTCACTGTCTGCTAATCCAGAACACTCACGGATACCTCTTGCGAATATGACAGTCTTGCCTTTGCTTTTGCAGGAACTCTCCTCTATTCTGCTCTGGTGTCTATTCTACTGTCTATTCTATTAAAATCCGGCCTCTTCTATTCATATTCTGATCTGGTCTGATCTAATGACTTCTATAGCGCCGTTATCATAATGAACAAGAAATCCTCAATCGATGGTCATATAATTGACTATGTCTCTGAGCACTGAAGCCACACTATATTGTCTGCTGTTTCCAGACAATTCTTATCTTAGAGAGCGTGACATCGGTGAATGGGCAGTCGTCATGTTCTCGTGAGAACGCTTCCTCCTCCTTCTCCTCTTTCTCCTCCTCCGCCTCCTCCTCCTATTTCCCCCTCCTCTCCCTTCTCCTCTTCCTCCTTCTCCTCCTCCTCCTGCTCCTCTAAAACGGCCATCGCCTGATTATGGCAATTATGTAATTGCAAAACGTAATTTGCAATTAAATCCTAGAGCTGGTGGCTGGAAAGTTTCTTGTCTCGATGTTCTGAGGAAAATGATGAAGAATGAAGAACCTGAAACCAGTCTTCTGCAGCACAGAAGCGATGAAGACACACACGTTGGCCTACATAAACATCTACCTACGTGTATCTCTGAACAGTTATGTAGCATCTCTTCGACAATCACACCTAAACAATTCCAGCCCTTACTGCACTCAAATCAAGTGCTCTAATTCGGCGAAGAGTCCCTCCTGGGGAAAATCCTCCATTGATCCCTGTTAGCTATAACCATACCCAGTCCCTGGTCCTGTCCTTGTTCCAGTCTCTACCTCTGCCAGTCCCTCTCCGTCTTTCAGTCTGCGCAAAAGAAATTCTGTACTTCTTGTATCATTAACGAGATGGCGCCGGTGTAATACGTCGTCTGTTCTGCATGTACTAAATAGACCACGGACGACATTCGTTCTAAGCCTTTTATTGTATAGATGCTGTAACGTTCTCGCATATTATTATGTCTGCATTTATTAAGCGCCACTATCTAATGACTGAGCATCAGTCGATGGCGCTGAGCAGTTGTGTGTGAAGGACTTGCTCAAGGTCCATACAGAGCTACCGTTTCAGGAAAGGAGGCTCGAACCCGTACTGCCCGCCTTTCACGGGTCGGGTGATCGACGGCATCTGAAGCAGATGTCTCTTCTAATCTGCTAGGAATGAACACCGTTGTCATTCTGCGAGGAACAGACAATAACTGGCTATTGAATACAGTGTTTGTATAGTAGATGTATTACAGGACATCAATGGAGGCAGTGGATGGTTAGAAGAAGCGAAGTTTCGAGTGTATGGACCGAATGGGGTTCAGTGAAGGAAAGATGTCTCTACTCACGAGGCTATCGAGTTCGTGATTGGCCGAGAAAAATGGCTTCTCTGTTTTCGCCTGAAACGGACAAAACAGAATGAACGACAGCTCTGCCTAACATTTCAGCTGCTCATAAAATAAAGACGCAGCTTTTCAGATCTGTTAGATATACGTCTTCCAGAGGTTTCTAAAGGCGCTATCTAAATAGCCATATACATACATACATACGTACATGCATACCTACCTACCTACCTACCTACCTACATACATACATACATGCATGCATACATACAGACATATATACCTACGCACATACATACATAAATACATACATACGCACATATATACATACATACATAAATACATACATACGTACATATATACATACATACATAAATCTATACATACGTACGTACATACGTACGTACGTACATACATACATGCAGGGTTTTTGTTAAGGAGGAATACTCGGGGTTCCACAGTGGTCAGCGTTCATTTGTCGGAAGACGCGAACCGGGTAAACGCGGCGTCTTGCTTTGGTTGTGACTCACCCACGCCTATAATTCCTCGCTCAGTCGATGGACATAAGGCGTGTTAACAAACGCACTACTTACTTACTTACTTAAAATGTGACGCATCAAAACGGTATCATCATCAGTTGTGACCTAGAGCCATCCATTGATAAGAATCAAGTGTTACAAGCGAAACTGAGACATCGTTCTGGAGCCATGGAGTCCTCGGCCTAAGGACAGAAAGATCTGTTCGACGCTGATCAAGAAACGCTTTCACCTTATCGCAAGTGCTGTTGTTCTGCCAACGACAGCTTCGGAGAGGCTCTTAAAACTGTGCTATATAAATTTTCAGCTAATGTCTTCATGAGTCGTAAGTGGTGGACTACTTCAAGGGCTGTTACGATAAATGAGTCCCAAGTGGTCTTCAAGTGTCAACAAAGCTCAGTGCAAATATTCTCTACAAGATTCGTGACTGCTCTTGTTAAGCCCCTCAAGCACTGATCAACGTTGGTCCGAGAGGGAGAGGGAGGGAGAGCGACAATCCTTTATCCTATTATTATTTACGCCTCAACTCTAAATGGTATCTACTTAGGATTCATTAATTCAATCAGTCGAGTGTCTCATTCAAGCACCGAGGAGGGCCAATGTTTACACGCTAAACGAGCAACCGGAAATAGGATTCATTTGGTATACACCAGGTTCATCATTGCCATCATCATCGTCGTCGTCGTCGTCGTCGTCGTCGTCATCAGCGTCTGCCTGGTGATGATGGCGCAAGACTACAAAGGAACCTGATTGGAGAAGACGCGGATGTCTTCGTTGAAGGATTCCGACGAACAGACGTCACCTCCTGCGATGCCTGGGTCACGTGGTGTACACGTGGCCAGCTCACACTTCTCGAAGATCAGCGCCAGCAGAGGAAAGAGCGGATGGCTGAGGGGAAAACACAAACGACGACAAATCATAATTAGTTAACGGTTAACCATTTAAAATGTTCCTAGATGAAATCAAATTTATGTGAATCCGTAGCTAATCTTCAACTTGAAACGGTCCCAGAAAGACGCTATAAAAACGTTCAGATACATGGATAAGAAATGTAATGTAAGGCAATGCGATTTATTTGGACTATCTAAAAGGACTCGAATGACTTACATAAAGTGCATCTTGACATTTACACACCAGTCTGTGCAACCGGTTCAATAAGTCAAACGGTTCAATAGGTCAAACGGTTCAATAGGTCAAACGGTTCAATAGGTCAAATGGTTCAATAGGTCAAACGGTTCAATAGGCCAAACGGTTCAATAGGTCAAACGGTTCAATAGGTCAAACGGTCCTGAGATTTGTGTACAATAAGTTTCTTGCGCTAAGCCAACACTTGTAACAGATTTGATGAAGATGTCACAGATAGGATGGCCAAATCTCGAACAACTCTTCGGCCTCAGTATAGTTGGAAATAGAATTTATATTGCGCCATTTCATACAAGCTCTTCAGCACGGAAACAAGATTGCTTTTGCTGACGGAAGAAGTGAATGACATCAGAGAAGGCTAACAGTTGATCGAAAGACTTAAATAATGAGTTTGTTTGAAGAAATCAGCCAGAGGAGTGGCGTCCCATGTTGAGTCAGTACTGCTCTTCATGCGTTTTAATCTAAAACGCTAAGAACTGCTGGTTGAGCAGAAGATCGCAATTTTCAGGAAATGTTCTTTCATTGAAAGTCGGATTTAGTTTCTGACTTTCTCAATCATCATGATAAGCATAATTGATTGAAATTTTTCTTATGCTGCCAGGTTGTGGTCTGCTGTCCTCATTAACATGATTTCTCTTTTTATCTGTGTGTGCTACCATTGTTTGGTGAAATGAAGATCGATATAATTAGAAACTGAGGCAAGATGACAGACTAGTTCGTGTATCTGCGACCAGATGTCGGTTGATCTTTGTAACTTGGACGGAATGTGCGCAGAAGGTATCTGGACTTCCTCCGAAGCTGAATATTCGTTTGCGGTTGGAGATTTTCGTGAACCGTTGTTGATATTTCATAGACTTTCATAGTCGGCTACGAGTTATACAGTTACTTACAAACTTTTAAGGTTTCGAACTTCTGTTTTCGCTTGTGGGAGTATAGTGAATACGTAGGCCTATGTGTCTTTAGAGATGCGGTTACATGTCTTGAACTTCGAAGGCTGGGCTTTGGAGATATTAAGCATTGCGGTATTAGAGATGGCTGGCCAAGGTGCAAATTGTTGGACGGATAACTTTAGCCAACTGATCTAGAAACCTTCTGCGCACATTCCGTCCAAGTTACGATCAACTCACATCTCCTCGCATATACACGAAATAGTCTGTCATCTTGATGCATATCGCCCCTAACCATTAGGTCTTTGTCCGCTGATTCAGGTCTATCTACCATTGAAGATACATTTCCCCATAGATGTCGCTACTGAATAGCGTCCACCCGCCTTCTCCACTGGTGTCAAATCTTACCGCATTTTGGAGCAGGATCTGTCAGAGGCAAAGCCATGCGGATCATTTGACCAGGGACCTCCGATTATTCCAGCTTTTTTCTAAATTCAGCTCAAATTTCAGTAAGATCTTAAGACTCTCACAATATGGAAAAGTCTCGGCCTATCGCTGTTTCTGCGAGGACCTCAGAGATGGAAAGTAATAAAAGGAGATTGAAGTAACTTACCCGTATATGGCATCTTTATCTCGCTTCTGAAGATTGTCAGAAGACGAGGAATTCATGATTCCACTCGCGGCTGCTGCTGCTGCTGCTGCGGGCGAATAACCCCCTCCTCCTGCTCCTCCCCCTACTCCTGTCCCTCCTCCTCCCACTCCTCCTCCTCCGGCTCCATTGCTCCCCGTCGTGTAGGGATTCTGGAGAGGAGAAGCTGTTGGCGGGTGGGAACTGTAGGTGGGCGAGTGGTGGGGCAGATGAGCAGCCATTGCGGGTGTTGGAGGGACAAGGCCGCCAGAGCTTCCGCGGTGAGGGTGGTGGTGATGGTGAACATCGTAGAGAGTGCCGAGGCCATCGATGGAACCGTAGTGAGGCGTTAGTTCACTGTCGTACTGCCAATCGAAACACAATGTCTATCATTCAGATACTTAGAGATGACATTCTAAAATAACAGTCGACGCTAATGGAGCCAAACATCAGTTGCCTAGTAAGAAATCTCACCGCTACTAGCCTCAATGTGCAGCATGCTGGTCTATACGGGTCTTTAATCCAACGATTGCGGGCCCGAACCTGCTGAGCGGACTCCGTGTAACGACCCCTCTCGCGCACTTTTGGTTCCCACCTCAGGTTCAGACTTACCGACCTTGCGCAAGTAATATATACATAGAGGGCCCTTGAGCAGAACAAGGCGTCGTATCACTAGATATGGATATCACTAGCGAATGCGTTGCTCTCCAGTCGCCTAGAATTCGACAACTCGCTTCTTGTTGGTATCACAAAGTTAAACATGCAGAAACTTCTGAGAGCTCAGAGCCATAACTGATACGTCAAACTATGAGCATATAAACTTAATTCTTAAGTCTTTGCATTGGCTTCCTGTTCAACAAAGGATTTGTTTCAAATTGGGGCTCGTTATAAAACACTGAACTCTGGCCAACAGCCAACCACAATACTTAAAACAGTCCTCATTCCTCAGTCTTTACCTTATACAACCACGTAATCTGATTGTCTTCTCTGGCCATTCCTAAGGCTAGAACTGTTCTTGGTGAAAGGCTTTTTCGGATGCTGGACATAAATTTAGAAATGTATGTGTTCTTTCTGTTCTTTCTCTTGTGCCATTTCGTTCTCAGTTTAAGACTTGCCTTTGCAAACTGCTTATCTACCCTGTGCTGCAGTCTCTGTGTCCAAGTGGACTGTTCTTCTGGCTACTGGCCTGATTTTCGATTTGGTTTTGGTGCGCCATCGGTTGATGCCTTGTGCTATAGAAGTTACTAGTTAGTCAGACACCGGCGCTACAGAAGTTATTGGTAACTTAATATAATAATATATAACTACATAAATACTCAAGCTGTGGCTTATCAACATCAATTAATGCTTTGCTTTTAGTACAAGCGCCATATACATACTGATGGCTCATTCTATCAGACGTTATTACGGCCTTTCAAAATAAATATGCACGGAATTGTCTCGCTACAAATAACAGCTGTGTGCTTTGATGGCAGTTTCTGTATGCGAGCGTCTTAGCCAATGTTAGCGTCTGCTCTTTGAAGACATATTTTACTCTCAAATGTCGTAATCGAATCATAATCTTAATCTCACTCGCTGGATTAGCCAGCTTATTCACAGTCAAAACAAAACTGATAGGCAGATAAGGTCAGATTCGACTTCAGGTCAATACCCAAAGGTTAGGCTGGTAGAGACTGTTGAGCATACGATGGATCGTGTTTAGAACTGGAGTGGCGAGGGAGGTAGGCCCTATACGGGGAAAGAGGACCGATCTAGACAGGATTTGTGGAAGAGGAGTGTTTTCAGTTTTCAGTGAAAGAGTTCGTAGGATGGTTTAGATTAGATAATTGTTGTAATTCTGCCGGTAGTTTAATGCAGAGGGTGAAGCAGCTTAAGCCATGGAGCGATTTCCAAATTGTAAGGAGGTGACGGGAGGGTGGAAAAGTGTTAGGACGGAAAGGGAACGGATTAAGCGGAATGGTTGGATTGTAAATAACTGAGGAATATAGGATGGTTGAAGGATTTGTAGGTAGTTGACAGGACTTGTACTCTATTCGTTCAGGTACTTTAGGCCTGTAACGTGATGCAAGAACAGTATTGATGTGATAGTGTTTGTGGGTTTTGATGACAGCATGAGCAAGAGCATTCTGGATAGTTTGAACGCGGTCTGTTTGGGTGACGTCGCTGTCCTTGGATCGTTCTTGTTGTGTTGGTGCCTCAGCCGAAAGGTCCTACGACCTCGGAGCTCTTAAGGAGTGTCGCGTCTATACAGACACACATGAACAAGTACGATACCCGTTTCCGTTTCACTGACTCGTGTAGCAGTTTCTGTGATAAATCTCTCTGTTAGACAGAATGCCGGCGATCACTAGACACAGTGTCAGCTGAATCCGTCTGGATTTTGGGCGAAGGTATAAGACGCTGCCTGCCTCATGGGATGCATCCTAAACAGCCGACTCCTTCCTCTCCAGATACCAAGTCGTCGCCGGATCTAGGTCGTTGACACTTTGGCTCTTGTTCTGCCTCGCACCACATCAGCGTTGCATCGACTGTCGGGAAATCTCTTTCGCTGTCTTCCGAAGCTTTGGAAATTACAGAACCGTGTTCTGTGTTTTCTCAGCTCTTTAATGTCATGCAGGTCTAAACTTAAGACTCGTCTGTTTCGCCTGGCTTGTCCTCCGTAGCTTGACTTCTGGTTTCCCTGACCTACGTTGGATTTCAACCGGGCTTCATCAATGGATTACTATTTGGACAACGGTTTCACTTGAAGCAACCATCAATTAACGCCTTGTGCATTCTAATGACGGCGCTATAGAAGTCATCTAGATTAGATTAAGAATAAATGCTAAGCAGCTAGAACAAGAGTAGATGGACTGCCAAACGAACCCTGGATGTCGCCATTTCGGTTGATCCCTCTCAGACAGTCACTGGACGAGCGAAGAAGGAGAGTTTCGCTGGAAAACTTCCGGGTTCGAAGCTTACGCTGCAGCTGAGCAGCGAAAGATGGAGTCAGTTTCCGTCGCCTAAGCCACAGACGAGGTCTTTGAGGAACCGAAGCAGTCGAGAGTCCGGACACAAGGAACGCTTTCTTGGCTCTAGGTCAGCAGAGGATGAGCACCGAAGTAGGACAATACTCAGTCTTCCGTTTAGTCGTTAGAAACACGTGCATGTCGAACGAAGTCTTTGAACATAAAACGACCACGTTCTCTCTCTCTCTCTCTCTCTCTCTCTCTCTCTCTCTCTCTCTCTCTCTCTCTCTCTCTCTCTGTGTGTGTGTGTGGCGATATTTCAAAATTCTCGTAGTACGTATTTCCACGGGCGCAGAATAAATGAAGACCTTACGAATACTTTACGAAGCGATGACGGCGCGAATCTTATAAAGGAATCGAAATTAAATCCGCTGGTTCTCTTTGTGGCCTCCTATCCATGAGATGACGGGGTCTTTTCAGCGCCTCTCATCCGTCATATCATTCATGAGATGAGTTAACAGACTATCGTCGTTTATCTTATAAACATGGCCAGGAGAGAAAACAAGGAGTTTGCCGACACAAATTCCAACAGCGTAGTCTGTCTGATGGGTGTAAGTGTTATTACGCAATCCAACAGACTAATTCTATACAAAACGATCGGACAGCAGCTACTGCTTCTTTAACTGCGAGGACATCGCGTCGCGCGCTCCAGCTCTCGACTAAGTCGGTCGGTCGGTCGGTCGGTCGGTCAGCGGTCGGAGCATCGGCGGTCCAATTGAAGCGGCCTAGCTGTCAGTGGCCGCACGCGGTGCCCAGCCCACCTCCGTCCATCGGGCCGACCTGTCAATCACACGTACGCTCCTCCATCAACGCCGCGCGATAACGAATGGTCTGTCGACGGATAATTGACAACTGACGCATACGACTCAGAAACTGCCAACACCACAACTACCATTACGACCATCACCACTATCACCACCATCACCATCACCACCATCGAGGCGATTTCCACCACCATTACAACCAGCACCATTACCATCACTACCATTACGATGAAACATGATTCACAAGTAGATTACACGTACGTTGTTCTGTGCTTTATGAATTTGAGGGAAATGTGTGAACTGCCGATTGAGTCGGAAAAAACATGAAAAAATCTGTGGAGTTAGATTATGAACAGAAAACAATTAGCAGCAAATTAACAGAAGTAATTATTGGCTTTGTTAACTAAGTATGCATATCGTTTATCTTCTAAACATGGTTTGTGTACTGTTGCTGAACATGAAGTTCTGTTTCGACAGAACTTTTCTGTTTTAGTTTTAAGGAGAAGGAATTTACTGCGTACACAATAGGCCTACGTTTGATTTATCGACCTGCAGAAGAGCATCAGACAGACAACTTCGTACAGACCGGGATTGTAAAACCATCAACTGGTTGCTTGGCCAGTCCATCATCAGTCCATCGATCATTGTTAAAAAGAAAGATGGAAAACTGCGACTTGCTTCTGATTATCGTCACAGTAACAGCCGACAGCTGAGTGTCAGTATCCCTTGTCTGTGGTGTCCGAAATGTTAAGCAAGATCAGAATATCTGTATTCGACTGTAGAAGTGCTTATTAAGGGACATATCCTGTTACAAGAGAGGCTCATGATCACTGTAGAAAAGGCGCTTGCTGCAGATGATGGTTTATTGGAATGGACACGTGTATCGTTCAGTATGACTAACGCAGACCCTATAGTTTTATGAAAGCCATAAATATACGGTGCTGTAACCGTTTTCAGAACTATACGCGTGGACAATGTTGTCGTAGATTCCGATGAAGGTAACAAGCATTTACGACATTTGGAATATTTTATATGTACACGTTTTGACTTTGATGTAAAGTTGTACAGTGACAGCAGCAGTGACCTTGCAGTTGATTGCAATTTGATTGTGATGGTCGTGAAAGACTTTTTTCGTTTATTAGTCAAAATCTGATTAAAATCAAAAGAGACATGTAACAAGCGTGTTCCGTTGTATGGGCGCCGTCTAAACTGAAAGACATTATTTTAAGTTCTAATATTGTTGTATCGTTTATACTGATCATAATCGGTTGACATTTTCTATTTTACTTCTACTGTCTAAATTTGCAAAGCATGTCAGCCGGTGTTTGGCGTTACAAGTCTTTAGTCTCGAATTGAGATATCCTAAGGGTAAACTGACAGATTGTCTGTCACACTTCTGATCGATTGTTTCGTAAATAAGGTTGTTTTATTTGTAAGGATAGTTTTTATCGTTTGTCGGTTGATTGCATAACATTGCTTTCTGTTCCGTTTACAAGTCATCTGAGGTTGCTTTGTAAACGTATGAAGGGTATATGAAGTAATGTCAAGGTAATTTTCTGCTTGAGTCAGCACGTTTGAAGCGAGCGTTTTTATTGGCGTTTTCCACGACGTCATATCGATGAGTCATGGGATTGTTGACTTGACGTTGATCGAGTGGCTACTGTGGGTACTGGTTGCATCTAGTTACGAGTGCTGGCGATGGGCGCTTGCGCGGGAAACACCGAGCTCACGATGAGTTATAAGCAAGTTTAAACATACCGGGACTGGTTTGCTGTAGTAGCGGGAAAACCCTACATAAAGCCGTCACAAATGCATGGTGAACGAGAGCGCAAGAAAGATTCTGTAGCAGTAGTCTTTCGTGTTATGTCGTTGACAGCTTCGCGCATGTAGAGAACTTGTATGCCGACGACTACTGTATACCATCGCCATTGAATTGTTCGCTTAGTTAATTACATGTAAATAATTAATCAAAGTCTTGTGTCTTTTCTTTCGTTAACGCTACTCATCGGGAGAGTCTATAGCTCTTCAGTAAAGTCGTCGACACGCGGGGATTTACCCAATTATTTGCACTAAGAATGCGATGGCTGAGTTGGCACCAGGTATAGGCCCCAAATGAAACCTGGCTAAAATTCAGCTGACATCAGTCAGTCTTCGCAGGTCTATATAGGTCTATGTAGGCCTATAACTCAGACATATCTAATAAAGTAAATGTGTCTGATTGGCCAAAAACACGACGTTGACTATTAAAAGCGATGTCTGATATCACGAAACGATGTAGAATGTGGCGAAAGCGCATCTCAAACGGAGTCAAACCTCTGGGTCTACACCGAGCAATACAACAATACAGGGTAGAAGGCGTGTATGGCGTGAAACGTAATTGTGTTCGTCTGTTGCTCACGATAACTGGTTTATTGGAAGCCAGTAACTAAACCTATGTGTTTCTTAAGATTTATATTGCGTCTTTAGAACTTCAATAATAATAACAACAACAATAATAGTAACAACAGCAGCAGTATATCCGCAGCAGCAACAATAATAATAGCAACAGCAGTGCAGTAGCAGTAGCAACGACAACAGCAGCAACAACAAGAACAATAACAATAATAACGACAACAATAATAACAATACTGCAACAATAATAATAAACCAAGCCAGAGATTTTATTTCTCGGAGTCTTTTTTATAAGTACCAAAAGATCATAGGTACCTCGGGCATGTTAATAAATGCGTTACTTACTTACTTACCCTCGCCGCCAGTACCTTACCACTGACAGTCGGTGTACTCATTTATAGCTGAGCTTGTTAGAGGGCCCTAGTGAAACAGAAATCTTGGAACATCTTTCTGTCCTAGTGAAGAGCTGAGCCCCCGACCGCTGGGCTGTCAGTCCACCAGGCTAACCATTGAACCACTAAAGTTAATGCCTAGTAAGTTGCAATAGGCAGCTGAAGTGAAGAATGAACATAGAAACATAAAATCTCCTGGAAACCTTTGGTTTCACATTCAGATAGTAAATGAATTTTCAGCATCGTTGTTTTTGTCTGCAACGCGGTACCGAATGCACTGGGATACATAATTATAGAGCGCCATTCAGGAACCTCTCATGAAAGCGCTGAGATGATATGACTGCAGTTGCTGTGAAGAATGAATGAGTCAAGAATTTTCTTAGTCTTGTTTCTAGTGGAACGATTCAGGTTTTAATGGTCCTCCAAGATGCACGAGAAGATCGGTTCACTCGAGTCGTTGTGTTTGATATGCAGGTTGTTTCTTTACAGTCGTTTGCATAGCGATCATACAAGGGTCCAAAGTTCTGCAAATTTATTCAAATATTAATAATTTTCACCACAAATGTTCAGAGAATATTTCAAGCATGTACCAGTGTACAAATATGTGTTACTAATGTTAGGCATTGCCGTAAAAATTTACAATACCCCCCGTTTTGTTTCTGTTCTCTGCAAAAGTAAGGTTCTAACCAGTTAAACAGCAAAACAAACATCTCAGAAATAGCATCAGAATTACATGTTTTAGACAAATAGATTTAAACAGATGTAGAAAACCGTCCACATCATAATTGAATTTACAAAGAAGGAAAGCATTAAGGAGGCTCCTGATCACAATGAGATGAGTCTGAAATAAACAAAAATTTAAACTTTAAAAATCCGGCTCAATTCTAACACTGGACATTTGAAATAGTCTTGGTTGGAAAGCCCGTCATGTTAAGATTGGCTTCAGATTCTGACCTTTTGACCCAATCACGTTCTCGCCTTTGACTCATAGTCAGTAGTTTGTAAACATCAGCAGCGTTATTTGGCACTGCATCGCTTGAGCTACAGTCTGATTTGCTCTCCTCTTCTTTGAATTTTGATTCCTCATCATTTTCATTCGATGGCTTCGTCTGCTTTCGTGGCCATCTTGTCGCTTTGTTGTCGAGCCCTGACCCACTTTTGGCCGAATGAACGTCGAAAACGTCATCTGCAGAATGACGTCACATTTCCTTTGGATCCGGTAGAATTGTGCGCTTGAATTTGCGCCGTGTTCGTTTTATTTAACGACGCCTTCGTATCAAGGTCATCGCGCCTCGCTCGGCCAATCAACTGCCTATGAGCTCGTCTCTGAATGGAATCATCTTTTATATTCTCTTTCGTAATCTCATCTGCCTCCTCCCTCTCCTCCTCTTTCGCCTCCTTCTCTTCCTCTGTCTCCTTCTCTGTCTTTTTCTCTGTCTCCTTCCTTCTCTCCTCTGTCTCCTTCGCTCTTCTCCTCTCTTTCCTTCCTTCTTCTTCTCTGTCTCCTTTCTTCTACTTCTGTCTCCCTTCTTCTGTGATCTCCCAGAAACGGGTCTTGTGTTTCGTACGCTATATCTGGACAACTCCTCAATCAGTGTAATCTGACGACTGGCGATCAATCAGAAATCAATCATCGTTGTCGATGAAACTGAAGCAGCGGCAATTTAGCGCCCTGGGTTCGAGACCTGCAAGGCTCTTATAGTAGGCCTACTTTTCACCTCTTCGATCCCGAGTTCGAATCCCGGACCCATCAAACGAAATCGACAAAGATCGCCTCACTGCCATGTTTAAAGTCGGAGGCTATCGTTATCGATGCTGCGGCCCCTTTAACTCCAATACATGCCATACCAAGCCATGTCACACCATACCATTCATACATATAATACATATAGACCGACAGATAGACAGACATACATACAATAGAGTGAATAGACATACATACGCGCGTCCGTACGTACACAAACACGTTATGTTATGTAAGGTCATGTCATGTTATATTAGCTCCGTAACATCTGAATAAGAGACCAGTGGGTGAGTCTTCCATAATTTACATCTTAAGAACTTCTATAGCGCCACCGTAATAATGCTCAAGGCATAAGTCTATGGTCGTTGCTAAGTAGTCTGTGTAACCTACACCATTTTCCTGGGTGACATTTGGTCAAACACGAAGAGAGAAATCCGAAAAGGCCCAGGAACACGGAAACAGAGAAAATGAAGCAAAGGGGGAATGGACTAATGAAATTAGTCGGGGATTAAAGGCCAGTACAGACTCTGCAAAGCAAACGTTTGCCGGAAGAGAGTTCCCGAGTCTGGAAATCTGGGGCCAAAAACGGAAAAATCCACCAAAAGCTGTCCTTGTCCTCGGAGTGGGACAATCAGAAAACTTAGTCGAGTAGTTACGTGGCTTTCGTTGGGCGCTCTATAAATCTCGGGATTACGATTACGATCTTGGAAGTCGGCAAAAGACGCAGACAGTGATGGTCATTGTGGTCGGGCATTCGATTTCCAAAGAATAATTCACTTTCGGTTCTAATACTGCCATCTAGCGAACTCATAACTGGCGAACTCAGAACTCGAAGTTTGAGAGCCAAGTTCGCTAGAGGACGCTAACGAAACAGAAATCTTGATGGTTGAAACGGCGGATATTTGAAGAAAGTTGACACAAAAGAGACGCTAACGAAAGGCAGGGTTGGACAGTCTGACCGTGCCAATTAGATTCGGGGGCGAGGGTTGCCAACAGAAACTATAAATTAAAAATGGCTATAATAATACTATTAAAGGCAAAAAACAAAACAAAAATCAAAAATGTAAGCAAGATGAAAATCAAAGTGAAAATGCCATTGGGAAATTCGAACGAATGGGACAGAATAGAGATGGTGGCTACGCGTCATGGAAACGGCAACGCTCCATAGAGGAGCTTGCCACAGATGATGATGAAGGAGGAGAAGAAGAACGTGAAAAAGATGATGATGATGATCATGAAGGAGACGACCTCTTATCTCTCTCTGCTCTCCAACCCCAAACACCACCCCTCCCGTAGCTGCCACGCTGTCTCTCCGTCTCACTTTTGGATCTTGACCTGGAACCGAACCTTTTTACCTATCGATTTTGTTTTGACTGAGCACCTATGAATACGCTGGTCCCCGCGGTGCGGCTTTCGTTTGGCGCTGTAGAAATCTCGGGATTACGATTACGATAATGATAATGATGAGACATATGATTGGAAAGTAGAGAAATTAAGAGCAAAAGGAGCAAGTAGTCGTGGTTGGCAGTCGTTGAGGCGTGTAGTGCGAGGAGTAATTTCGAAGCAGCTTTTCCGAGCCACGTTTTCTAAGGCAGGCCTGCGTCATTCTCCCATCAAATCTCTGCTTGTATTTCTTCTGGCTGGATGCTTCTGGCCTCCGCCTCTGCAGTCAGCAGTCTACTCTGCAGTCCACACCTGTTCCTTCGATGAATGTAGAAGCCAAGTGCGCTGGAGTCATTCTAAAGCGTCTCCTTGTCTCCTCTGGGCCAGTTGGCCAGAGGTGTGTTCCCTCTGCGCTGTTGCGCCTTCATCATCATGATCCATGGGTCGAGAGCCCGTAGGTGTCCACTGCATGCATTGTCACTTGTCTCCACAGTTCCCGATCTTGTGCTGTTCTTATCCTCCGATATATATCTTATATCCCGATATATTTTCAAAACTAATTAATAAATTATCATATGAAAATATCTTTGTCTAACTAAGTCCACCGGCTCCCACCCGTCGTTGCTTGCACGCTCAGCCTAGAGCCTCGAGCGATAGGAAGGGGAAGGAAAGGGAGTCAGCCCGGCCAACCTGAATGCATATGCCGCCATCCAGCCTCAGCTGCTAAGGCTGCTGCCTTGGCTGCTGCTGCTGCTGATGCTATGAACCATCGTTGGCCGGTGTGAAAACAATTCATGACCGGCGAAAGCAATTCCAAAAATACTGATTGGTCCACGTGACCGATGACGTCAGATATATCCATTCGCAGCAGCCGTTTCTCAAAATCATACATACATACATACATACATACATACATACATACATACATACATACATACATACATACATACATACATACATACATACATACATACATACATATATATATACATACATACATATATTCATACATACATACACACACATACATACATATACACACATACATACATACATGCATACATACATGCATACATGCATACATACATACATACATGCATACATACATACATACATGCATACATGCGTACATACATACATACATGCAAACATACATGCATGCATACATACATACATACATACATACATGCATACATACATGCATACATACATACATACATACATGCATACATGCGTACATACATACATACATACATGCATACATATATACGTGCAAGAGGAGGAGAGAGAAGCAGCCGCTCTAGGTCTGGGAAGAGTTAATTAAATGACCATGAAATATGAGAGGAGATGCCAAGACAGAGGGGGAGAATGGGAAACAAAGCCAGAGAAAGAAATGAGAAGGGTATAAATGGCAGAGTCAGGGTTAAAATCCGCTACTGCCGTATTTGGTGGTGCGAGTCTCAAGCCTGGATTAAGGAGGAGGAGGAGGAAGAAGAGGAGGAGGAAGGGGAGGAGGAAGGGGAGGAGGGCGACGCTAATCATCTTTGTTATGACAGAGCGTCGTTAAAAATGAACTCTCTGCATTCAGGGTTCACTCTCAGAAGGTCATCACGATGACAGAGGAATCCACCCTAAAGAGAGAGACTCTAGGACGAACGAGACAAGGCGACGAGAACGACAATTATCTCAAAGGCTGAAATTAGGCTGAAAGTCTGACGGTGTAATTAGCAAATCTGAATAGATAATCGAATCGTTATGCTGTTGTAAATTGATTTCTGTTGTAAACAAAACTGAAAACAAAGAGATGATATTGGTGAGTCGCAGAGAAACCTCGATGAGACGCAGAACCGATAGCACGAAAACATGTTTTCGAATGATGAACAGCAGTCATTCTAAAATATTACACCAATGATTTGTACAACATCAGTAAACTTATTGTTTTCTTGTCTCGGCTAACTATCGTCCTCTTGATCATACCCAAGGTTGAGTCGACCTTTTCCTGCTTCTCATCGCCTTCAAGGTTTTGCTCTCCTATGTATAAGCACTCCCAGGTCGCTTTCTTTCTCAATACGTCTTAATACCTTACTTTCATTTCATATGAAAATTCTTTGTTTCTCTTCCTGTATCCACCACCGACCATTTTTCCAAATTAAAAAGCATCTGCCAGACCTTTGACCATTTGAACATTCGTCTCATTTCCTCTCAGTATCTCTGCTTCTTATTCGTCACCCACTGCTCTTCATAGTTTTATAACGTAAACTACTTAGCATGACTTCCAGCAGTTTTGTGCTAATTAGCAACGGGGCGAGTGCTGGGCTTCTGTTTTCCCAATTCCTAAAATATTTGTATTGTGTCAAACTCCAGCATCGAGACAACAGGAAACGTTAATGTTCGCCTCATTATGTTGTGCCTTGGACGCAGCAAGTGGGCTGATCGGAACTGTCTTCGCGAGGAACCGATCTGGCACCACACCAACAGCAGACTGGGCAGGCAGGCAGGCTGAAGGAGGCCGTGGTCCTGCGCGGACTAGCCACTGGCGCCTCCTCCTCCTCCTCCTCCTCCTCCTCCTATCGCTCTCTCACAACAATCGTCCGTCCGTCCGTCCGTCCGTCCGTCCGTCGTTCCGCCCTCGGGGCTGGCGAAAACGGTTTCAGCAGCTGGGTCGGTGGATGGTGTTTAGACTCGTTTAAATGCTTGATAATAACAAAAACAACAATACTTAGGAGAGTAAATGTAATGATTTAACGAAGGCGAGAAAGTTTTGAGGAATGGGAGATGTCGACTACTGGGCGTGAGTCAGACAGAATTTGCATTTTCAGTAATCACTTATTATTATTATGTTGATGAAGCTGACGATTGTCATGGGGGAGGAGTCGGACTCTGTAGAGCAGCTTATTTCCCACGGATGACGGCGGTCCGTTTATGGCCGACCCTACTTTGCCCTACTAAGGCAAGATGAGGTAAGGCAAGACAAGGCAAGATTACGTAAGGTAAGGTAAGACAGGCTGAGACAAAGCAAGGCGAGGTTATGTAAGGCAAAGCAAGGTAACGTTTGATAAAGCACCTGTGAGTCAGGTAAGATTAGGTAAGCTTAGGCAAGGTAAAGTAAGGCAAGGTTAGGTAAGGCAAGGTAACACAAGGCAAGGTTACATAAGGTAAGGATGGCAAGGTGAGGAAGGACGGTGCAAGGTAAGAAAATTGCTTATAACGGGATGTCGTGTTTGGCTAAAGATAACAGCAAAAGCTACATTGACATTTGATATAATGCATTTTAAATACATGAACAGTTAGTAACTTACTAATGATGATAAATAGCAGCAGTATGATGATTTTGATGATGATGATGATGATGATGATAATTGTGACTATTAGCAGCCGGTGGCGGCTCCAGGATTGCTTGAGTGGAGGGGCAAGAGCATTTCCAGAGGGGCACCACATTCTGCTAGTCTACCATTCAGGGGTTTGCTCTGATGGGCACCAGCATATAACCCAAAGGAGCAAGGGGTAACCACCCCCACGCCTCTAGCTAAATCGGCCACTGTTAACAGCCCTCATAGAAGGATGAGGAACATCAAAGAGAAATAATGGTATCACAGTAATGCACTTTAATAATTAAAATCAGTTACTTAATTATCACTAATAATTAAAATCATTATGATTAATATTGAAAATCCAAACCTCTTGAGATATATTTCTCCAACAGCTGAAAAACACAACCAAAAAGGGCCAACCTATTCACAGGAGCAGCACTAGTAAAAGTCTAGTAGTAATGATGTATTTCCGCACAGGAGTCAAGTGGCATAAACAACAGTTGATTGACTGTTGGAAAAGGAAGGCAGGGGATAAAGTACCACTTGCACCAGCTACAGATTACAATGGTTTAGAAGTCATATAACTTTAAAGTCCTAGAATATACGTCAGGTTATTATGCTACCTCTGTTTTGGCTATATCCAAAATGAAGTGTGAAAATTTAGAAAGTAATAGTAATAATATTATGATTACTTCTATAGCACCACTGTACTAATATTCAAGGTATCAGTTGATGGTCTGCACTAAGCAAAATTAGTGTGCAGGCCAAATTTCAGGGGTACTCTGGCCAAAAGCCAAGAGGGAAATCCAAGAAGACACGGAAATATCCCATGGAGGAAATGAGGAAATGAGTTTTTAGTTGAAATCTGAAGACCAAAAGTACATGCAACCTGCTTTTAACTCTCTCTCTCTCTCTCTGTCTCTCTGTCTTTTTCTCTCTGTCTCTCTCTATCTCTCTCTGTCTCTTTCTGTCTCTTTCTGTTTCTCTGTCTGTCTCTGTCTCTGTCTCTGACTTTCTATCTCTGTCTCTGTCTGTCTGTATCTGACTCTTTCTGTCTCGCTCACTCGCTCGCTCGCTTGTGCACACAGACCATACAGACCATCAGCATAATCATCATCATAATATAAAGTGTAATACAGTGATGCAGAAACATTGAACTGAAGATTTAACCAAGCTTTTACGAACAGGACCTTATTATTATTGTGGCTGCACTTAAGGTCAGGTCTTCTGAATTTTGAAGAGATAGAGAACATGTTGAAAATTCTCTTCTGTCATTTTTGCTATGTCTTCATTTTGTAAAATGAAGCCAAGACTTCTTTAGGCAAAGACAGAATTGGAAGAAGATAAAATCACCACATTTAGCTTATTAAGGCAACTCTTCCAACAGCAGAAGCACAGTTCCTTAAACTAACCTTGAAAGGCAATTGCTTCCTGAAAATGAGTAATATTTACAGCTTTTTCTTGCAGTAGAGCATCAGTTTCCAGAATCATCTTGCGTTTTGTCGATTGCCATGGAGAACAGCTCTGGTTGCATGCTCAGTTGCATTCTTCCAACTGGTGTCATTCTCTGAGATGTCGGCTAACGTTTGCGACCATTTCCAGCTACACACTTGGCGAAAGGACACTTGTGCCAATTGTCTGAAGCCGAGAAAGCAGCACAATCACGATGCCAATCCACAACCTGCCAAGCGCCTTTCCAAGATCTCTACCACTAGAGAGGCTACAGCCGTCCTTAACAGGAGTGAGATGCAGATGGTCGATGCAGGTCAAGTGGAAAGCCAGGCGGAAAGTAGTCAGGTCGAGTCAAAGCAGGCATCTGGTCTGGATGCAAAGCGACTGTCTATTGTGGGCAGTCCAAAACCTGCTCCCATCAAAGCAAAACCAGTGATTGTTTCAAAGCCAGAAAAAGCAAAGAAGCCCGGAATGGTCGCTGACAGTGGAGAAAAGACTGGTACGACTAGGAAGGTTGCCGAGGAGCCAGTCTCTCAAGACATGGCCTGTACAACAGACATGACATGTGAAGTTGGCAAAGCAGCCATCTTGAAACAGGGTGTTCAATCAGTAACGAGAGAAAGCCAAAGTGAAGCCTGTGATGTTGAGCTGGAGAGGGATCCCGTGAGCACAGCACAGAAAATCAGCAGAGCCAGGCCACGTCCTCAGGTCATGCCACCTCAGGTTCCCGATCCAAGTAAACTTCCAAACACCACATTGACTAAATCAAGCTTGGCTAAAACTGATGTGAAAACAGCTGTGAAAGCAAAGTCCTCTGCTGCCAGTGCGCTGGATTCCAGTGCAAAACATTCATCAGCTTCCAACTCAAGTGAGAAATCATCCAGCTCACATTACTATCAGATCTATGACATCGCAGCAAAAGGCTTGTCAGGGACGCCAGAACCCGTTGACCTTCCTGACCAGAATGGGGTTGCTGAGGCGGGGAAAAGGACAGATGTGAAGGGAGCTCGGGCAGGCGTCTGTCGCGTTGTAGATGTGGTCGAGGAACTGCCGAATGTAGCCATGCCGTACACTGTCGTCGACGTGACCATGTATCAGCCGAACAAGGACCAGCTGCTGAGCAAGGCTCCTCCACAGCTCCCTGTGACGCCTGCTCCCATCAGAGATGGTGGCTCCACCTCTGTTGGGCTGAACAACACGCTACCAGCACACAGACCATGGTCGACACGGGACGGAAATGAATTGCCGAAGCATGCTACGCTGAACAGCTCACCCAAGGCAGCGCGTAAATCGCTCATGCATGAACTGTCAAAATCTGGCAATGTTAACTCATTGACCAATTTATGCCCAAGCGAAACTTCGTCTGCCAGGGGTACAGCTGCACTTCCTCTAGATGGAAAGTTTCTTATGGGAAAGATGGCAAATCAAGATCTGTACGAAGACATTGGTGGAAGCAATGACACTGATAAACATTCATCATCATCATCATCTTTGAACAGCGAAATTAATTCCGCATTATCAGCAAATTTTGCTAAGTCGGCTAATTTGGAAGCTAAGATGGCAGCTTTGTCTAAGCTTGACCTTAGCAAAGCGATTGCACCAGCAGCCGTGTCAACACCCCATATCAGAACAGACGATTTCAAGCTAGACACCATGGCTTCTGCTGATAAACAAGAGCCAGTTGATGCAAGTGATCCTAGGGCAGGTGAAGTGGCAACAGTCATTGCCCTGAACAGGCAGGAAAAGGGCAGAAAAAGTGGTGGAAAATCGTTCTTTCAGAAATTTCTGAAGCGTGGTAACAAGGAGACGACAGCTGAATCACAAAGCAGATCATCAGCACTGAATATAAGCATTGAAACGATTCTAAACACACTGCCCGCTGCTTCAGGACAGAACGCATTGGAACTGACCAGCAAGAGCAGCCCAGCAGTAACTAGTGACTGTCTTGGAACCTCTTCTAGTCCTTCCAAGATTTTGATGAACAAGCCACCACTTTTTCCAGTCACTTCTCCGGCTAAGAAACCGCCACAAACCAGTGATCCGTCAGAAACAGGTGACTCTTCTGGAAATTCCAACATTTCATCTTCAGAAGACAGTGGAAAAATTGCAGATAGGGTGACAGCTGAAGAGTCAAACGAACATCTTTTCGCCAGCAAAGAAGAACCTGTTTCTGCTGATTTGCCAAAAATTGTACCGGTAAAACCTTCTGTTGCAAAAACGCAGTCACCGAGGCCTGCCGGAATTCTCTTAACTGACGAAGCCCCAACTGAAGTTGCTCTAAACCCGACAAAGGAGTGTTTAACGGCTGCGCGAGACAAACTGAAGTCGTGCTCTTCTTTATCGAAACTACCAGACGGAGCAAAACCAGTGGAAGATAAGATCGCATTTGCAGAGAGTCTGAAAGATGCTCTGGCACTGAAGTCAGGCGAGAAAGATGCTGCCGTCAAGGATGCCATGGATGTAAGCCCCACAGATGGCACTGATCATGCACTTAACTCTCTCAACTCTGGACAAAGCAAAGTGCAGAAAGATATTAAGCTAAGTAAGAATAATCTGTGATTCATTAGTACTTTTGATTCACCTGCTGGACCATGAATTCAGAGGCTGGGGTTCGAATCCCTGCTGGGACAGAAAGATATTTCAAGATTTCGCTTGTGTTAGCATCAGCTTGTGAATGTGGTTATAAAATGAGTACATTAGCTGCACACTATCTATGGGAAGGTAAGTTTTCTTCTTCTTACTCTTCCTCTTCTTGTGATGCATGTATGCATGTATCTAGACACTTAACGGAGTACCTTTTAAGTACTGTATCTCACTAACACACTTGTTATTGTTTATTTAGCCTCCTTTTTTCTTCTTCTCCTGCTTCTACTCCTCTTCCTCTTCCTTCCTTCACCTGCTCACAATGAATATTCATGTGTCTTGGTTAGCATTTGATGACATGCAAATGCAGTGAATTGGGGGTTAAAGTCTTTGTGGTCTTCATTTAGGTAAAGCTCCAAGGAAGATGATGGCGCCTCCTCCAATGGCTCCACCTCCGCCTCCTCCTCCACCCGTTTCCACCAAAGATCAAGATGGACCTGGAAGTTCAGCATCACCAAAACACAGTGGAAACATGACTGCAGAGGCAGAGCATCCATTGCGAAGTCTGTCTCCATCATTCCACGGCTCATCAACTCCAGGGAGGCAGACAAAGCCAGGAGATTTCCTGCCAAATGCCAGCACCATGTTTCCCATGTCAAATACACTTCCTCGGAAATCCTCTTCCTCTTCCTCAGCCAACTCGACTGAACTCAAGGTACAAGCTTAAAAATTAGTCCACATTTTGGTCAGGTAGAGTAACAGGTTTAGAGCATTATGTATGCATGTCTGTGTCTGTATGCATATGTATAATATGTATGTATGCAAATGAGAACTGATGTAAACTGTATTTGTTAAAAATGCTGTCTTGGAAATCTGTTCTAAGAAATTAGGTGACCCAATTAGCGGGACTTGCTGTCCTTTTGGTTTCTTCTTTGGATGCTTGTTAATGCGTTGTTTTGAATCAGCTGTGATATCAATTGTTGTGGGATGTTCGGTTTCATACACATATGTCAGGGGTTTAGTTTGAGGTGACGTGTTCCATTTTCTGTGGAATAGGAAGTTTGCCCAAGCTGGTCAAACCCATTATTTTACCTTTCCTTACTTTGGAGATAAGTAAGGTAAAGTATGGTAATTGCTCATTTGTAACATTATTTATTTATATTTTGCACTTATTATGCACTCGAGGTCACGAAATCTGAATCTTAGGTCATAGCCAGATGTGTGCTAACGACTTGTATGCAGTCATTTCATGGAGTCTACTCAGTAGGCACGAACCTGCAGTGGTTGGATTGCAGACTCAGTGCGTTACCAAATGAACCTCTGTGCTGCACAGCAGATGACCCTCACTCTTTCAGCAAACGGTTCTCAAGGTTCTTGAGTTGAAGTTAGGTTAAGGGTGTAACGTTTTAACACTACTTTTACTGCTATTATTACTCCTGTTGTTTATATTATTATTATTATTATTGCTATTTTGTTATTGTTGTTTGTGTATTGTCATCAATTATTACGTTATTTTGAAACATGTATTTTTAACTAGAGAGGGAGTGTTATGAGCTTGCAGCCTTTACCCGGCTCCTGTTATGCTGTTCCTCTGGGCTTAAGATTGTTGATTTGTTGTCTTCTCAAGTCGAGTAACATATTATATTATGTTATGTTATGTTATCAGTTGATTGATTACCAAGTGATGCAGAGTCTGCTGCTCTGAACATCTGCCAATTTAGCAAACTTGATGCTCCATCCTTAATGCAGATTTGCTAAATACTGTTGGGTAGTAGTTTTATGAAAAGAGAACATTGTAGAGTAAGGTTAGTACAAGGGAATTTTATTTGGTGAAGTTGAGTCTACTGTCATCTAATCTAATGACTTCTATAGCACCGTTATCAAAATGCACAGGCATAACCATTGGTCACTTCAAGTGAAACCATAGTCTAAAACCATAATCCCAATACGGGCAGTTTGAAATCCAGCAGACAGTGCTGTTCAAAGTATCAGGCCACAGTACTTAAGGAAAAGCAAAGCAAACTTTAAGTACTTGAGTGAAAGTAAATATACTCACCAGCAATTTTACTTCAGTAAAAGTAAAAAGAATTCTATTAAGTAGTACTTTTAAAATAAGAGTAAGAAATACTGAGTGTAAAAATATATGTATGCAGGCATGTAGGTATGTATGCATGCATGAATGTATGCATGTATGTATGTATGTATGTATGTATGTTTGTATGTGTGTATGTATGTATGTTTGTATGTATGTATGCATGTATGTATGTTTGTATGTATGTATGCATGTATGTATGTATGTAGTATGTTTGTATGTATGTATGTATGTATGTATATACCTCTTAAAAGCACTGCTATGGTGAACATCACTATTTTAAAATGGGGCTAGTATTTTTACTATTTTATTGCACACTTATTTTGTTTCCATAGTTCAATCCATCTATTTAGGGGCTCATGTAAGATGAGCCACTGATTATCACACAGTCTGACTATACACTTGACAGTGATTGACTGACAATGAATGATTGCATATGGCAGACTAGGAGTTTGAACCCAGGTCACAGGGTCAAACCAGACATGTTAGGGATTCCTTCGACACCATGTTGATTCACTCATCACCTCCTGTCTTCTCCATTTGCATAGCTTCATCAATTGCAGGCCTAACCTAGGGGTCCATGGCCTAACTCAGACTCTCTCCCATTTCCCATTTCATGTTTACCTTGTAAGGACTTAATACACTTACTCTGTATATTCAAAGTCTACCAAGGCATAGCCTACTGTATGTATGTATGTACACGGTATGTATGTATTTTGGAGTGGAAATGAAACACATGCACCTGAAGTACTCTCTTCCACACCACTTGTTGGATGAATTCACACCATTAGGTACTCAGCACAGTACATGTACGTGTAATTAGTCAGTCCCCTCGCTTTTACAGTTCTCTCCTCTTTGGTTGTCACTTGCCCTTTGTGCCCCAAGTGCGGGCAATTATTTGTCTGATATAACAGTTTCAAAATTAGTAATACTATACGACTAATTCTAGCACATAAAACTTAATGAGTGGTGTGTGGCTAAGTGTCATTTGTATCAAAGTAAGAGTACTGTAAAGTTGATGAAGTATTACTTTGTTACAAGTAAAATATATCCAATTTGTAGTACTTTGCTACAAGTAAAAGTACTAAATTTTTACTTAAGTATGGTAACACTACTTTTACTTCATTACTGGGCAAAACTGTCAGTAGGTCAGGGAAACCAGAAGTCAGGCTACGGAGGGTAAGCAGGTTGAAACAGATGAGGTTGAAACAGATGAGGATGAAACAGATGAGGATGAAAAAACAGATGAGGTTGAAACAGATGAGGATGAAACAGATGAGGATGAAACAGATGAGGTTGAAACAGATGAGGATGAAACAGATGAGGTTGAAACAGATGAGGTTGAAACAGATGAGGTTGAAACAGATGAGGATGAAACAGATGAGGATGAAAAAACAGATGAGGTTGAAACAGATGAGGATGAAACAGATGAGGATGAAACAGATGAGGTTGAAACAGATGAGGTTGAAACAGATGAGGTTGAAACAGATGAGGTTGAAACAGGTGAGTCTTAAGTTTAGACTTGAATGGCTCTGAAGAGTTGACAGAAAGCACACAACTGGGCAGAGAGTTTTTCACCAGCCGCCATGAATGCTATTTGTATTCACTTGTGCATCATTTGTGGGTTGAAGCTCAAACAACATGATCTAGAAACAGGTACAACACTAATTTACTCCTACACTCACAACACACACACACACACGCACGCACACACACACACACACACACACACTTGGATACCATAAAGAAGAATAAACATCTTGTGTATTACCTGCTTCTATCAACAACAGTAATAGATGGTCCTTTTATGCCAGAGATCTGTTGGCTTGAGCAACGCTATCCAACAACCAGACAATCTCTCTGTCTGTCTCTCTGTCTGTCTCTCTCTCTGTCTCACTCTGTCTCTGTCTCTGCCTCACTCTGTCTCTGTCTCTGTCTCTATCTCTCTCACTCTCTCTGTCTCACTCTGTCTCTGTCTCTGCCTCACTCTGTCTCTGTCTCTCTCTGTCTCTCTCTGTCTCTCCCTCTCTCTACATGATTACTATAGCTCACAACAATTTATATCCTAACGTCTGTCTGAAAATGGAGTAAACTGTCAACCATATTGAACTAACTCTGTTGGTTGGGATTTTTGTTTCTGCAAGAGCCTTTCATGCTTTTAAGCCTCATTGCATTTGAAAAGTGCCTTTCTGGAAGATTCACATTAACATGCTGAGACTTTAATGCTGGACACTGTGTTAATTCCTAATCTATCATGGTGCACTTGACAGGATAGATCTTTCTTGCATTATTATTTTTATTAATTAATTAATTAATAACTTCTATCGTGTATCTAATGCACAAAGCTCAACTGATGGTGCTCTAATACCAAGTGATAATCATGACAATACCCAAAAGAACAGTCTGCAAACTCAGAAAGGCATTCTACGGTGGATAGACAGTTTGGAAAAGGTAGGTCTTAAGTTGAGAATGATACAACACAAACGCACAATGAACAGACACATGGACAGATTTCCAAAATTTAGGTCAAACCACTGGAAAAGCCCATTCGCTCCATTCACCGAGAACAGTTCTAGTCTTAGGTACGACCCAAGAAAGACAGTCAGATAAACTGGTTGAATGGTGACAAGTCTGAGGAATGAGGACTGAATTTAAGTATTTTGGTTGGCCAGAGTTCAGTGTCTTATAACTATAAGCCCAATTTTAAACAGATCCCTTGCTGAACAGGAAGCCAGTGTAGAGATTTCGGTGTTTAATCGGCGATTAAGTCGATAATCCATAACAAAACGTGATGAGGTGCAATTCTTTTGCATTGTTTACAGCAGTGTAACATATTATTTGATGTTGGCAGGAATAGGGTCAATTCTATTCCACTGGAGCGAAGTGTGTGTGGAAAATTTATCTCGTGTGAGAGAATAGCCCAAACCATTGGGGAAAATTCTACTTAATATTTTAGATTTGAACAGCATATGTAAAGAGCCAGTGCTATTTATGGACCATGTTTTGGTCGCGCTGTGCAGTGTGTATGTACCTAAGCAACTTCTGCAATCATTTGCTGATGATATCGAAGACGCTTTTGTCTGTCTACGTAGATGCGTAAGTGTCCGTCGACGTGAGTGTGCTTTGATCTGTGCTGATTACCTTTGAGTCATGAATGAGACAGACGACTGGGTGGCGAGGAGGGGAGGGAGATGGGGAGGGGGAGTTTTGACAGATGTTGCGTTGACGGCTTTGTTGGCTGCTGTTGCTGCTGCTGCTGCTGGCGTTGCAATGGAGAGACGGTGATGCTACGGCTGCGGAGACTGCAGCTGGGCTTATTGATCTGCCGCGCCTTGGATGCCGCTGCTGCTGCTCTAGGCTGGTGGTGGCTCGGTAGGAGTGGCGACATCAACGATGTGGTTGTATGGGACACAAGAACACAGCTCGCAGTAGTCGAGTATATATGTATGTACTGTGTGCATGCAAAGATGAATGTCTATAGTTATGTATTCACTAGGTTATGTATGTAGGATATGTAAGACAATCAAGTTGTTAGAAGACTGTTGTGTTTGCACTTCAGCCAAAGGATCCTTCCCAACACTTGCTTGGACCACATCTTTAAGATTATAATGTTGATCTCAAAGTCATGTCATAATTCACAATTAGCTTACCTTATTATATCTTCATTTAGTAAATGTCACTGTCTAATGACTACGCATCAGCTGATGGCACTGAACTGTTGTGGGTCAAGGACTTCCTCAAGCGCCGTCATGTGCAGTCAGCTGTCTCAGGGAGGCTCGAACCCGTACTCTGTGCCCATTATAGGCCGAGCATTCTAACCAGTCGGCTTCCGTGCCCCACGTTGGCTGCCTGGGCAGCCTGTGAGGAGTTTCCCATAAGGAGCCGCTTTTGAAAGGTACACAAAAGGCGCTTTACTAAGTGTATTGATACATACTTGGATGTATGTAATCTACTGCTGATCTATTTGAATTGATAATTAGTCATTGTATTAAATCATTCTTTGCAAAAAAACACGAGGCCATCAGCCATCAACTACATAGAGACTTCAATGACTTATAAGTGCGGAGTTACCTAACTTTTTATGGACTACAACACAGCTGAACTGTGAACTTCAGCTGAACTGTGTCTTTATTTGTTTTTATGTTGTTTTTGTTTGCATTTTTTGAAAAAAGTGTTCATAAATGCATATATATATATATATATATATATATATATATATACATACATACATGCATACATTGTAATTGTAATTGTAATCTGAGATTTATAAAGCGCCTCTTAGAGGATAAACTCAACCGAGGTGCTTCAAAACCCGAAATAGTAAAATCACTGTTGAACAGTACAGTCTTAGGCGCCTGCGGAACACTGAGAGGGGGAGAGAAAGGAGCTCAAGTCGAGAATGAAATTCTCGAGGGAGACGATTCCAGCAAGTGGGACCAACGTAGGCAAAGCTTCTGGACTGGGCCGCAGTGTTTCGCATGTGAGGGACAAAGAGGAGATCTTGAGTGGCCCAGCGAAGGGTGCTACGGCCCGGCAATGAGGAGACCAAAGTGCAGAAGTCAATGAGGTAAAGGGGAGCAGAGCCAAGAACACAACTGCGCATGCGGGAGAGGATCTTAAAGTGGACACATTGCACATACACATACATGCATATACATTCCTTGGATAGTTACTTTACCAATTACATCGTGTGCTTTCCGTACATTACATTATTATCATTTGAATCTTACGGTTTGTGCTTTCCTGGCGCTGCGTAATGCATTGTCATGAGAGATTTTAATGTACAGTGTGTATTTTGGAAGGCTGTGGAACTGCAGTAGAAATGGATTTAGAATTATTTTGCTGAGGTCTTAGTTGAATCAGATGGAGCAGAGGTCTTTTGATTTTCATGACCCATCAGATTTCGACCGGGCTCTCCAACGGATTATGATTTTTGACTTCAGTTTCACTTGAAGTGACCTCAACTCATGCCTTGTGCATTATGATAATCGTCCTATAGAAGTCATTAGATTAGATTAGATTAGATCATTGGTTGAATGTTTGACATGTAATTCATCATGCAGGTTTGAATCTACCCTGTTTAGAAGCGCATGAGCAGGTACATAAAGGCGCTCTATAAAATATAAATAGATCTATGTAAGGCCATTTGTATGGTGGTGCTGTGCAGTTGCTTGAGGCCACTGAATGTTATTAGATAATTAATTTTGCTGCCGAGAGTCTGAAATACTGTGTTGCATTTTCTGTTTATTTTTGTAAACTATTCTGATGTATGTACCATAACATGAGTTTAAAAAATATACTGAGGTGCATGTGTGCCTGCAAGATGCAGTGTGTCCTTTGAAGCTGCCACAACCAAAAACTCCGCAACTCGGGAAAAATCCCAATATAAGGGTAATGAATCAAAACAAATGCAAACATAAAGGTTCAATTGCAAGTCAGAATAAAGAGTCTATGCACCTTTATCTTAAGTCATATCTTCTGCTGGTCTGTTGGATAATGTGCTTCAGCGTGTTTTAGAGGTTTCTGTAAGGAGGATGTGTAAGTATAGGAATGCTTACATGCAGCCAGAGCGTGTACTATATGTGTGTGTGTGTCTGTGTGTGTGTGTGTGTCTGTGTGTGTGTGTCTGTGTGTGTGTGTGTGCATTTGCTGAAACTGTGTGTTTTTCGTTTTGATTTGTTGTGATGTAGGTTGCTGCAGGTGCAGTCGGTCTGAGGCAACTCGATTCGGCTGCCAAACACGCTCGCAACAAAACTGTGTCAGAAGGCGTACGATTTGAAAAGCTATTGATTGCACCTGAAGAAGGTGATTTATTCTCTAGTGTTCTGCTGCTAATTCCTCCTAACTGATTCGACTGACTTTCGTTCAGTTAGTATCTGGTGAGGTTCTGCTTGGTCAAGACCTGGTTGTAGCAGACAGTGATGTTCATTGGCCCCCAGCTGGCCTGCATTGTGCCACTGGTGGCAGTTGGTGTTTGCCTTTCTCCTATGTGTTCAGGGTTCAAACCTCAGTTCATCCATCAGAGGAAATTAACAATAGGTTGTGTGCAGCCTCTGGGTCAAGACCCGGAAGGAAAGACTGTCCGGTTGGTACTGGATTTTTGTGTTTCACTCATTTGTGAAATATCTTAATTTTGGGAGGAACATATAATAAGTGAACGACTGATGATGATTGATGGTGACAGTGATGATGATGACATGACGATGATGACTTGATGATGAGAGGAGGAGGAGGATCATGATGACAACGACGGCAATGATGATTGAGATGAAGATGATATTGAAGTGAATGAGTTTCTGTGGAGTTTGGATTTCTTCTTTCTTTGTGTCTTGCTTTTATTTTCTTTGGCCGCTTCTTTTTTTGCAATTGTCACCAGCTTCCGTTGCCCTTGAGGGGCTCCTAAAGGTCACCTAACTAATGTCCACGTAGATCGGTACATTCCCAATCGTGTTTATATCATGTATCTGGATATTTCTGTAGCGCCATTTTGGCATCTCGAGGCGAGGGCTGTCAAATTTTGACGCCTTCGTCATGACTTGTTTTGTTCATTCACTTAGAACAGTTGGATTTAGAGATTTCCCAATGGATGCCATTTCTGCACATTCGTCAATGTTTGCCTGTACTCCCAAGTCTTTGCATGTTTAGCAACAGTGCCTGACTCACCATAAAAAACAGCTGCAGTTGTCAGTCTTACTTACTCACCCTTCTAGTAGGCCCTTTATATAAACAGCAGACACTTGTTACCACAGCGCTGATAGACATCAGTTGTCTGGTAACAATCAGTCACTTTGTGATATTTGTGACCTTTTTCAGCAGTTTGACAAAGTTGTCTGGCATTGAATTGATGTGCTTTGACATCAGACAGTTTGTGCTTTGAGTGCAAGTGTTCTAATTATAGTGATGTCTGCTGCTAGCAGGTATTACTTTTAAGAGTGTCAACCAACAAAATTGTCACTGAAAGCAGAGCTGATATGTACGTATGTGTGTGTTTGTGTGGTTTGGATGGAGTGACGCCACCTTATGCCAACAAGGCTAAGCCATCCAGTTCCTCCCTGTTTATTTACTTTTCGTGGCAAAATTAACTTAAGGTTGAATGTTTTATTCAGACAAGCGCAGTGGATATACGAAAGCCAACATTCTTACGTTCTGTGCATTTGATGTTGCTGAAGCACACATTTTCAAACGACCTTAACACACATTTGTTTAGATTGGTTAGATAGTCATTTATGCGACGCTTTTGGGAGGTTCTTAAAAGGCACTAAATTAAACGTCTTGATACATGTATGCATAGCGAACAGACAACATATCTGAAAGTTTACATAAGAACGTCTTCAAGGCACTCCTCACTTGAAGACATTCCTAACTTGAAGGCGCTCATCACTTGAAGGTGTTCCTCGCTTGAAGACCTTCCTTACTTAAAGGCGTTCCTCACTTGAGGGGGTTCCTCACTTTAAAAGGCATTCTTCACTTGAAGGTGTTCCTCACTTGAAGACATTCCTTACTTAAAGGTGTTCCTCACTTGAGGGGGTTCCTCACTTTAAAAGGCATTCTTCACTTGAAGGTGTTGCTCAGTTGAAGACTTTCCTCACTTGAAGACATTCCTAACTTAAAGGCGCTCCTCACTTGAAGGCGCTCCTCACTTGAAGGCGCTCCTCACTTGAAGGCGCTCCTCACTTGAAGGCGTTCCTCACTTGAAGGCGTTCCTCGCTAGCCTAAAATACGTTTAAGTCCAATAAGAATGAAAAGTACATATGCAGGCGAGTGATGCTTGAATATCAGGAGTTAAAGTCCGCGTTGGCAGGTTCTTGCATACATTATTAAACTGACATTTATAAAGCGCGCAATTAACAACAGCCTCAGACGCTCAAGCAACGAACTTAAAATATCCTACAAAGTAATATTGAGTGATATCATGGTTTATAGATTGAAAGAAATGCGCAGAAATCTAGGCAGACCTATTAAACATCTAAGTCTTAAGCTTCTTTCTAAGGCTTTTTATTGGGAGAGTGTTATCTTTGATGCAAGTCGGTTAGGTAGAACCAAACCAAAGAACCAGCAGCCGCTTGCATAGATAGGCCTTGAGTGGCCTGTCTGACTTATTTATATGTATGTGTAGGGCTAGTTAATATCTCTTTTTAAGAACTTCACCAGGGCTGGTAGGTGCATCATAGGACCACCGTACCCGCTTTGGAACTAGTGACCATCAATAGAATAGCACTTGGGTGCTCACTCAGCCATTCATCCCTTTATGGTCTGCAGATGATCACCAAAAACAAGCTGGGAGGTTAAGAAAGGTGTGCTGTCTTACTGGTGTCTCAGCCAAATATGCATTCAACCTGTCTGCGATTTATGCCTCTAGAAACATGAGAGAGAGAGAGAGAGAGAGAGAGAGAGAGAGAGAGAGAGAGAGAGAGAGAGAGAGACATTGAGTTTGGACTTGGAAGTAAATTGTTTTTGGGAAAACCCCAAATTGAAATAAATTGTTATTGGGAAAGCCGCAAATCCTTCAAATGTGGATCCATTCTTCTGAGGATTATTATTTCAGTATTTATGAAGCACCACAATCTAATGACGAAGCATCAATTGATGGTGCTAAGCAATTGTGAATGAAGAACTTGCTCAAGGTCCTTACTCAGTAACCATCCCTGGGTAGGCTCAAACTCATACTCTCCGCATTAGAAGCCGAGCACTCTAACCAATTGGCTACTGTACCCCACGATGGAGTTTCTGTGCAAGTTAACATGTGTGTTACATTTTTACCCTTTCCTGTACCTTATGCAGCCTCATAGAATGAAGTTTGTCCAGTCGGTGGAGTCCTGTTGTCGTGTTTGATCTTCAGACTCCAGGAATGTTTTACCTTGCCTTGCCTAAACTGACCTCACCTGACCTTTCCAAATACAACATTTAGGGCAAGTTTAGGCCTCTCTACTCGACGAGAGACATTGAAGTGTGTAACAGATGGACGATTGCCTTAAAACTGCTTCCTGCTCTCTTTCCTTCCATGTGGCTTTTTGGCCTTTTTCAAATAAGAAAGCAACTGGAGTGACTGCATTTTTAATCTGTCTGTCTGTCTGTCTGTCTGGCAGCAATTACTCAGAACCCGTAGGGCATCTTGCGTTGAAGGAACCGAGTTCCTTTCCAGTTGGCTGCCATCATCGCCAGAATATTTCCCATGTATTATTATGACTGTCTGAAGGCCACACTCGTAGCAGTAGTGAGTGCAGAAGAAAGAGACTTAGTGTGGCCACATTGTGTACAAAGGCATTCATAAGATCAGCCCTGATAACTGCCCGGCTGCTTAGTGAGTTGGCAAATTGGTCAAATGGTTAGAGGTTTAGGGTTGAAATCCTTACCAGTAAGTATAATTTCTGATCGATTAGCACTTATGAGCTCTCAACATTCTAGTGGACTGTCAGCCCAGAGGCCAGAGATTCAAATCCATGCCATGATAGAAAGATGTATCAAGATTTCTGTTCTAATGACTCCACTAGCGAACTCTGCATTGATAATGAGTACATTGACTACACACTGCCAATGGGAAGATAAGGCAACAAAGGAGAGTCGTGGCCATCCACCGTCATGTGCTGAGGCTAAGAAAGTGAGGTCCTAACATTTTGTACCTTGTGTTCCAGTTAAAACTGTGTGGCCGCTGTGGGTCTGAAGTGTTAACATCTTTTTCTTGCCTCTGCATGTGAGGGTGGGTGGCCTTTTGCCGCCTGATCTGCCCACTGACAGAGTTTGCTCACCAGGGGCTGCAAGTGGAGTAGAAATCTTGAAATGTCTTTCTGCCCTTGTGAGGATTTGAAGTCTGGAGTTTGTGGGTTGACAGTCCAACACTCTAACCATTGGACCACGGTGCAATATATTTTGTGTTTTGGTGAACAAAGAAGCATCTGAAACCATCAGCTGTTAAGTTGATCATAAACAGCTACCCTAACCGTGGACTCATGCAAACTTATCTGAGTTATTGGGGCTTTTGTTAGACTTCCAGCTGCCTTCCATCCAGGGCTGTTGTGTCGATCTAGCCATGACCACCACTTCAGTTTTGTGTTGACTAAAATATTGGGATAGGTTATGCAGTTGCAAACCTAGGACTTCAGTTCTGTGAGGCAGGAAGATTAAGCCTTGCTTTGTTGTAGCTGCTTAATTCCAGGGTTGTCATGTCTATGTAGTGTCCACTCTTACTGTGGTAAGCATGGGCCACAGTTGCCAGAAAACATGTGTGTGTGTGTGTGTCTGGTGTTGTTAGGCATTACTCATTTCGGACAGGTGATGTTAACCTGAGGAAGTAACTATCGACTCCTCTCTTGCATGAATCAAGTGAGATGGCGCCACGTGATACGGAGGCCTTGGTCTAACCACTAAGAAGCAGAACACCAGTCAAAACGCATAGGAAGGGAGGCAGACAGAGAGGCAGGGAGGCAGATGCGTGCTTACAGCAATGAGAGGGTGACAGACAGGTAGGCAGACACACAGACAAGCTGGCACAGCGGGAATGAGACAGCAACAGACTGGAAGGCATCACATTCTGGTCCATCTCTCTGAACTCATTACAATTTACCTAATTTAAATCAAGACAAAAATACATATATTCAGCATTTCAATCAAACATGTGTACCATGTAAGTTTGTACAAAATGAAGCACTAATGGGACCCTGTTCCCACATTTCGGCAACATGATATGCTGATCATTGAACAGCTGTGAGTCACGTAATATAAGACATAACTCAGTTCAGAAATGTGGATCATGTTTCGTGACCTCCAGTGTTCACTGAACTCGTTAGTCTGTCTGCTTTTGACAATTGGAAACATGTCTGAGACTCAATTGGACTGTATGATTTCGTGTGTATGCAAACGCTTCTTATACTTTGCTACATTTGGTCAGCGTAATAAATAAAGGCTCTTTAACGATTTCAAAATGTCGTGTATGCTACTGGTTTTAATCAGAGTTTTCTTAAAAACCGCCTTGGAGGGCAATTTGTAAACTTCCTATAGCATAAGTATAATGACTTAAGAAAAGACCTAAAACTTGCATCCACTCCGCCTGTTTACCTAGTCCTTTAAATATGATGTATAGACAGCATCATTTCTGAGCTACTTTCAGATTGACTTAGACCGTCTGGCTAGATATTGAGACAAGTATAAGTTGTGTCTCCCACAAAAATTATTACTATTAACATTAATTAATTACTATTATATTGTGCTAATTTATGGATTCACCTCAGAAGCATGGGTCGCTGGAAAACGATAAGTCTTCAATTGTTTGCAAAATCAGATCACAGAAAGAGAAGGGTTCTGAAGAGCCAGTCGTAGTCAATTCCACAAATGTGGAACAGACTGCAAAAAGACATGGAAACAACAGGTGCAGGATTTGACAGGCAGCTGGCCAGAGGAAGCCACTTGTAACTTTTTCCGGAATGGATGCTCAGATGAGCAAGGTAGATTAGATACCAAAACAATGAAAAGTTTTTTTGCCAGGGTGTAATTTTAGGAATTATGAAGAAAGGGAAATTCGATCATGGATTAGTAATGCTGGGCTGGGAGCGTCTTAGAAGAGATGCTTTACCCCATGTATGATTATGAATGCAGTGATGATAGTTGCATATGTCTGTGTAGGTGAAGAGAAGAATCATTCAGAAGATGGTGCAATTCCATCCGAGACGTTGGAGAGGAGAGTGAGCAAGTTCCTGAACCGAGCACTTCCAGCTCCTCCTCCAAACGAGTCACCCCATGATCCAGACAACAGCCTGGAGGAAATTGACAATCTCTATGAACTCGTGTCGCAGTCAGAACCAGCCGGAGGAAAGAGCTTCGTGGATGAGGAACAGCTGACCTACGAAGACATTGACATCTATTGTGCTAAGACAAACAATGAAAGTGGCAGCAAGGCATCTTCTGCGTCCTCCAGTCAGCGCAGCACCAGCGTCCAAGCCACCAATCAGAAGCAGGGAACCAGCTCATCTGATTCATCTGCATCACCAGGTTCTGGCTACTACCTGGAGCCGGTCAGTGGCAAAGAGGAACCAGAAGTCAGAGGAAGAGGGTTCAAGGACGACTGGCGTCCCTGTCCAGCACCAAGGGGTTCGCATCTGTCAAAGGCAGTGGTTGGGCAGGAGCAGACGGCTATGTCGTATGTTAACACGCGCATGATCAACGGCCAACTGCCGCTGAACACGAGCGATGGCTTCGACGCAATGGCCGATCTTGTTGTCAACATGCTTTACCACCTGACCGATCGTCTTTACTCCAGTTACGTCACTCGCTTTCTCAAGAACCGCTTGGACATCTTCTGGACGGACTTTGAGTTGCTGGATTTTACGCCACGGATTGTTCAAGAAACAGCGTCCTTCTACAAAGCCAAGCATTTGGTTCTTGCACCTTCTGGATGCATTCTAATGGCAAGTCATTCACTCATTCGGAGCATTTATATAGCTCCCCTTGCTGGCATTCTCTCACAACTTCACTGATTCCTGGTTTCAAAAAGCATTGATTTTAAAATAGCAACAATCACCTACCGACTTCTCCATGCCCAGTAACCAGCCTATCTCTGATCATTAATCAACTATCATGATCCCGATCGCAATACTTGATCTTGTGACCTACTGAAGCAAGATCATTGGGAACATGCTTTTAGTTTGACCTTGCCGATGATTTGGAACGATCTTCCTCTATCAGTCAGGTCTGCTCCATCAATCTCATCCTTCAAGTGGTAACTTAAAACTTTTTATTTTGTTAACTCACCTATCACCTAATTTTTCCTCCTTTGCTACTGGCTGTCTCCCTCTGATTCAAGACACGATGTTGCATTGTCAAAGTGTATACATCAGGAACAACATGTCTACCTCAGGTCATGGAGCGAAGGTTTCTGCAACCAGCCAGACTTGAAACAGGGCAACAGAGCCCCCACAAGTCCCTTAAGAGTCTTTTCCACATGTCAGAGTAAAGTAAAGCTGTCATTTCCCACTCCTTGGCCCTTGAGCCGCCTAGCAATGGATGAATCTCAAAGTCCCGAAAACAACAGTTGCAGAATTTGACAGGCAGCTGGCCAGAGGAAGCCACTTGTAACTTTTTCCTGAATGACTGCACAGATGAGCAAGGTAGATTAGATACCAAAACAATGAAAAGCTGATTGTGGGACCTGACATGTATGTTGGTGCCTGCCTTTTTTTGTCATGTAAATTGACAATTGCCAAATTTATGCACATCTACACGTTTTTCTAGAGTGGCCATTTTGCTTTGATGCTACTCATAGTTTTAATGATATTCTGATATCTGTGGTTCATTTCAAGGGGTGCCATGCCATTTAATTCTCCGCGTATGGATTATTCTAGCTTGGAATACAAATCTGTTAAAGATAGTGATGATCAGAGGAGTTTTGTTTCTTTACTAAATTGTTTCCCTCTTCTTTTATAGTTTTGTATGATCCTGCATAGGGGCAAAATTGACAGAAATGTACCAGCGTTTATGCCTGAGGCATTTTCTCGGCTTGGCTTCAACCTTAAAACAAATTAGGCCCATAGTAAATTGTGGGGAAGTGGGCAGTCTCTAGTGGCAAGCAATACCAGACATGGCAAGGTTCCAGAATTTTAGCATATGAAAATTATGCCCTAAAAATTTTAATCTATTCCTCGACTCTTCTGTCTGCTACATGTGTTTCACTACATACTGTTAAATGGGTCAGTATGCTGTACCTGTCTGAATGACTTAATACTAATGGAATTTTTGCCAATTAGATTATAATATTGTTGAAATTTTAGGTGGCAAGAAAAAGTCAGGGATCAAGTTTTTCCCTGGAACCAATGCATGCAAACGTCATCAGCCCACTGGTCTGCTTCACCATGACTGCAAGCGACTTAGAGTCTCTCAACGGAGACTCTCAACGGAGACTGTCAACGGAGGAGACCTCCATGATGCCCAGGAGTGCAACAGTTGCCGTTCTGCTCTGTTCTGACGTTGCAACACTGGATGATTTCTGGACGCGTGAGCATGACAAAGCGCTTAGCGAATCGACTACGGTTGCATTCGAACAGTCCGTCTGCCACTGCTTGGTGCAGGTCTTAAACTCGCTGTTGTATCTGCGAGACTCTGGTTGTACTGTTCTCCGTCTGTCATCAGAGGATGTCATCATGGCGCTGTTGTCTGACTCTCGATGGCATCCACTGGTCAAACCGTCTGTAATGACTTTTGACATCTGCTCCGATCATGACAGTGCCTTCCTCGGTGATGATGTCACGCAGCTGTTGTTTCGGATGCTGAGAATTGAGTTGGGAAAAACCGACCGACCAGAAACGAAGGTTGTTCTACCACGAACCAGATACTCTCGGGGTTTACAGCGCGTGCTGCGATTGTTAGTTCCACCGAGGACTTGGGAGGGACTGGAGACTGGGCGAAACCTTCTGGAATTTATTCTGTGGGGGCCTTCAGAGGAAGAGGCCAAGTTTGTTGCGATGACTGACAAGCGTGAGACATCATTCCGAGTGTGGCTTGAGGTAGCCAGGTGCCGGATGGCTTCGGAGCTCGTTTTGCAACTTGAGAGGCACAACTTAGAGCTGGCAAATCAAGCAAAGTTTCTGTGCAGGGTAACAGAGCATTCACTTCTTGGTGTCACCAAATTACTCTTTGAGTGATCACCCAGCTTAGTTTGTGAGTCCTAGTTATGATTACATTATGAGGGATAAAAATTACATGGAGGATTCTGTGAAATTGGCAAATATAGTATGACGTTTTCATTTGCTGGTGACACCTAGTGTCAGTTTTTGCAACTGTTCCCTGAGTCTCCATAATCATCAGAGTTGCAAATGTATGTCTGTCATGATCTTCCTGTAGTTCTTGAGGCAGATGGCTGGTTTTGTGCTGTTTAACCTTCCTCTGAGACAGTTGCAAACACTGACGTCCGGTGCCACCGGTGTATGAAGATGTCTGAATCGTAGAAATCATACCATTCTGCAGAATCCGTCATTATCACTACTGAAGATTCAGATTGATTTTTATGCAAACATAACACGGTTATAATTAATATTATTATGTGTGCTATTATTAATATTCGTATAGCATCTATGTATTTTGAGATCTATGAATTGAAGGCCTTTGACAGTGTTGTACAATCTGCTCAGTTTTCTTCAGTTTATGCGAGACTTACAAGGGGTGGCTTTCAAGTGGTTATGAATGCATTTGATCTACCCTTGACATGTGATAGATTATATGGCTGTTTCTGTTATGTGTTTCTGTAAAATATTAATGTTGCATGTTTGTAAATGTTGTAAAAATGCTTACAGGTTCAACTTGTTGCTGTAACGTGATTGGTGTTTATTGTTGCTATTGGGAGAATTTAGGTATGATGCTGATGTACAATTTTTCATCTGTGTGTCTTTACATGTTGTGTTTTGAAGTTATTTACTGCAAATGTTAAAACAATCAATGTCTCTGACTACTGTGTGTTTGTGCAGTCATGTCAATCGTGTCAGACGTCAAACTTCTGTTGCACGAGGCGTAAGAAGTAGTCGAGCATTTTGAAGGGCTGTGGTTGACCAGAATGCAGTGTAAACCTATAAGCAGTGGCACTGACGTTGAAATTCAATCTGTCCTGTAGCAACGAAAAGACTTTCCAACGGGGCAGTACGATCGTGCTTCAAGTGTTGGCGATAGTCCTTGTGAAGGAATTCTTTGCCTTTGCAGTCTTGAACAGTTTGCCTTTTGCAGCATGGTACTGCACTGGGTCCGTTTTCCAGCGATTGTGGGTTTGAACCTGCTGAAGGAACTCTGTGTAACAACCCTGGTTACTTGTCTTGCACCTCAGATTCAGATTGACCAACCTCAAGGACACAATAAGTGCCAATAAATAAATGAATAAAATAATGGTGAAAAGAGAATTGCAAAAGCTGAAGAACAACAGAAAGTTGTGCCAGCAATAAGATTTCATCGTGCAAATGTCAGGAATGTGGAAGCGAGAATTTATAGATGTTATCTGCATGTCCATAAAATGACATCAACGCTAAGACTGCAATTAGAGTTGACTTAGCTAAGGCATTGGCAGAAAAAACTTGAAATTTATTAGCAAGATACTTGATTGCTTTTTACATTAATTTACTAAACCCTCCAAGTTTAGCCAAGCAGCACACGCTCAGTACCTCATGTGTTTCGTTCCAGTACTCACAGTACAAGTGAGTAGCAAGTACAAGTATGTTACATCCTGTTATGCATACATACAAGCATGCTTACCCATCCATGCATCATATATACCTATGAACATATACATACATCATGCATGTGTATGAATATACATACATGCATATATACATATATGCATACATATACATAGGCCTATTTACATCATAAATGCATACATAGGCCTACACACATACTCTTAGTGGGCAGAGATATGGAGATCTAAATATACAATGGAGAGTCCGGCAAACCATTGTACCTCATTATGTTTGTAGGCCGATGTGGCGAAGCTCAGATTGTTCATTAGGTGCACATTTGAATGTGGTATATATATATAATCATACATATACATCATACATATACATCATACATATATATACGAATGAGAGGGCGTCCAGGCAAAAGTCTAATCAGTGCGCTCCAGAGTGACAGGCGAAACAAATACTGGCTGTTTCTGGCTGGCTCTGCTGATCCGACAAGGTTCGGGCCCACCCTGTTGTAAGACCGCAATAGTGGGAAGATAACAGGTTGCGCGGAACTCTGGTAAGTCCTGTTCGTGTTAAATAAATAAATAAATAATAGTTCTGTGTAAAACGAACTGCAAAGCTACGGAATCTTACCCAAATGGTCCCTTCGAGAAGCAAGTCTGTCTAATCGCTGGTAAAGTACTGACTTGTCGGTGCGCTCCCGGGCGAGTCATAATTCAGAGACCGGCTGAGAAGCCTTCGATTTCAAAGTTAGGGCCCCACCCTGTTGCGAGGTCGCTATACGGTCTGATTCCCGATATCGGCGTGATAAGATGGCTGTGCGAAACTCGCATCTCTGAGAGTGAATCTGGCCCGAAGCGCTTAATCGGTCAGACGGTCTGAATCTTCGCAGTGGGAAACTATAGGTCTGCTTGAATGTAAGGGTTAGCGCTACAGAATTTACCCGCCAGTGCTGTTCGAGCAGTGGGCGGCTCAGCGAGTCATAGCCGCTGATTCGGATACCGCGTCAAAATGAGCCGATTTCATGGGACGGGCCCACCTTGTTGTGAGATCGCTAGACGATCTGATTCCCCGATTTAGGTAAATGAACGTGCTTAGAACAAGTATTGTTTTAAGCACGTACCTAAATCCATATTGCTTCGTTCCAACCCAATCCCAACCAAATGAGGTCAGGAACAAATGCCAACAGATGATTCTTCTGTCCTATTAATCAATTTCAGCTGGGCGTGCACATCATTTTAATAATTATTTCCAGAAGCGGTTCTATTGAAAAATGTCTGCACAAATCAACCTACAGTCGAAGCGGTGTTGATGCTGATAGCAATCAAATGAGCTTCGCTGAAACGCAGTCATTCTAGCCCAGCGCATACATATTATATTGAGTATTTCGGAGTAACTATTACCTGTTCTTATATAGTTCTAGCAAAGATCTTAGAGTCTTAGTCTAAGACTCTAAGATCTTTGGTTCTAGTAGCAGACCATCGGTTCAGGCTAAAAGGACGATCATCTTATCTACTCTGATGTTGCAGTTGCTTATCTTAAAACACAGGCTTACTCTGCCTTATAACCTTACTTTACACTTACCTTACCTGAACTTATCAGAACTGAACTTACCTGTTTGCCTTGCCTTACTTCACTTTAGAAATTGATACGAGGTTCACTTTGGCTGTTAGAGTGGTCTAGATCACTGGTGGGTTTTGTTTAATTTTCCACGTAGGATGATTTAACTATCTTTCTGATCGTAAGTACTTTCTACACTTGCTCTAACGATCTCCCCTAAACACGATCACATAACCCCTGTTCTCAAATCACTTCCTGTGAATACCTGAACGAATAGAGTACAAAGTGCTTTCATTCATCTGCAATCTGAGGCGAGGTTTGAAGCAGTGTAGAAAACGTTGTCGGACCGTGTCTGCTGCCAAACCAGTCGAACTCGGGTGACCGAACCATCCAGCAAAAGGGGCGAATCACCCAACCCTGTGAACGAACACACCAGCACAGTGGCCGAATCATCCTGGCCGCGGACGTGCAACTTGAACTGATTTGAAACATAAGATCCAGATGGAGTTTCGACAGGTGATCCGGTGGAGCACAAACTCGATCTGGTTGGACGACCAGCAATCGAGAGTGTTCCACTGCCGTTGGCAACAGATATGGCGCCTATGATGCCAGTCACGCCATCGAGGGTAACTCCAACACGATCCTCAGCACGGCATATTGTTCTTCTCCGACGGATGATCCCCCGCCGGGAAGCAACTGGCGCGTCGACGTCGGCCTAATGTCGACGGGTTATGACCGTTAACAGAGATGAATCTTGTGGTAAGCGACTAAGTTCCTCTGATGGAATTTTTGGAACCAGAGGGCATGACTCTCTCCTATAGACTCAGAAGGGAGGGGTCATGACGAGCGGGCCCTCTGGACCCGACAATGCTCTGTTGTCTTCCCCCGAGTCGGTGATGGCTTACTTGGGGGATTATGGCGGGGTTTGAATTCGGGAAAAGTTTTGCTAAGATTGGCTGCGTTCCGAGGTTTTGACAGGCGAAAACTTCGGCTGGAAGTTGGAAAACATTGGATGGAAAAGGCTTCGATGCACAGTCATCTCATCAATCGTCGAATGTGTCACAGAGCTCGTCGCAGTAACAGTTCGACTTCAGCGTGTCCAAGGTCGTTGATTCGCAAGACCACAGCTGTAGTACTCCGGACATTCTGACACTGGATAGTCGGGCGATCTCTCGAATCCCACCCTCAGCCCGGAGACTTTCCCCACTAAGGCCAGAGGAAGAAACGGAAAACCAGAAATGCAAATTCATCAGAGCCGTTGAACCCACAATCAGAAGACAGAATTTAATCTCTCGACTGTTAAGATTAAACGGTTCTCGCGCCTTCACATCGATCGCTTCTCCGCCATAATAATCTACTATCGTCAAATGAAAAAGCGACACATCTTTACAGCGGCCTCAATAGGACATGCAATTATACCTAAATTCTTACATAATGTCACTATTGTTAGCAGACACTGATCTCCAGTCTCTTCCTTGTTCTACGCAAAGTTGATGTCTGCTATAAACACTGATGAACACAAAATGTCTGGAGATATGTCTCTGTTTTTTCAATAAAACGCAGTCCGATTGTGAGCCTTCAGTCGACACTACTATGGCGTTAATTTATGCCACCAAAAATATAGGTCTAAGTAATCGCTCTTACTTTCCAGGCATTTCTATCGTTTTGTAGTCCCTGTAGCTACATCGTGACTACAATTAACCGGCCAGTGGCGGTAGCTGAACCGAACGCTACGTCGGTGCCTTGTGCTGTTCCACTAGCACCGATCCATTACAGTATAACATTTGCGTCTATAGACTCCCCTAGAAATAACTTTCTACTGCCAAAAAATGCATTAAATAATTATTTAATATGTCAAGAACCTGTTTTCAGTTCTTTTTACATCAATGAGAGCAAATTACGTGTCTGATAGCAGCTAATATCAGTCGCTAACAGAACGACATAAATGTCTACTTCTGACGGACATTCATTGAGTCTGGAACTTGAAACTGTTAGGGATGCTGTTTGGGATTTATGATGCACTCTTAACAGTTAATGTCTGAAAACAGCAGACACTACTGTAGCCAGAGAGATGTTAAATCGGCCATCTATTAAATCAAGAGCAACAGTAAACCGAAATTACAGACATCTGAATTTTTATACATGAAACCTTACGTGCTACTAATAATGCGTCAGTAATACATCCTAAAATGTCATTAGCCCCTCTTAATTAATTCAGGGTTGTTACTATTGTATTACAGGCGGCTTCTTTATAGACAAACCATCTATGCCTCAGTGACCGTCGGTAGGCAAATCCAGCGAACGGAGACACCCCCCGCACGAGTCACAATTAATGGCAAGAAAAACGATTTGTCAGTTTCACGTGACGCACCAGCTTAGGATTCGAACCCGTTACCTGGATTCAATATTGGCGTCAACTTATCTCCGATTTTGCTTGGACCCAGGTAGGCTTTCGACTACCTCCTTCTTCCCTCTCCTCCCATTTTGTAGAGGTTAATGGGTTCGCTGAATGACGAAAGCTGTTCATGCGAGTCAAACCCCGCTGCCCCATTCAGGGTGTTAAATGGTGGAACCAATGAGCTGGCTCAAACCATAACAACCGTAGCGCATCAGTTGCGAGTGCACGAGTTGATGACTCGTAAAAACTGTCAAGTTTTTGTCGACCGTTGCAAATGTGAGGGGTTGTTTTGAAATTATTTATGATATTCAGGCTATAAATTATCAATCAGTCAAACAAAAAAATCAGGTCTTGTAATATTATAAGTAGAGTGCAACTGGCCGAGAGTTTCCAGTGTCTCACGCAAGATGTAGGCCTACGTCGTTCCAGGGAGAACGCAGCATATGAGAATGCAGCATATTAACCGGTGCTTATTTAGGGCATCTCCGCGATAACTGAGTTCCTCGTTGAGCTGCGGTCCCTTTTCGAAATCGTTATCGTTAACTTGGCATTTCTCAGGCGTAAAGACATTCGGTTGTGGGAAGAGGCGCTCAATCAAAAACATAGGCCTAATCATCATGGCAGGGCAGGGCAGGGCAGGGCAGGGTCAGGTTCGGTTCTGATTCTAATTCATAGGGTCAGGCAGGTAGACAGACAGATAGACGGCTGCGGTGGATGTTGTTTTGGAATTGGAGCGGCGAGTGATAAGGAGAAGAGGGAGAGTCGATCGGGATGATATGATTTGTTGAACAGTACGTTGTAGGTGCTTTTAAGTGCCAAGAAAGATTTTTACTGTAGGATCGTGTTTAGGTTTCCTGTGAAATGAAGACGGTTTCAGTATTCCGAAAATTGCCAAGTTTACATTATTTACCATTTGGTCTACATTTATGGGTTTTCACCGCTTCTATAGGAGGCCATTATCTGAGGCCAAACAGAACATTTAGGTCTAAGCACTCTACATTAAATTATTGCACATAAGACGGCAGCAGATTTAAATAGGCCTACTATACGTTCATTAGATTGTAATTAGTTGCTCCAAATGCATTGAATGCAACATTGTAGGCTACAAAATGCTTAAGAAATCGACAGCATCTTCAAACCACGAAATCCTCTTAAGCGCAGCAGTTATAGACTAGAGGAATTAGAATAGTCTGGATGACAGGGCCTGCTGTCTCAGTGAACATGACCAAGACAGTTAAGAAGGAGTTTCCTGGTGATGATCATGAAAAACTGTAAGAATGGTTCTCATACAGAAGAAAACTCTGTCGTAATCGTAAACTCAACATTTCTAAAGTTCTACTCGAAAGTTTGAGCGCTTGGCGCCAGCATATTAACAAGCGTTGCCTCAAATGGGTTTGTCCAGCGATAGATCAAAGATCTTCTCCATGAAGACCAAACTCCAGTTGCCAGAAGACCAGAGAGAGATTCAGTAGACAAGCTGTTACGGTGGGTTGTATCCAGCGATGTGGGAAGGCAATGGATTGCATGGATCAGAGTAAGACTTCTTGCTGAGGTGGGGCTTGGGTTTTAAACGGAAAGCCTGAAAAGTGGTAGATTGAATGGCTTAAGAAGGATGATTCTGGTTAAACGACTGGAGTGGTGGAGGAACAGAGAATTTGCGGAATTTTTTTAAAAAGAAGAGTCGGAGTTCGGAGAACTTTGGATGCGTGTAGTCACTGAGGACGGGCAAACGTGAGGCAGGAGGACGATCTGGTTGAGCGGGGCGGTTGGAGGGCGAAAAGTTTACTAAGACTAGTGGATTAGAAACCTCTAAACGCGCGTGATTTAAATGGTGCACCTTAAAAAGATCCATAATGTAATTTGAAATGAGTCAGGCGAAATAGTAGATATTTTCAGAGCCTATTACCTGCCGATCTTTGATATTCAGTGGTGGATTCAAGGAGAAGATTCACCAGATTCGTTTAGCGTCTTTTGAAAGTAAACAGTCAAAGTTAAGTTGCCCTGTTCCGTTGTGAAATGTAGGGGAGGAGCTCATTCCCGCTCTTCGGCCTTTGATCCGGCAATGGATGAAAGCCAAGGTTTTGGACACAGAGCAGTAGCATTTGCTTACACCGGTACTAAATTCTGTCGCCTGGTGACAGAGACAAGTGCGCGCAAACAACTTGATCAACTGCAGGGTTGATCGTTACAGAGTCTGCTCAGCAGATTCGAACCTGCAACGGTTAGATCAGTGGTCAAGCGTCCTACCGATAGACCACCGTGTCGCGCTGAAAGCTGCTAAATGGCGCTACAAAAATAACCAGATAGGCCTTCAAATCCAGCTTTAATCAATCCTATTTACATAATTATCAGCTTCCACTGACAACATAATGTTTAACGTGAAGAACATTTGACTCAAGTTTCCGAATACTGGAATCGCGAACTTGACAGCTGGTCTTTGGTGTGGGATTCGTGGAGCTCAGCGAACTCCTAGAGATGAGAAGAAGTGCATTGCAGTTCATCAGCTGCAGAACATTCTTCGTGCAGACGAAGGCCAGAGAGAGAAAAGCCCCCTGCAGAGTGTTGAAGACGATGAAGAAATACCACATCGCTGCCCACTGCGTCAGAATGGCAATGAAACCAAACAACCAGGTCAGTCCCATGATGACCGACAACTTGAAATAGAGGATCAACCGACCCCTGGAACGAGGAGTCGTTTCGAAGACTGTTTCCGTTGCTTTCGACGATCGACGCAGACAGAAGACAGTGACTCCGAACAGGACGAAGTTACTGACTAGAATGACAGCAACAGGAACTAAGAAAAATGCTATCAGTCCCATTCGGCTGGTCATCCAACAAACACCCTCTCCATAGAACGGACGAAAGGTGACGTCCAGCTGAAGAACGTCCATCACGAGACATGCTCCAACGATGGTCGCAGGTACGGACCATGCATAGACTGAATAAAACACGAACCGTTTCGATCCTGAACCGGGATGTGAACTCACCATCTTAGACGCAAACGTTTTGCAAATGTCCAGCGCCAAGACGTTCGTCCAGCAGAACGACGAAAGGATGGCCAGATGCATGAAAGCGGCCAAGTAGCGACAGACCGGACCGGTATACGCAACGAAAAGGAACGACAGTTGACCGAGGAATATCGATACAACGAGGCAGACGACACACTTTCCTGGAGTGTTGCGCAAGACCGGAAATATCATGTAGATTACAAACTGTATCAGCAGCGCAATCAGCGATATCAGTATTCCGACAAACGAAATGATGCTTTGCACTCTGTCGAACTGAAACATTGGAACGTCTTTTGTCGTTGTGTTTCGGAGTTCGTCGATGAATTCCGAGCAAATGTAAATATACGGTGGGCTGTTGAGATACTGTCCCGGGCTGTAGGAAGATCCCATGCTGTAGACAAAAGCAGAATCGTTACTAAATATCGTAAATTCGGAATCGTTGAGTCGAATCATTTGACTGCAGTTGAGATGCTCGGTGACGGGTTCCCAGCCATTGGTATCATTGACAACCACGCATCCACTGCTGGTTAACTTGAATCCGGATCTGCAGAAAATCGTGCGACAGACTTGGGCGAATGGATCGTACACCATTCCCCAATCACAGTCCGGGATGATCATTGGCTGCTCGGATTCAATTTCGTTTCCGTTCTGATTAACCTTGATGCTTTTCGAGTTTAGGTCAAAAATTATAGAATATGGCATGAATGGTACAAGTGGTTTAGGCCCTCTTCCGAGAATTGCCTTAAATTGGCTAAATGGAAACCGAATTCCTTCGCAGTGAGAACGATTTAACGACTTCCGGCACTCGGAACAGTTTGCTTCGCACACGGAAACATTTTGGCTCTGAATCAAGTCGAGTTCCTGATATTCATAACTGTATAAAGATAACTGTGATCTCCCTGGACACTTCGCTTTCTTAGTCTGACATGTTCCGTTTCCTCTGCAGCGCTGGGTCGGCGTTACTTTGCAACTTCGCACCTTGTGACCTTCTGGATTTAAAAAGACAAAATGCACTCTGACAATTTTCATCTTGGTTAGAAGATCAGTGATGTTGTTCGTTGAGAGTCGTGGTCTTGTTTTGTCGTCTTCCGTCAATATTTCTTTCTTCGCTGTCCAGAAGATGACGTCAGGTTCTCCGTTGCAGGCGGCGCAATAGTAGTTTCCATAGAGGACTCCAGACGTATTTCCGGTCACTGGCAACCGAACGAACAGCTCAGTCGATGATTCGCTACGCTCGCAACTCTCACGAACGTACACTCCGCTGTAGCTATTAGGACATCGGCTGACTACATAGATTCCATCAGTCGCTGGGTCATCAGACTTTGATCTGAGCTTTCGGCAGGTAACCACTTCCGCCGGAAGTTGTACAACTTTCGCCGACCGATTGAAATCCGGAGAGAAAACCGGACAGCAGTCGTCGTAGGCTGAACACAGATCGTCGCAGTAGCAGTTGACATCTTCGAAACCTGCTTCCTCTGCCACTCCCAGATCGGTTCCATTCAGCTCTTGAAAAGCGGGCGATGGAGTCGGCGCTGATCTGAATGCGATGTCCTCAGTCGTGTTGGAATGACTTACTTTCTCGGAGACGAGAACGCGACTTATAACTGAAGCCAGACAAGTCCAAATCACCAAGAATCGAATCGCAAACATACCGACTAGAATATATTCTCCAGTTACTAATTCGGTCTAAAGTAAAACGTTCCATATGGGCGTCACTTTAATATGCCAGTCGCCAGTTTAGGTCAATCCAGGATGAGCACTTCCAAAATAGATTAGATATGACTTCCAGTGAGTCAAAGTGACAGCGATGTTTTTCCTTCAGTTCGTTCGTGATAAGAGCAGATATGTTCTTTCCCTGCATGTATCCGAATTCCGTGTGGAAGGGCAACAGACCTAACGAAATCTCCTGTGCATGGTCGCATATCAGCTGCCAGCGTCTGTTCAGCGCGCTGTTTTCCCACACGCGTACGTAGGATTCGCCAACTGTATTAGGCCTATTTGCTAATCGAATCATTTCCGGAGCGTATGTGGCCCATTTCGTCGAACATTAGTGCTAACAAATGTCCGCAGAACCCTACAGTATTGTACATAGGCCTAGCAGGCCTGCGCTTGTAAGGCGGCTTTTTTCCAATTAACTGCTTCGAGCGAATGAGAGGAAAATATGTATTCCACGCGAGTAATGAAATAAATTTAGTCTATATGTGGGTTTTATTACACACATTCAGGCATATTTGTATATAATTCATTTATTTTAATTATTAATTACGATTGAAGCCTGGAGGACAGACAGACGGCTCGGCGATGATGGAGTGGTTATTCACATACGCTGCTACCCACTCGTCCATCGATGCCGAAACAGCTTTCAAGCCACCAGACAGTCTCGAGGACAGACGATCTTTTCCAGGAGCCTTGTGGAAGTGTCCTCCTTTCTACGGACAGGAGGTGGTGCGATGTTGCTTAGGACCGATAGCCACACGACTGCTGGGTTGGGGGTCGTCCATAAATGACGTCACGCAATTTATGACGATTTTTGACCCCCTCCCCCTCGTCACACGTCGTCACAAAAGTCATACCCTCTCAAATATGACATCACAAAGCTCTACACCCCCCCCCCGAAAAAACCAGATGTCCAGAATGTTATATGCAAATTTTCTTATAATTATCAAATAAAGTAATTATAACTATAAAAATATTTGAAACTTTATAGTAGAACGAAGAAAAAAAGGAGGGAGTATAATTATTACAATCATTATGCATTCCACAAAATGAAAAGCTCTGGTAGAATCATTACAATTATTAAAAATGTTTAATAACAATAACTCGAAACAATCCAAACTGTTTGATGTGATGATGTGGCGTCACATTTCTTAAACACCCTCCCCTTCGTCACAAATCGTCAAAGATGTGTGACCTCCCTCGCCCCTAGGTGCGTGACGTCATTTATGTACGGACCCTTGGACGCAATGTTCCTGATATTTTGCGCGTGGAGATGGACATCAACTAGGGGTGTGTAGGTCGAGCGACACCATACAGGGGCACTATACTCTGCTGCTGAGTAGCAAAGAGTAAGGGCTCAAGTTCTTAATGTGTAGGCACTTGCGCCTCAAGTCGAGCCGGTGAAAACGGTTCCGACTCCACCCACTTTCGTTGCCAAGGCACGTCATAATGAAGCGAATTTTAAAGTATCCTGTTGTAATTGTAATTGTAATTGGACATTTATAAAGCGCCACTTAGGAAACAGTGGCGCTCCCGACTTGAACAAACAAAAAGGATTTCAGGCGTTTGCGAGACTGGGTAGGAGAGAGATTAAGTAACTGAAGCCGCAGGTCAAGAGGAAGGGAGTTCCAGCTGGAAGGGCCAACAAAGGCAAAGCTCCTGGACTGAGCACTCGTAGTGCGGACGCGAGAGACTACCAAGAGACCACGGGTAGCTGAGCGAAGGGAGGCATGTGCAGGCAACGAGGAAACCGGAATACAAAAAGAAGTAGGACGGAGCAGAGCCTAGAAGGCAGTTGCGCATAAGGATAAGAATATTAAACTGGATGCGTTGACTGACAGGAAGCCAATGAAGTGAATCACGAATAAAAGTAGATATATGGGCAGATTTTGGAAGACCACCGATAAGGCGTGCAGCAGCATTAAGTATAGACTGAAGCTTGGAGGTGTTAATTGCAGAAAGTCCAATAAAGGCAGTATTGTCTTGATAGTAAGATTTAATGTAAAGCAGCAGCAGAGTATAGTGTCCCCGTATGGTGTCGCTCTACCTACGTGCCCCTAAGTCCATCTCCACGCGCATTACATCAGGATCACTGCGTAGGTGGATAAATAGGAGCCAAGTACTTCTGTGCTTCTGAATCGTTGTTTTCGACTCGTCGACTGCTTACGAACTACAGCACTCTAATCTCTACATTATTATTTTTCTCCCAAGCAGTCTGTACTTATGGAGTCGTACTGTATTTAGGACAAAACATTATTTTGACGAGTTAAGCGGCAGCAAACTGCTACGTGACGTCATCGCTCAAGTGAACCAATCACAATACTTTTTGGCACTGTTTTCGCACAGGGTACCGATCTCGCATCACACCGGCGAGTTTGCTCAACAGGTTTCGAGTGCTGATCTCTAGGCTGCAGTCTTCTTCAAGTGGAGATGGTATGTAAGTGACCTGTCCAGACCTACGCCCAGGTATGTTGGGGTTTTCTCAAAGTACATGTATTGGCCGTTCAGTTGAGGTGAGGTTCAAAGTCGAGATCCACGTATCAAAGTCAGATCGCTGGCCTCTGACTCGGAAGCTCACTTCCGGCAAACGTTCGTTCTGCAGTCTGCTCTGACCTTCATTTCTCGACAAAAAACTCATCTTCCTGGACTCATTTCGCCCATAAGCTGCTTCTGTGTCTGCTGGTATTCGCTTCTTGCTTTCTCAGATTAGATTAGGTAATGAAGGTTTTGAGGATCTGAATAAAGAAATGGCTGCTCTCCATCAGGATCACCAGAATTTACACTTACGACAGGCAGTCTACCTGTCATAAGCATAAATTCTGCTGATTCGTTAAGGGTCTAAATTAATGTTAATTAGAGGCCTGTCTTATACTTTGTGTCTGCTCTACTGTTGCATTTGAGTTGGCCTCAGCTCTTTTAGGTATTCTGTGCAGTCTTTGTTTTCTTAGCTTAGACTTTCATGGGTCGTCCATCAAAGACGTCCACAGAGAGAGAGAGAGACAGAGAGAGGAATGGCAGGGTCACCCAGATGCGAAAGAACAACATGAGTAACATATTGCATAGCTTAACTTGGCAAGTATGTTTGCAGCTCGGGTTGCCGAGTCTCCACCCACTGCACTCATCTCTTCCAAAGCCTCAAGAATTGACATGTGCTGCTAAAAAGCATGTTAAATTGTCTTTGCTCTTACTGTCCATCTAGTGGGGCACAGTGGGTGGGCACCGAGCCACAGACGAATGCCTTTCTCTTAAAGACTCGATGCTCTACCTTCTAATATGGTCTGAAATTTCCCCAATTGAGACGACAGCACTAAGCAAACTCATGGCCTCACGCAATTCCTCTGTTAAGGCCACCTCGGTGGTGAGGTTAGTGCAGTGGCTAAAGCGGTGCACATGCAAACAGCAAATGGCTCTTTTCGTCTTGTTATGGTCCGGGGTGTCCACAGGTCATCGTTTGCTGAAGTCTTTATGGACGACCATTTATCTAAATCGTAAGATTAGAATGTCTTCCACTGACGAGAAAACTCCCCTTTAGATTAAAGGCAAAAGCATTTGGGTTACCAGGTAGGGCATCCCCCCATCAAACCCAAACCCAATGACTCTGGGTCACCCAAGCATCCTGGTCTGCAGACACCATATCATATCATATGGCATGGGAATCTGATTCTGCACTTGGTAGTCCCAGAACACATAATACACAAGTACATACCGGTATGCAAGTAATTTGGCAGTTTCATGCCTAAATGGGAAGGACAAATCTGCCAAACAAACTTCCTCAGTCCATCCAACAGAACATCAAGTAGCTGCCATGCAAACCAACAACTTGCTAAAACACTTCAACTTTGACCTTCAGTTCTTTAAGCATTCAGCAATTAGCAATGTTGATGAGCTGCTGATAGACGGATGACGGTGGTACCACACAAATGCAGTCGGTCGAATACAATACCCACACGCCGTGTAGTTAGTGCGCACAAATAGTTGGGGCTACACTTCACGAGTCGACCACAAATTAGAAGAGCAATGAAAGTGGGAATCTAAAAAGTAAATGTTCTCAACAGGCTTCTATTCTTAACTACAAGCTCTGCAGTTAGTCCAACAACTGCTTTAAAAATTAACCTAAACTTAGAACCACTAAGGAGCTTCCAACAGATTGGATCCTTTCAGGCAATTAACAGAAATTCCATTTTGACAGCAGCAAGACTTGCCATAAACAACAGCTGAAAGATATTTGCTAAATTTTCCAAGTGCAATCACGATAATTAAAATGAAATTGCATAAAGAAAGAATTCTTTTGGACAACTGCCACCACTGCTGCAGTGATCCACTAAAAGGTTTTGAACAGCAGCTGCACCTGTTCACATAAATGTTCCACAATGCTACTGTATCTGAGGTATGATCACAGAAATGTTCTACATTGCTACTGTAGAAATGTCCTACATTGCTACTGAAGAAATGTTCTACATCGCTACTGTATCTGAGGTGTGATCACAGAAATGTTCTACATTGCTACTGTAGAAATGTCCTACATTGCTACTGAAGAAATGTTCTACATTGCTACTGTATCTGAGGTATGATCACAGAAATGTTCCACATTGCTACTGTATCTGTGCTATGATCACAGAAATGTTCTACACTGCTACTGTAACTGTGGTATATGGTCACAGAAATGTTCTACATTGCTACTGTATCTGTGCTATGATCACAGAAATGTTCCACATTGCTACTGTATCTGTGGTATATGTTCACGGAAATGTTCTACATTGCTACTGTATCTGTGCTATGATCACAGAAATGTTCCACATTGCTACTGTATCTGTGGTATGATCACAGAAATGTTCCACACTGCTACCGTATCTGTGGTATATGTTCACAGAAATGTTCCACATTGCTACTGTATCTGTGGTATGATCACAGAAATATTCTACATTGCTACTGTATCTGTGGTATATGTTCATGGAAATGTTCAACATTGCTACGGTATGTGGTATATGTTCACGGAAATGTTCTACACTCTACTGTATCTGTGGTATATGTTCATAGAAATGTTCTACATTGCTACTGTACCTGTGGTATATGTTCATAGAAATGTTCTACATTGCTACTGTAGAAATGTTCCACATTACTACAGCATCTGTGGTATATGTTCACGGAAATGTTCTACACTCTACTGCATCTGTGGTATATGTTCATAGAAATGTTCTACATTGCTACTGTATCTGTAGTATATGTTCATAGAAATGTTCTACATTGCTACTGTATCTGTGGTATATGCTCACGGAAATGTTCCACATTGCTACTGTATCTGTGGTATGATCACAGAAATGTTCTACATTGCTACTGTATCTGAGGTATGATCGCAGAAATGTTCCACACTGCTACTGTATCTGTGGTATATGATCACAGAAATGTTCCACATTGCTACTGTATCTGTGGTATGATCACAGAAATGTTCCACATTGCTACTGTATCTGTGGTATGATCACAGAAATATTCTACATTGCTACTGTATCTGTGGTATATGTTCACAGAAATGTTCTACATTGCTACTGTATCTGAGGTATGATCGCAGAAATGTTCCACACTGCTACTGTATCTGTGGTATATGCTCACGGAAATGTTCCACATTGCTACTGTATCTGTGGTATGATCACAGAAATGTTCTACATTGCTACTGTAGAAATGTTCCACATTACTACTGCATCTGTGGTATATGTTCACGGAAATGTTCTACACTCTACTGTATCTGTGGTATATGTTCATAGAAATGTTCTACATTGTTACTGTATCTGTGGTATATGTTCATAGAAATGTTCCACATTGCTACTGTATCTGTGGTATATGCTCACAGAAATGTTCCACATTGCTACTGTATCTGTGGTATGATCACAGAAATGTTCTACATTGCTACTGTATCTGAGGTATGATCGCAGAAATGTTCTACATTGCTACTGTAGAAATGTTCCACATTACTACTGCATCTGTGGTATATGTTCACGGAAATGTTCTACACTCTACTGTATCTGTGGTATATGTTCATAGAAATGTTCTACATTGCTACTGTATCTGTGGTATATGTTCATAGAAATGTTCTACATTGCTACTGTATCTGTGGTATATGCTCACGGAAATGTTCCACATTGCTACTGTATCTGTGGTATGATCACAGAAATGTTCTACATTGCTACTGTATCTGAGGTATGATCGCAGAAATGTTCCACACTGCTACTGTATCTGTGGTATGATCACAGAAATATTCTACATTGCTACTGTATCTGTGGTATGATCACAGAAATGTTCCACATTGCTACTGTATCTGTGGTATGATCACAGAAATGTTCCACATTGCTACTGTATCTGTGGTATGATCACAGAAATATTCTACATTGATACTGTATCTGTGGTATATGTTCACAGAAATGTTCTACATTGCTACTGTATCTGAGGTATGATCGCAGAAATGTTCCACACTACTACTGTATCTGTGGTATATGCTCACGGAAATGTTCCACATTGCTACTGTATCTGTGGTATGATCACAGAAATGTTCTACATTGCTACAGTAGAAATGTTCCACATTACTACTGCATCTGTAGTATATGTTCACGGAAATGTTCTACACTCTACTGTATCTGTGGTATATGTTCATAGAAATGTTCTACATTGCTACTGTATCTGTGGTATATGTTCATAGAAATGTTCTACATTGCTACTGTATCTGTGGTATATGCTCACGGAAATGTTCCACATTGCTACTGTATCTGTGGTATGATCACAGAAATGTTCTACATTGCTACTGTATCTGAGGTATGATCGCAGAAATGTTCCACACTGCTACTGTATCTGTGGTATATGATCACAGAAATGTTCTACACTCTACTGTATCTGTGGTATATGTTCATAGAAATGTTCTACATTGCTACTGTATCTGTGGTATATGTTCATAGAAATGTTCTACATTGCTACTGTATCTGTGGTATATGCTCACAGAAATGTTCTACATTGCTACTGTATCTGAGGTATGATCGCAGAAATGTTCCACACTGCTACTGTATCTGTGGTATATGCTCACGGAAATGTTCCACATTGCTACTGTATCTGTGGTATGATCACAGAAATGTTCTACATTGCTACTGTAGAAATGTTCCACATTACTACTGCATCTGTGGTATATGTTCACGGAAATGTTCTACACTCTACTGTATCTGTGGTATATGTTCATAGAAATGTTCTACATTGTTACTGTATCTGTGGTATATGTTCATAGAAATGTTCTACATTGCTACTGTATCTGTGGTATATGCTCACAGAAATGTTCCACATTGCTACTGTATCTGTGGTATGATCACAGAAATGTTCTACATTGCTACTGTATCTGAGGTATGATCGCAGAAATGTTCCACACTGCTACTGTATCTGTGGTATATGATCACAGAAATGTTCCACATTGCTACTGTATCTGTGGTATGATCACAGAAATGTTCTACATTGCTACTGTATCTGTGGTATATGTTCACGGAAACGTTCTGCTGCACTTCGCGTTTTGAGCAGTTCACATAATGAACATCCTTATTTTCAGTATGCACGTACATATGTATGTATGTGTGTATCGATCTTCCAAATGAGTGTAAAATGTTTTGAACAGTTTCACAGTTACAAAATTAATATTTTGAGCAGTTTATATGATGAACAGCCATAAAGACAGAAGCTGTTCAGTGTAAATGTTTCAAACAGCTGTTGCAGTTCACAAATTAACATTTTGAGCAGTTCATATCTTTAACAGCCACATCTTGCACAGCTGTTCAGGGAGTCACTGAATGCAACAGTTCACAGAAAGCAGTCAAACAGATCCACTCGGCTTGTGTTGCATTGCCATGTTCTGTATAAACGCTGTCAGTTGATCATGTTTCCTGTCCTCATCCTCACTCTCCTCCTCCTCTTCTTCTGCCTCCTCCTCCTCTTCCATTTCTTCCTCTTGAGCTGCTCAACACATACAGACAATATAATCATGTACTAATCTGCTTTTAAAATTTCTATAGCACCACAATAACAATAACAAACCTCAACTGTCCCTAAAACCCGTTGCAAGTCAGCTGAAATGCAGTTGTGCAATTCATACTGACAGGAAAGCAGAATGCGGAGAAAAATTTTATAAGTTTTTTGGAAATATGTTTAAAATGTGATAATAAAACCAATATTACTTTTAAATATATTTAGTCAGTACATGCCAAGTTCTTCATAGTAAATGTTCTCAAGAAGGCAACATGACTTCTAAAATTTCCACGACCAAAAGAATTTAGGAACTGTTGCAGACAACTTATGTATCTATACATTCATATTGCGCATCTTATGTCAAGCATACTGAAACTCAGCTATTTGGCAGACCTAACATGGTGATTTAAGACAGGCTGAAAGCGTTTCTTGAACTGTTTGTGACAGAAAAGTTGCAGTTTCATTAGTAACAGGCTGCTGCATTGAGCAATTTGAATGTCACTGCTGATCAATAAGTTAAAAAATTTCAAAGAAATCCAGCAGCTGCTAAGAAATAAGATGATAAATCCTAAAGATGGACTCACGACGTAATACGAAGGGCTTCACTTCCAGATCCAGAGGATTCTTGTTCACAGCTTCTTCAGTTGTTGCCTGCAACAGTTTCAAATTTCTTATTTAACAAAATTACCAGACAGCTTGAGCTGCAGAACAAAAGAATAATGTGGCATAATGTAACTTTTCTATTGGGTCTTTTAAGTGCTTCTCAGAGACATTCCTCCCCAGTTCTCACCTGTCTAAATGATGACGTCAGAGTTCACCATGAACAAGAAGTCCATCTGTAAGTGAACATGTGATTTATATGTGAATGTATGTACGTACATGTATGTATGTATGAAGACACTTAATATAGCACCATTTACTTACCTCTCACACATGGCTACCTAACCCATCTAAACAGGTGCAACCTAAGATAATTTGAAAATGCATGCGAGAGAAAAACAAAATGGAACGTCTACACTGTGGCTCCTACACCTAGTGTTTTAAGGAGGATCCAGTGAGGTTAACGTTCCTACCGGAACTAACGGATGGCAGATGGCGCTTGTTGTTGGCGTCTTAAAAGATGACTGGCTATTCCGGATCCGACTTAACAATGTCAGCTCCTCAACCTGCAAAAAAATTCACGAAACTGGTTAATTGTAACGTGACAAAATGTAGCAAAAAAATTTCTGTACATGTTTACAACTTGTTCTTGCATAGCTTGTAAAAACTGTTCATAAGAGAGCTTTTTCTGCAGCTCAGCCATCTTCCCAAAACTGTTTCTACTCCACCTGCACATTCCGGGAGGTTGTTTACGAAGTCTAGTCTTTCCATACCGCACCAATGAGTAATTGTCAATGAATGGTGCCAAGCAACGTGTGCAAATGACCTGCTCAAGATGCCCTGTACAGTGACCGTCTTTACAGCTTGAACCTGTACTCTGCATTAGAAGACACTTGCCCAGCTAAACAGCCACTTCGAATACAGTGTATGTAACAATCTAATGATTTTCCTAGAGAGGCTGATCTACCTCTTACTCTGTTCATCTACAAGAACTCTAACATTTTCTTTGGTGCCTTTTGCTGCCAGCTGGAAAACATGGCTTCCAATCTAATTTTGAGATTTCTATTGTGCTGTTACAATAACATGAAAGGCATCAATTGAAGGTCACTTAGATAATAATAATAATAATAATAATAATAATAATAATAAGACAATTTATATAGCGCCGTAGCACAGCCGAGGCCGAAGAAAAGGGCGCTGTACATGGGTTAAAAAACAAAAATCAACTACAGTCATAAGATATCCTAAAAAGATGTGTCTTGAGTTGTGACTTGAATGTGTCCAGGGATGGGGCATTCGTCACATTGTCGGGAATGATGTAAAACACCATCCCATAATCGTAATCATTTTGGAGAGAACCAGATGAGAAGTACTAATACCTCATTGTCAGGTTGAAAGCACCACTTGAAGTTGAAGCAACACTGTAGGTTCTGCTCACACTGGTTATATTACCAATGAAATGATACATGTAAAATGATCACTTAAAACGTTTCTGCTGCAACACGCAATTTGCTTTATGAAAGTTTCTGAATTGCCTAATGCAAAACAACGACTAAAATGACACTTGGAAATAAGAAATCGTTTACTGCAAACTCAGCATTTTCCAAGCACACAGACTACATTGTTTGAATCAGACTGGTAAAATTTGGTTTCCTTTTCTTATGGCCACTAACTTGTCAACTATATGAACAAATTTTAAGTGCTGCAAGCTGCAATTGTCACATAATTGTAATTTGTAATTGTAATCAAAAGTTTATATAGCACCAGTTCAAGAGACTTATCCAGGTGTTCCTGACCAAATGAGAGAAAACCGCAATTGAACAAAATGGTTTTCAAGAGCTTACATGATAGAGTTAAAGAAGGACCAAGGAGCTGATGTCATATGGTGCTAAGCAACCTTTCCCAGAAAGTTGGACCAACTACAGCCAAGCTTCCTTGTGGCACCATAGATGTTTGGCTAAGGCAACCATCAGATAACCCTGTGCAGCAGAGCAAAAGGATCTATGGCCAGGAATGGATGAGACCAAGACACAGAACTCCCTAAGATTGAATGGAGCACAACCCACAAGGCAGTTATGCAAGAGCATTAAGATCTCATACACTACGCGTCGGTGCATCAGCAACCAATGCAATTCTGCCCGCATGAAGATGAATATGTTACATCCAGTGAGTCAGGCAGCAGCGTTCAAGACAGACGCAACCATGAATCAATGCAACCATGAAAGAGCATGACCCGTGACTTTAAACGACCTTTCAAGACACTCTAAGAGAACACCGTGGCCAAAAGTGTCGAAGGAGTCAAAAAGGGCAAGGAGGTTCTCAATCGTAAGCTCGAGATTTCTACAGCACCTAAACAAAGCTAAGTCGTGAGACCCATCTTATTCACAGACACTCAGACAAAACAAAGCCAGGAAGGTTTAGAGTCGGTTCCAGGTCAATACCCAAGAGTCAGGCAGGCAGACATTTACATGTCCCCAGTCAAAAGCCCCTAAATGTCTGCCGGAAAAGCCAGAAAGCCCCAAAAATGTCAGCTAGAATGCAAGTCAAAATGGATTTAACGGCATCAAACTTTCTGAACCCTGACTGTTGGCTAATCACAGAAACTTATCTGATTTCAATTTATTTAAACAAATAAAAGTATTCTGACAGACTTTTGTGCTACTCTGTTACTTACTGATTTATTACTTACTTATTCAATACTTTCTGCATGCAGCGTTGTTCTGTTTTTCTCAATCTCGGGCAGCCATACTGTTGCACGTGGCCGAAACAGAAATTTTAACCAGACTACTCCAAGATGCATTGCATCTGATAGCGAAAGATGGATAACCCTTGACTTTATTACCATCACTGGGTCCCACTGGTCCATTCCATACATACATCCATCCACTTGGTACGTGGGCAATTGAATGGAAAGGTAGATAATCCTAAAGAAATGCATGATAGTGGTTGCCCTATTTGTGTGTACATATATACAGTAATATTTCTGCTTTTATTAAACGCCACTAACTAATGACTAAGCATCAGTTTATGGTGCTGAGCAAATTGTGAGTTCAGGACTTGTGACTTGCTCAAGGTCCCTACAAAGTAACTGTCTCAGGGGAGGCTCAAACCCGTACCCTCCACGTTACAAGCAAAGCATTCTAAACAATCGGCTACTCCAAACTGTGACAGAAATTAGAGAGCTGCAAGTTACCGGAAGGACTATCAACATAATAAGTTAAGTAAACTGGATCCAAAATATCCATTCCAAGTTGGTGATTGTGATGCAGATGGACAGCTGATAGTTGTGAAAATATATGAAAGTAAATTGTTTCGTCAGAAGTACCACACAGGTTGGTGGCAAGAAGGTCACTGGGTCTGTAGTGGTGTTCACGGGGTCATCCTGAATCCCTGAAACTTGAATCCCTGAAAGCGCTAAAAATACAAAACAGCCTGATCTCCCGAAAACAGTTTTATAGAAAGCGATCGAAATCCCGAAAACTAGTATGGACTATCTAATCGCCAATATCGTAATAGTAATCTCGAGATTTCTAAAGCGCCCAATGAAAGCTAAGTTGCGGGAACCAGCTTATTCACAGGCGCTCAGTCAAAACAAAATCGATAGGCAAAAGGGTTCTGTTCCAGGTCAATACCCAGGAGTTAGGCAGTCGGACAGTCGGATGGCTATGGTGGATGGTGTTTGAAATTGAAGCGAGAAGAGAGATAAGGGGAAGAGGAAGAATCAGGATAAGATCTTTGGAAAAGAAATGTTTTCAGTCTTGAGTGAAAGACCTGCGCAGAAACTGAAAGAGATGAAGTGTTGGTGAGTTCGTATGATGGATCAGATAATTGTCGTAATTCTGGCGGGGATTTTTTCCAGAGGAGGGGGGCAGATATGGCTATGCACTGATTTCAAAATTTTAAGGATGAGGTGACGGGAGGGCGAAGAAGTGTTAGGGCAGATGAGGAGCGGGTCGAACGTAGTGGTTGGATAGTAAATAACTGACGAAGATAGGAGGGTTGGGGGATTGAAGTGTGTTGTAGGTGAGGGATGACTTTGTACTCTGTTCGTTCTGGTATTTTAAGCCAGTGCAGTGATTTGAGAACAGGGGTGATGTGATGGTGTTTGGGAGTTTTGGTGACAGCACGAGTAGCCGAACTTATCGGATTTCAGTGTTCCCCCATAATAACACCCCATCCCGTCGTGCAGACATTGATTTTCAGGAAACAGTCCTAATTCCAACACATCAACGTTATCTTCTTAATTTTCGGGAATCCAGATCGCACTCTGAAAATCGATTTCGGGGATTCGGTCGAAATTCGATTCGGGGATTCGCTACGCACCCTTGTTCACAGGCCTCTCGCATGTGGAAAGATAGGCACGGCATCGGATCTAAACGTCATCCATCAAAACTTTCCAACTGCGTGACTTGTCGGCATTAACTTACTTTAAGACGATTTAACTGGTCATTAAGTTTCGAAGCGATTCTCATCAGCATTCTTTCTTCTTCCCGTAAAATCGCCAGCTCCGCCATTTTCTCAGTCAAAATCAAAACCATTGACTAATATCCATAATCCTCGACCCACAACAATGTCTCTGGAACGCTACCCGCTTGCAAACTTTATTTGTAATCGGCACTGATAGCTGTATCTAATCTAATCTTAGAACTTCTATATTGCTATTAAAGTTATGCGTTGATCACCAAGTGTGCAAAAATTAGGTTAAAAAGTTGTTAGTTTTAAAAGAGTTTTTAGGCTATTGAAAATCTAAAACCTGCGAAAGTCCCAAATTAGGCTTCCAGATTTCTGTTGCTTGGTAAAAATTAAAAACGAAAATCCAATTTTTGCTTCTGTATTTTTTGGTTGAAGAACAGATTGCAATTAATTAACATCACTGCGATTGCGCTGTTTAAGCAGATCTATGCAGCCTTAAAATTCTGTTTTCATCGTACAGTGTACAAAACCTAAAAAACCTGAAAACGTAAACCCTAATTTTCATTCTTTTCCAAAAGTTATTACTTCCAAAGGTAGTTCAGTGAGACATCAATGCAATAAATGGGTGAATTTGGAAGGACCACTATATACTATAACAATCTCTTGCAACAGCTGCCCAGGTCTTTCAGTCAAACTGAAAACACTCCTTTTTCAAGACTCTATCCTGATTCATTCTTGTCCCCTTATCTATCTTGCCTGTCCAATTTTATCCAGTATCCACCATAGCCATCTGACTGTCAGCCTGACCATTGGATCTTGACTTAGAACCGACTCTGATCCTTCCTGCCAATCAGTTTTAGTCTGATCGCTTGTGAATAAGCTAATTCCCCCGACTTAGTTTCTCCGAACGCTGTGGAAATCTCGAGTTTACGATTACGATAAGGACCAATACATTTGTTACACCGAAAAAAGATCACTGTACATATATAGATTCCTTGATCGTTGCGGATCATCTGAAGAATTTATATCTAAACACAACCGGGTACTGAAGGCTTACTGACAGCGTTAGGATATAGGCCTATAGTACACTTCTTGTGCATAGCCATATCAGCGAGTTATAGCCTTATATGCTTATGGTGCATGTGCATTCGATAAACGATTTGACTACTAGCATAATTAATTTAGTAGTAAGCTAATTTACATCATAGTAAGTTAATTTAGTAGTAAACCCGCAGATTCATTTCGTTTCATTTTGGTAAACGTTTGACTATTAGGCCTATAAACATTCATAAAATTCAAGTAGCATATACTATGACGCTGACAATTTGAAGTTTTCGTTATTCTTGCGAATGCCTAATTGCAAAATTTCGACCGTGTACATTTTTATCATACTAAAATAAAGATAACAACTTTCTATTTTTGCAAATTCTAAATTTAGGCGCTAAAGTAATTTATATAATTGATACTAACTAGGCTATACACTATTGTGTCTTTGGTTCGCGAGTGGTTTGTTTACCGCTACCCGGCGCTAGGGTTTAAATGTGATGCAAAAGGTTTATGTTGTTACTGTTTTTGCAGAGTTCAGATAACATTTCGCTGAAGTTTGTTGCAGAATTCAGAATTAAATCATGTCTCGGCTTACATATTTAAAAGAAGAAGAAAAAACGCTGAGGTTGATTCTGTCGAAGATACAGACCCAGTTAGATGGGCTTGCAGTAAGTCCACTCAATTTTATTATACAGGACTACCAGAATTTGTTTTCCCAAAAGAAACAAAAACTTAGAATTATAGGATTTTATTCCAAGATTAGCATACTGTTATATTTCGGAAAAATTAGTTGGTATGTTTTCAAACATGCACATGCGTTTTAATTGTAAGAACGCAATTTCTTCTGATTCCTTATTCATTCATCGTTCCAGTCTTTTGAATTGACAATGAAATCCAGATTCGTTTTCATAAGTTGTCCTCTTCTTTTAAAAAGAAGTACATTTCTTAGTTCAGATGTATGTATGTATGAATTACATTCATAAATACATACATACATGCTTGCACCCATGCATGCGTGCATGTTTTTATTGTTATTTGTGCATTTATTAAGCGCCACTGGATAACGACCAAGCATCAGTCGACGGCGCTGGACAATCGTGAATGGAGTACTTACTCAAGATCCCTATGCAGTAATCCCCTCAGGGGAGGCTCGAACCTGTGATGCGCTGTACATCTTGTACACCTCCTGTGCCACTTATGCTTTAAGTGACAGTGCATAGCATAGAAGCTGACGAGATTGGATTGGAATTTAATTGTTGTTTTTAGGTGGAGGAGCTGGCTCTGAAGAGTCGCATCAGACGAAAGCAAGAGACTCTGGGAAAGGAAAGTAACCAGGCAAATATAATTGTAAATGCCTGTCAAAGCAGTTCACTAGAGGTATTCATTTATTCATTTTTATCACAAGGTAAATCACTTCTACATCCCAACTTTGAATCCCTGTGCTCTGTGCTGAATCTCGTGACTTTGTGTGGCACAGCTGTTGATTGCATAGCATGCTTGATCTGTGATCTAATGGTTGCAGGTTTGAGCATGCTGAATGGACTCATTATAATGACCCTGGACAAGTTTTTCGCACACACTTGTCTCTATCACCAAGCAGTGTAATTTTACAGAGGCATAAGCTGGGAAGTCAGTGGTAAATCTTGTGATGCACTGGCCCCATGTCAAGGACATTGGGATTCATCTACTGCTGGTTCAGGGGTCAAAGAGAAGAAAATGTTGCAGAATCTGGACTTTGCAAAAGTTGTTTGTCATGTGAAATTTACAGCTGGTTGTTAAAGCGAGTACCCTGCTAGCAAAGGTTGTCTGGCTTCGAGATTTCTGTTGTTACTGCGTTTGCTGTTCAGCCCTTCAACCGTGTACCACGTTCAGAGGACTACTGCTTACTACGCATAAAAAATGACTTACTTGACCTTACCTATAGGGCAATTTCAGCAGTAGAAGTTTGTAAATTTGGTGAAATTAATAAAAACTTCATGGTTAATGGTGCTTATTAAAACCTTGTTACATTCTATATGCATCATAAGTTCCTAAGCAAGTAAGACATTTGTTGACATGCCGTGTGTCCATCAGCTGAGTGAGGAACTTTAGGCAGTTTTTAAACTTAGATTTCTCTGATATCTAAACTTTGATCCTGCTACAACTTTCTTTTTAGTCTTAATCACAGCATCTTATATTTAAGTTTTGTAGCCCATGAGAGGTAACTAAAAATCTGGTTGTTGGATGGAGTAAATGACAATTTAATGTACATTTCAGACAGTCACTAGTTATGAGATAGGCAGTTTCAGTGAGGTTCGTGCAATTGGCCAACGATTTTGTGTTTAGGAAATGATAAAACTTCTCTTAGTTGGTCACTTTTCTATTTGCAGAATCTGATACACACACCAACAGCAGACGGTGGATGTGTGAACAGTGAGTTTCTGGATCTGGAAGTGAAGGCTCCAGTATTTGTTGGTAAGTAAGATTCCTTCTCTGATTTTTATGACTTTGAATGATAACTCAAAGTAAGAATATGTAGGGCCAGTTAAGAATTTATATAGCACCTTTTAAAAGAGCAGCTCAAAATGCTGTCTAGGTGGCACGTTACGTTGAAGCGGTATGTTGAAGTGAGGATGCAGTTGTCTTTGCTTAGAACTGCTTCTGGGTGTATCATGTGAGGAGTGAGTGAATAGTGGCCAAAGACAGGAAGGAGTGTTCATCCTAAGGACTATGTATACCATAGTTCTTATACAGATCAATATGAATCATATTGTTAAGGAAGCCAGTGCAGCTGAAAAAGTCTTTTTTGAGGAGGTGCTAATATCTTAATGCTAATTCTGATATATTGTGATTGTAAACATGGATCCCAAATTTGGGTCACCTTTAGAAAATGCCTTCATTATAACGTGGCCTTTTAAGGGGTCAACCAGATGTGAACATGGGGGTTATACTTCTCCATCTAAACAGTTATTTCTGCACAACATGTACCTTAAACACTAATTTAAGTCTGACTGCAGACAGTCTGTACTGCATTTGATCTAATTAGAGTCCCTTCGATGGTCAGGGCAGCATCAAAGTACCCCACCCTATAGTATAGTTAGCCCTGCAAGATTAACAGGATAGCCCAATCTAGGCCTTAGTGCTCCACTGCAGAAGTATGCACTATGCATTTGCAGATGGGAATGGATGGGAAGCTATTGCCAAATGTAGACAAAAATACAGGGGAATGGTGGGATCCAAAGTAGGTCATTTTTGCAGATGTAGTTTATGGATGACCCCTTATGAGGCAGCGCTTGACTTGGCTCCCAAAGACAGCTTTGAAACGAGTTTCTGGTTTTACAGTGGTAAAATTATTCTATTTTTTACTTTACAGCTAAAAAGGAGGAGGAGGAAGAGGAGGAGGAAGAAGAAGGTGATGAAGATGATCAAATGATGGCTTTCATAAAGATGATGTCAAAACGATAGAAACTCAATGACCTATTGATCAATTGCTCGCTTCACCAGTGAAACCTTGATGACATCTCCTCACATACAGGACAGATAGTTTAAAATGCAAAACCTTGGTTCTGTTAATTATTGTTAAGATGTTAAATTACTACAGTTATTTAAAGATAAATTTATACACAGGACCTATTTATAATGTTACCTTTGGAAGCCACCTACATAAGAGGCATAGCTGCATGGATGGGTACATGTGCAGCACATCAATGGCGGGTGCTACTGGCAAATTCAATGATACAAATTAGACAATTGGCCTCTTGAACATTTAGAGAAATGATGGCATTCTGGTGAATAATAAATTTATGAGAACAAAAAGGTTGAGTCAGGTGATTTTCCCCAAAAGAAAAGTTAAGTAATCTGACCCATGACAGCGATAGGAAGCGTTGCTAATTGGAGAAACAGGATTTTCTCATGAATGTTCATTTGCCAAGCTAGCGTGCATGTGCTTTGCATGACAGAAGCGGTTGGAATCAAATACTTTGTTAAAATAGGTTGTCATACTTAGGTTGTGGTCTAAATATGAATGAAATTTTGGATGCTCTTACTAGCACTGAAGCAGTTAGTCACATCGGCTGAATATACTTGCTTCTGGAAAGTCTTACAAAGAGATTCAGGTCATTTTTCCAATTCACTCATTCATTCAGTGCATTCTGTAGCAATTACACTTAATTGTTGTCCAGTACATGAAATCACATCTTCTGCCATAATAATAATGATAATGAAAATAATAGGAAATGCCATCTGCCTCTCCGGAACAGTGCCATCATGCTCTGAACCCTCTGATGAACTAATTTGAAGTCAACTTGCAGAACTATAATAATAATAACAATAACAACAATAATAATAATATGAAGTTCAAGTCATTAAGAACCAGTGTATTGTGTGATACCAACTGTCTTCTTGGTTTGGCATCTATGGTATTGCCCTACTTTGGTTCCGGTCTTACTTGTCTTCCCACGACTTTTCTGTGAAAACTGCAAGTCACTGTTCGCAACTGTCATAGGGCCACTTCTCTTCATTTTGTACACTATCCTGCTGAGCCATGTCATAGAATCCTCCTCAGTCGACTACCATGTTCTTGCAGACGAGACTCGACTCTTCGTTTCGTTTTCTTCAAGTTCGTTTTCCTTCTCCATCACTCAGTTACTTGATTTTCTCAACCAAATCTCAGAATGGTTGTCCTCCAACCTCCTTTGCCTCAGCCTGCCAAAATTGAATTCATTATTGCAGGTCTACCAGATCAGATTAAGAAAATTCCTGACTCTTCCATCCACATTCGACTGATTTCTCCACTCTCTCAGCTGTCTCGCTTGCTGACAATCTTGGCATGACCTTGACTTGGGTGTTCTTGTAATTCCCCTTTCCTTAAAATTAAATCCGCTGAAATTAAGCATTTTCAACTTATCCAGAATCTGCTTGCCTGAGCTGTAAACAGGATACCCAAGCATATCACTCCTAGTCTTGAATCACTCCACTGGTTGAAAATCCCCTGAATGAAGTTTTGAAGTTCTTTCTCTAACCTACAACTCTCTGCAATAATCCCAACCTACTTGTCTTTCCAAACTGCCTTCCAGTCACCCTGCCCTAAGCGTTCATCCTGTTACCTCACTCTTGCCCATCCCCTGTAGGACTATTCATCTTAAATTATCTAACCGATCCGTATACCACACCGCACCTCGACCCTGGAACGATCTCCCTCCTGAATTTAGCAAATTCTTCATTCCTCTACCCCTTCTTTTGTTCACCCACAGCCTTCTGTCTCAAGCCCTTCTACCTATAGCTATCTAATCCATCCAGTCGGCCGACTTCCCATTTTTCTCAACCAAAACAACCCATCATAACGGCGTCTGTGTACCCTTCTCTCTGCTCTTGTGGCGACCGGACGTTTTACCGCATACCGTCATACATCTTTGGACAACCCATCTGTCGTGACGCAGCGCTCATAAATAAGCCAGTGCCCAGCGCGTAGTTTTAAAATAGCGTTTTAGAAATTCTCGCGTTTGCGATTACGATCAGTGAAGTTGTGAACTGTGTAGGCCTACTATGAAGCGGAATATACTGCTACATGTCGCGGACGGAGGACACGAGTAGACATAAGTGACCGACGTCTGTCTGCCTGTCCTGTTCACTTTGTAATTTGATTTGGCTGATGAATAAGACGTCCACGATGGGCGAAAACCTAGTAGACCTACTTTGTGTTGGCCAATAGTTTCTCTCCTGTCTGCCGTCGGTTTCTATTAACTCGGTTGATACCAATCTGGAAGACTGGAAGTAACCAAAGACGAACTAACGTCACAAGTAGGCCTAATTGTAATTGATAACTTCTGTCGCGCCGGTGTCTACTGCACAAGGCATCAACCGATGGCAAGCCAAAGCCGCAAACAAGTCAGTATCCAGGTCAGTCCACTATGACAGAGAGGTAGCCTATGGTGGATAGGTAAAAAAGTAAGGCTTAAGCCGAGGACGAAATGACACAAGTTCGTTCTGCTAAATCCTCTGTGTCATTTCTTTCTCGTAACTGTCACCTTAAGAAAACGACAATAAAAAGATACCAAGCAAATTTTAAAATTACTGAAAATCATTGCGAAACCTCCCAAGATTACTAATCGCAAGCTCGAGATTTCTACAGCCCCCAACGAAAGCTAAGTCGAGGGAACCAGCTTATTCAGAAGGCGCTCAGTCAGAACAAAATCAATAGGAAAGAAGGGTCTAGATCCAGTAGGAAGGCGGGCAGGCAGAGAGTCAAGCGGCTTCGGTGTGAATAGAGGAAGAGTCCTGGATTAAAACAGTAAGAAAACTGCAGAGTGCTGACAATAAAATACACCTTCAGGTACGTCTCGTCTCGGGGGCCAAACGTCTTCGTCTCATCTCGAAGTCCTTAGATCTTGGACTATTTTGTCTCTCGTCTCGGACTGCTAGGTGAACGGGTCGATCTCGTCTCGGTCTTGGCCTCAAGTGTCTCGTGGGTATCCTTATTTGTGACGCGTTTGTAGTGTGTGTGGAGGGTGGGTGGCTTTCTGTTTAACGACGCTGTGCCATAACGAAGACGATTATCGTAGCCCTCCACTATCCAGGCTTTGGGATCGACATCACTCAAACACGCCAGCAGCGGAGTTTACGCGCGTTTTGTATAGGTATGAGAATGCGATATTATATTTGTACTGCCCTGGAACTACTGGAACTACAGCGAGGGTTTATTAATGCTCTGCGTGTCGCCTGATGACGTAATTTTATTGTTTAGTGTCATCTAGAAAATTAAATTATCCAGTTAAGTAGTATAAATCTGTAACACTTTTGTACTTATTGGCGAGAAAGAATTTAGCTAAACACACTATTAATTCTGAATTCTAAATTACATTATTTAAAAAATTACTTATAGCAATCTTAAATTGTATGACATAGTCAATCACAAGGTGGCGTCCTGTAAGCAGCGCGAAATATATGTGAAATCTGAAAATATGTAATCTGTATCGGGTTGAATGAAAATTTGAGTTTGAAAGATCAAACTTTTGGAAACTTTGTGAGAGATACGGTTTTTGTTGGCCATTTGTTAAATGCAAGTAATGAAAAGAACTAGAACTATTTACTGCCATTATTTCACGTTATTAATTGCGCTTCTAACTTAGGTAATTTCTAGACCACTAGCGTTCCCCTAATTCCAACCCGCAGTGGAAGTCCTCCAAAGTTGGAGATAAAGGCTGTATTTTGTAGCACTATTAGAATCAAGATATTTAATGGCTAGGTAATGGCCAGTTATTCCAGCCACGTTAATATAGATTGTCCAGCTGTCTAACTCGTGTGATTTTGAGCCTCGCTTTAGGGAACGTTCGAATTACCTTTGAGAAGTTCTGAAAGGCGTTAATAAATATCTAGGTACATACATACCAGTGCGTAATGGCTTCGACTTATGCATTTTATATGTTTTGGTACTATTTAATGTCCATTAGTTGAGGCAGCATCTAAGGGATCAAAAATGAGAAACATGTTTCTTCTGTTAAGCACAAAACATAACCAGTATTGAAGATCTGTCAGCGTTGGCATGGTCAGGGCTGAATTTTAGGGTTTTTTTGTAGGATGTTTTGGTATTGTGGAAGACGTTAAAATTCTATTCTGACCATTTCTCTTTCTGAAAGAGGGGGAGGACTCTTCATTGAAAAAGACATTTCACACAGGTCCTAACATTAACTTAGTTTGCACTTGTGATGCCTTGCCACTGGCTTGCCTTACAAATTATGCTCAACCTCTTCTGGTTGCTCTTTGGATGACCTCTTTTAATTTCAGTTGACATAAATTATAAGAGGTAAATCTTGTGAAAATGGATTTACTTGTCAGAAGAGTAAAAACACTGCCTAAGAATGGGCACTGCACTGTTCTCATTACATCTGCATGTACTAAGTGCCACTATATGATGACCAAGCATCAATCGATGGCACTGAGCAATTGTGCATGAAGGACTTCCTCAAGGTCCCTACACAGGAACTGTTTCTGGGAGGAGGCTCGAATCCATACACTCTGCATTATAAGGCAAATGCTCAAACCCATTGGCTTGTGTCTGTCGCGAAGTACGTTTGGCCTACTCGATATTCAAGCACAGAACCCAAATTTATATTTCCACATGAGTTATTTACAAACTATCATAAACAGACCCTTCCTTCGAAGTAATGCTATACAACATTCATAAAGTTTGATTCAGGTGCAGTTAAACCAGAAAATTCTCGTGATACACAAGTCACAAGCACAGTTCATAGGTCACAGCAGAGAGACGCGGCTTCCAGCGTGATTTCAGCTCCGTTCTCTTTACCAGCAGAATTACCATCAAAAGAATGATTTGGTCCACGGTTCCACTCCAAACAAACCAATCGACCGGGCTAAATATATACAAGAAACTTCTAAATAATATGCCGAAATAAATAGCCTTTCACATACTATACCGTATAAGACAACACAAATTGTCGTTAAATATTCAGTAGTAACTGTTCAGCTTTCTATACATAAAGTCTCCTTCCAACCGTTAGGCAAATTCTCTCACTTGGAACTCCAATTCGACAGTTATTTACAAAAGAATCATTCAAAGGTAGTTACTTGTATACATATCGCACTTCAGCTTGACTTAGGCGAACCTTCCATCAAATTGTACACACACTCAAGACCATATATTTACATACGACTAAAGCATAGTCCAACTAAGCACCCACGAACATATAAGCTTATATACTCTGAATACATACACAACTTCACAAAGTATATATATATATACATAGATCTTCACTTACGAAGACAAAGATTAAGCGACTCTAAGGTCTTCTCAGCTTCTCAAACTCGCATCGCTCTTCCATCTGACCGAATCCTTCTTCGAATTCCCCGAACTCTAGCTACTGGTCCCTCTGACTGAAGACTTCTTCCTTTGCTCTCTTCCTCAGCTACTTAAACCAGCAACTGCCTTCTGTCAGACCATCCACCCCCTAGTTTCACGTGTGCCCCAGCCACTCCTATCTGAGCGCCCACTGGGTAAGTTTTCCTGCGCACAAGGTCCGGTATCATCTTCTAGCGCATTTTGTGACAGTGTCACATACTTCTGTCAATGTGTCATTAAAAACTTGTTCTGATTGAAATCTGAGATCAATTATGCTAGCGAGGAACACCTTTGAGAGGTTTTTAGAATACCTTATAAAAATGTTTCTAGACAGACGCATGCCAGATAAAACAAGGGCAGAAGCTGTCCAATCATTATAAAATGTTTACTGGCATGTGGTGTTGACATGGCTGATTTCAGTGATTGGAGATTCAAGGCATGCAGGTCATTATATCATTAATTAGGCATAAAGGATCACAAGAAATCGCAGTATTGCATGCAGATATATATGAAATTTATGTGGCAACTTTTATAAAACATAAAGGGCTACTTAAATTTCTTCTGTTAAAAGGTTAAGGCAAGATGCTTGTTTACATTCCATTACTAAAGTTCCTTGGAAGCGTGATCCTAAGCCTAAGGTCTAGTGATCATTTGGTTGAGACACAAACACAACCAGAGCAATCCAGTGAAAAGGCACCTTTTAAACTGAGGGGTGAGTGCACCAGGTGGTGTATTCCTTTGGATGGTCACCCATTTGAATGCTAACCAGGTTCAATATGTCTTGACTTCACTGCGTCTGCTTGCGTTGAAACAAATAAAGGGGCCACCTGTTTGATGTTGGTGTGCAATCAGTCCCTGATTAAAGTAATTATGCATTTTTTGGAATGTTTGGTTTGGCTGTTGTTTATTCTTGGTTATTAATTCACTGTTGTGTACAGGGTATCTGAACTGAACGGACGTTGCCACTTTTTGTCATCATGACATCGTCAAAACCCTCCGAAGCTGAGAAAAAATCAAGCAAGTACAGATACGGGCGCGAAGAAATGCTGGCCATGTTCGCTCCAGCTCTTCCGGTGCCCAGTGACCTGAGAGACATGACGATATTTTGCCTGCGTGAGCTGTTGCCGATCGCGTTTCTGCCGGTCACTGAAGATGAACAGGTGTTTCTTAGCAGTTTGAACTTATCTATGTTTAAGTATGGTTAATTGAAGCGTATGTGCCAAACTTCAGGATGTCCTAAAGCAAACTATGCCATAAAATGAGTATCTTGACTGTACATTTGGATCTTGACTGGTTCTGTTCAAAGGATTGTGATTTTGAAATGTGGTTTTGCCTAGAAGCAACCATCAATTCGTGTCTTGTATATGATGATTACAGTGCTTTAGAAATTTCAGATTAGGTGATATTTTGTAGTCAGTTGGGAGATGAGGTGGTGAGGGAGAGGACTGGCCATCCACCCTCTTATGTTGATAGTGAAGTTGTTAACATTTCTTACCCATGGTTGCCTCTCAAGGCTTAAAAGGGCTGCTCTTTTCTCTTGCAGAATCATGAGATTGCCATTCATTCATTGCTTGAGCTGTTTCTGAGATATATTCATTTTGCTGGTGTTTTGTCTCTTGCAGGAAGCATTGCTGCAGTGCGTTAACAGTAATCTGGCATTGCGTTCAACTCAGAGGGCAGTTCCGTCGTCACAAGGTGGCAGAACAGTTGCCATGGAGCAGAAAAAAGGCCGAGGTATTTGCCTGCTTTCAAGCAGGCGAGCAGATGAACTCATTCCTTTTGAACTATAGCAGCGTTTAGACTGACTGGGAATGCTTTTGAGAGGTTTCTAGAACATGCCTTATAAATGTCTAGATAACTAACTGGTTTTGAAAAGTCAGTGAAATTGAACAGACTTTTAGCATGCTGGAGCTTCTTGGTAGATTCTTGTAGAAAAGAAACGTGACTTGTGTGCATGCATTTGTGATTGTTGTGATGTGAGAACAGTTATACAGTCAGTTGTTTGTGACGTGGTAAAGAAATGGTTGAAAGAACAGTTAATAAAAGAGATTAGATTGTCTGATGTGGTAACCATTTGTAGCTGGATTAGGTAATTGTTTATTGCCATATGAGATGGTAACTCTTTATTACTAGATGAGGTAGCTACTGTTTAAAAGTAGATGAATTCTAAACAGCTCTGGTCTTTAACTGATGAGTTGACTTTTTACATCCAGATCAAGTAAAAAATGGTTTGCATATCATAAGATGTGTTCAACTTTGGTGTAAGTGTTTGGAGATTTACAAGATGGGAAAGTGTGTATATGACATCTTTGGTTGTTTCTGTGTTAGGAAGAGGCCGAACTGATGCTTCACTGAGAAATTCCAAAGCGAATGATGGAAGGTAGCTGTTTTTTTGTGGTATTCCTCTCTGATAGATCTATCTCAAAGCAACATCAGTGCATGTTTGTATGTATCTGTGTGTGTGTGTTTGTGTATATACGTTTGTATGTTTGTATCTGAACATTTTCTAGTGCCTTTTAAGAGCCTCTCAGAGGTGCTGAATATTGCTATCTAAGTGAGCAAAGCAGGTGCAACTACAGAGAATATGGCTTACCAGTGAATTGTCGGTTTTGCGTCATGTGCTGGAAAAGTTGAGCTCTGAGCACAAAAGTGGAAAGCTCCATGTTGGCGCTCAGATGCTACGCCAGTAGTGATCAGCCTTGCAAATTATATAATTTAGGTCAGAGACAATACAGGCTTAAGGCTTACTTTATTATGATGTGGCTGGCAGGTCATGTCGTAATAAAATAGTAGATAGTAGATGGCAATGCCTTATTTTTGTGCCTTTAAAGTAGTTGGGCAGGCTGTGGTGGGCTCTGCTTGTCCTTCTGGCGATGAAAACTACATATGCCTTTCACCTTCGCTTGAAAGCTGTTCTATTTTGCCAAGGCTGGGTGAGTGAGGAGTGTCACTGAGTAGATGTCTTACGGGGTGCTATATAAATGCTCTGAATGAGTGAGTGATTGAATGCTGAAACTGTGGTAGTTCAGTACTTGTGATGGAATCTTAGAGATCTTTGAAGAGACATGATTCTGTTTATCTTCTGGCTCTGCAATCTGAATACTAGTAGCTCGTCTGTTTCAACTTGCTTACCCATCATAGCTTTTGCCGTCTTGACCTACTCAGATCTGACTGGATTTCATTAAGTAAATGATAGTCTAGTGGTTAACATGCTGGACTGTCAACTCTTGAGTCAAGGGTTCAAATCACCGACAGGGCAAAAATGATTTTCAAGATTTCTGTTTGACTTGCACCCTCTAGCAAACTTATCTACAAGATGAGGACATTGTTGGGAAGATCAGATGGTGAGGAATATGACTGGCCACCTGGCTTCATGTGCTGAGGCTAAGAAATATGAAGTCATTAACACTTAATTCCATTGGCTGCTCTTGTGGCTAGCTTAAGGGACTGCTGTTCTTCGTTATGGATTAATTATAGTTTTGCTTCTAAGTGACCTTCAGTTTCTGCATTATGATAGCGATGCTGCAGAGTGTTCACGTTAGATTAGACAAGTGTTTCACATGAAATTTACGTCTAAGTTTGTTTTTTGTTTGTTGCTAGGTCAGAGACAAGCGAATCTGTTTGTTCAGATGATTGGAGGAAAGAGAAGACTGCAGAGAAGGCACGAGGGCCAAGTGGCAATGACGGAGTCACCAGAGCTCCTTCAAAAAGTTTGTACCCCAACTGAGTACCACTCTTTGAAATATCTCTTGTTTAGCTTTTGATTGTTCCGGTTGCTTTTTACTCTGTTTCTTTATCGACTTCTTTTCATTGGCAGACAACCGTATCTGCATCTAATTTGTTCTTTTGTGATGTTTTAAGCCAGTTTAATGTAAAATGTTGATTTTAATTTGACAATCATCTGGTGAAGTAGCTGGTGTGAATATGGGAATGGAAGAGATTTCTGTAGTTTGTGTCAGCCAAGCAAGTGATGGATTAAGAAAGCCTCTCATCTTAGCTGCTGCAATCACAGTGCAAGCCCTGCTGTGTTAAAACTTTGTAGAAGATATGCAAATTTTTTGTTTTTATATTCTGAGTTGGCTTTTGTTCTGTTTGCTCTTATAAGAGTCCAGAGTGCATTCTTAATAATGTTATGTTACATTCCATTAATGTGAATTTGATTTAAGTACATTAATTGATCTGCATTTTATTAATGTATATTTCATTTCTGTACATTCTGTTAATCTGCATTCTGTTAATATGCATTTTGTTAAATTAATTTAATTGGTGTGCATTCTGTTAATGTGCCTTTCATCCACTAAGTTCCATTTTATAAATGTACATTTGCTTTCATAGAATACATTCCAATTATCGTACATTTTCTTATTGCATGTGCAGTTGGCTTACATTGTAAAATGTGGCCTCCAATAATTAATTCCGGTAATGCGCATTTAATTATTGTACAGTTTGTTAAATGTATATTCAGTTGATATGCATTTTAACCCAACCATTGTTACACCTCAAATTCAGATTTTATGACTTTGCACATGTAATGAATGCTGTATATGAATGAATAAAAAAAAAATGCATCTCCAATTATGTGCATTCTGTTTCTGTAGACTCTGCTAATGTACTTTTGATTATTGTACATTTTATTTGTTCACATTCCATTAATTTTAATAATATTATTAGTCCAGAATCTCTTTTACCTTTTTAATGTTGGCTGTTGTTTTTATGTTTTTTTGGTATTTTATGTGCCAATATTAATTTGTGATTGATATTGAATTTGATATTTTGTTTTTGTTCGTTTTTACTGTCAAGTGTTTAAAATTTATTTTATGCTGCCTATGATTCCTCTTTGTGTTCTGGGTTTTTCGTGTGGTGTGGTACAAAGCATCCTCGTGAAAACTGACGGCTGGTGTTAGGATTTTTGTCCTATGATTTCTCTTTTTTGGCTTGGCAGCACTTGCTTTTTGTGGCATTTCTGCCATTTGAATCTGCAGTATAACTGTTATGATGTTTTGTCTTATTTAGTTGAGCATTCTTGGTTTGATTTCTGGCATTTCAAAGAATTTATGTAGCACCTCTTTGAATTATCTAGTCATATAAGCCTTGGTTAAAGAGAGGAGTTTATGGAACTTGTGGTTGATTTTGAGCTATGTCAGGTTTTCAAAGTCATCTTTTTCTTGGCTTTTCAAGTAGTGCTGTTTTGTTGTCTGTTGCATGTTACAGATTTGTCTGAATAGAACTTGATGTTGATTTTCAGTGGTGTGGTTTTTGGGATTCTGTGGGGGAAAGACTTGTGTCATTCGTGTGATTGCTGTTGGCTGAGAGTGTAACCAAAAGGCCGACCAGTGATTACTCCTTAGCCTTTGTGAGCTAAGGAGTCAATTGGGTTTGATGAGCTTAACATTTGCAAATATCAGGTGTAGTGATGTGCTGAAGAGATCCGACGCCCCAGATATGTTGAGTTATTAGAATGAAGTGATGATTTAGGAGACCAGACAAATGCTTATAGTATTTGCTTGTGATGGGTTTTGTTTATGATAGTAAAAGCATCTTTGTGAAGCAGTTAAGTCTTCATTTTGCAAAGTGTAGAAGCTATTCTGTGGCATTTTGGATGCCAGCGATTTCATGAAGCAGTCTTTGGCTGCTGTTATGACCTGTTGAACTGGGGTTTAGATTCCATCTGTTCTTTTGTATAGCAACTTTTGAATTACTTCTCAATTCACATTGGACTTTGGCAAAAGTCTGAATGAAGGACTCTATTCAGATTTCTGGTTGTTTGAAAAAAATTTACTGATGCCTTTTGGTATCTGCCTCCCTTAGAGACCACCACTTAACATATCTGCATGTATATAGCATTTAGGCAGACACAAAGACGTTTACAAAGTGGGCTATTGCAACTAATCATACATGTGATCTTCTGGATATTGACCTAATTGTGGCTTGGCTTTGGTGTGCCATCGGTTGATGCCTTGTGCATTAGACACCGGCACATTAGAAGTTGCTAATTATTATTATTATTATTACTATTATTATTATTATTATTTGTGTTGACCTACATAACAGGATATTTGGAGAAAACTTGTGCAAGACACAGCCGTGTGGGTTTTTCTGAGGCATCAAATGCAGTTTCAGTTTCTGTGATATTTGGTCTGATTCTTATTGGTGTTGGCAATGTTTCCATATCTGTCTGTCTTAACATTTCTATGGCGCATTTAAATAACCTCTCAGGTATGTTTCTCTAAAACCTAGTGTTGCACATTTGTGTGTTCAGATTAGTGTGGTGTTGTTTTTGCTACTGTTACTGAGTTTGTGTTACAGCTGTTTGTGTGTTTGGTTTCTAAACTATGCAATAAAAAGAATTAACAGAATTATCTGTTGCTGGATTTTAGCTGGATGCCTGTTTAACGTAGGTTACCTTGTGTCATCCGCTGTAGGCTGCAGCGTTCGATGCCGAATACAAGTTTGGAACACTGATAAACAAACAAGGTGTCTAACTAGAGGTCACCGTGACACACTTATTTAAACGTGTGTAGAAACTCTTCAGAAGTGGTTCTCATGTTTGAAGGATGGTTTGAATGAAGCAGAAACACATTGATGGAAAGACAACAACTGCACACATTTTTAACTGTTCAAGTTGCATAGGTAGTTGGTACATGTATGTTGACCCTGGACCATGGTCAGTGCTACATGACATTGGTGTCTGCCACAGGACCAAAGCATTCAACTACATTATGTGTTGCCTACTGCCAGGCCAATTACTGTTTCCAGACAAATTCCTGAATGTATTTTTACATAATTGAAGCAGTTTCTTGAGATTGAATGCTTTAATCTTGTCATCATCTGACTCGATGTCGGAATCAACGTTGCCCACCAACAGTGAAATCCACTTTGATGTCCTCTCTTCAGAGCGAATTTCCAACGAGTTCACAATGTCAGCCCTTTAACGTCAACAGTTTTTAAGTTTTCACTGATTGTTGGGTTTTAACTGCAGTGGCAAAACTCTCCAGCCAGCTGACTGTTGATGTTGAATATCTTAAACTGAAGCAGTTTCTTAAACAGTGATCACAGAGCATTGGTTGTTAGAAGATTCGTGGTCTTCAGCTACTTGAAGCTTTCAACATTTCTACCTGGAACACTAGATGTCTCAACAGCAGCAGTGTTTGCAAAGCGAGTAATCTCGGGATTGTTAGCAGTTTCATCTTTCCAAAACATCTTCAGCTGTTGGGCTGCAAGTTTTAACATTTCTACAAATATTCCCATGTAGCACTGCAATTTTCTCAGTCGGTTTTCTGGAACTTTCTGCTTTCTGCAGCTGAAGGTCACAGCTGAAAGTTCATCTGAGTCAGAGGCCAACATTCAGACCATGTTCGATCTTAGGCCAGTTGTTCAACTGCATGCTTGGACTCTGTTGGATTTCCTTGTTAGCTGAGAGTACTTACAACTTACCTGTGCATAGGTTACACGATATCCTTGTGACAGGCATTTAAAATCTGAAAATCTCTTTCTACACAATTCCTTCAAGTAAACAAAAAAACTGAAGCTCTTATGTATAGCATCGAAGTGTTTTGTCGCATCAGTTGAATACTACCTGCTTCTTTTCAAATTGCTTATCCTCCATAGACTGCCTGTCTGTCTGAGTAGAATCATCTTGTGGATCATGGCTGATTTTGGCTTTGATGCTCCATCAGTTGATGCCTTATGCATTAGACACCAATGCAATAGAAGTTACTAATTAATAATATTAATGATAACAGGAAGTGTGAAAAATGAATTCAGGTCATTTTCTAGTTTATTCAGTCATTTATATAGCACCTCTATGTAGAAGCACTCCCAGCCCATTGAATTGGAATATGGACTTTTGGTAGATTTCACTGTATTGTTGTTTGTGTTTGGGGCAGCTTTGGAGTTGGAATATTGTGTAACTAAAATGACATTCAGTTCGCTTGTTGAAGTCAAATAAGTTGACAACAAAGAAGTTTGGACATTTACATTTCCTGTTCTATGTAACTTAATCAGATGAGTCTTACATACGTTAATTGTTATTACAGTAAACGTTCTTTAGTAATCACTAGCAAACCAGTTTAATGTCTAAGCCTTTAGGAAAAGTTTTAAAATCCATTTTCCATTGATTATTTCTGCTCATGTCAGGCTGCGTTAATATCACAAAAATACGAAAAAGCTGAGACTGAGTTAGGGAACGACATGCAAGTAATCAAAAGATTGTAAAGTAAACATGTCCGAAAGTTTGTTTACGGCTGAGTGCTAGAAAACTTATCTGAGCGCTGTATAGCTTATTTGATCATTACAAAGCTTTGTGAGCACTAGAAAGCTTATTTGAGCACCAAAATCTTATTGAAAACATGTAAAGGGATTTGGCAGAAGTTGAAACTTGAAGGGGATCGCAGCTGTGATAACTGCATGAGCCACTGTAATGTAACTTGTGCATCTGAACATTTGCGTAACACCTTTGAAAACTTACTACAATGAAAGCATTTATGTTTTTGTAGCTCTAGCCTTCCATTCTGCTGAATCTTTGTTCATGTTTATTTACTCTGTATTGTGAATTTGAAACTGTGTAGTGCTAGTCCTTGAAGCTTCAAATTCACAGCTGTGGATGTTCCTGTCAGAAATTGAAAGTTGATTCCTACTTTCCAAACACGTTGTTATCTGGAGGTATCGGGGATAAACCATAAATGGAGGAGTCGTTTCTCAGAAGAAATGTTAGGTTGTCATGTTGCATGGCGTAGACGTCAGTATTTTAAATAAACTGGGCAAATTTAAGCTGGAGAGGTTCTAAACATTCAGGAAAAATGTTAGCTGCTGTAGACTTCAGAATTTGAGTGAAATCGTAAGCTGGAAGAGTCACGGTCAACTTATCCAAGGTTATGTGTATCTATTTGTCTGGCTATTTCTGTAGCACCTTTAAGATTCTCACAAAGGCACTGAGGTTTTAACAAAATGGAAAGACAAAAGGTGTCAATTTCCAGAAGTTAATGCAACAACACTGAATCATTCAAACAACAGCTGCAATAGCCTGCTGGCAGGTCTGCCGATTTCTCAGCTAGAGTGGATACAGTCATTGCTAAACTCTGCTGCCCGCCTCATCTATGGTCGGACACCATACAGTCGCGTCACTGATCTGCTGCGCGACAACCTGCACTAGTTGCGCTTTCCTCAGCGGATCACCTACAAACTGTGCCTAATCACATACAAGGCTCTTAGTGGTCTTCTACCAGACTATATATCTGACTTCTGTATTCGAACAGCCGACAACAAGAACACCGGCTACGATCCTCATCGAGGAATCAACTGCATGTCCCGCGGTCTTCCACAAAGTTTGACGAATGTTCCTTCACTGTCTCCGGACCCTCTGTGTGGAACAGTCTTCCTGACAATGTGACGAATGCCCCATCCCTGGACACATTCAAGTCACGACTCAAGACATCTTTTTAGGATATCTTATGAGTGTAGTTGATTTTTGAACCCATGTACAGCGCCCTTTTCTTCGGCCTCGGCTGTGCTACTGCGCTGTATAAATTGGCTTATTATTATTATTAATATGCACTTACTAGACATGGCTTTTCCACAACTGATCATGTAATGAGTTGCTTGACCTTGAGGTGTAAACTCCTGATTTCCCCAGACTTAACTAGTAACACTGATAGAGGCATGAATAAATGAGCGATTATCTTACATTACTTTGCTCTGGGCATCAACTGCTGGCCATTGATTGATACTAATTGATTGTTCTTGTGTAATATTGAAGTACAATGGAAGTTAAGAAATGTTAATTGCAATATTGATGCAGTTAATGTAATGAATGAAATGAATGACTGCAGGTGTCACTTGTGAGTTGAGCAATGGAAGCGGAGATGAGTTGGATGCAGCTGAAGACTTAAAAGCATCACAGGTAGGCACCGCTAGATTCTTCTACAAAATGCTTATAGTTTTCCTGCAAAAGTTCTTTGCTTAGACTGAAGACGAAAGGATAAATCTAAGACAAGGTGATTGTATTGGATGCTTCTGTTGACATCATCCTTGGAAGTTGCTCGGAGTCCTAGGGGTTGAAGGATCTCTTGACTGAGTGCAAACATGGACAGCGATCGATTGACAGGACGATCTTTCCTTATATGGGTTTTGTGGCTTTACAAGTTGTCAGCCTCGTAAGGTGCACCAGGATTTGAATGCCAGATGCAGAGGTGTAAGGCAAATGCATTGGCAATCAGCTGCTGTGGAAGAGAGGTAGGTTGAGGTAACTCGTTCATTCAGTAATAGATCTCTTCTGGTCCTGGCGAAGCTCTCCAGCCAGCTAACTGTTGCATTCTTTGAGAGGTAACTCTTGATTAAAACTCAACCTAACAACAAGGCAGGCAAGGAGTCCAGTCTAAATAAAATCTGTTATATATTATCTTTAAATCAATTGACCTATCGCTGCTCATGCCAGCAAATATTGCACTCAGTCAACACACACTCTGACTCTTGTGCCTTGGATTAGGGCTGTCGGGCGTTCTCGGTGGCTCGCCCAAAGCAATGGAGTTTACTGCCCAGCAGCCACTGATCGAATGACTCGAAGGAACCAGTGCCTTGTGCATTGTTATAGCAGTGCTATAGAAGTTGTTAGATTAGATTAAATTTTGAACTGTGAATGGAATAATAATCACTAACTGAACAGTGTTCTAAGGATATTCAACCAAGGTGACCCACAGTGTGTTACCATGCCCATATCAATGTATTACTAAGATATGCAAGCTAAATGCGCCCTTACAACTACTTACAATTTCTTGTTACTTAGTTATTATAGTCACACGTTACGTAGTAGAATTACGAATAATAATTACTTAGTACATTTACTTGTTGTAAAAAGTTAATGCAATGAGTTATTTTAGCAAAAAATTCTTACCAGTGCCTCAAGAAATTAATACGACTTCTTAGATTTCTGTATTACTTGCTTCAGTTACTCAAAATAACAAGTTATTATGAAAGCTGTTTGTAATGTAATATTATTACAAGTGCTTCATAAATTTAAAATACTTAGAGTACTTACAAGTATTTATTGATCTTACTGGTTTCTTTTTGGTTTCTCAGTGCAGCATAAGGTTATCCTGTGGTGTTGCGACGTCGTTATCAGAAGATGTGAATTTTAAAACAGCTAACATCAGAGTTTGCAGTTCTGGAGCAAGTTTGTTAAATTTTGGCATACATAAGAATGCAAATTCTGAACAACTGGACAGACATAAACCCGATCGAACAACCACGTTGTCTTGTGACTCTGTCATCTCAAGCAATGTTGTCGGTGGCAGACATCACGGTGTTGATCGACGACTTTCTGTACTGGCACCATCTGTTGATACAAAACGCTGTAGCGGAGACAGTCAACAGCTTGCCGTCAACTGTGCAAAGGGTAAAGTTGTGGACACAAGCGTAATGTCATATGCCAGGGTACATTGCAGTGGCTCTGGTCTTACAAATGTTACAACCAATGACGTCAGTTGGTCAAAGCCGATGTGTGACAAAGATGTGAATGTTTGTGAGGATTCACAGCGGAATGGATTCTTGACTGCAGAAGCTGGGAATGAAACATGGTTCTATAAAGACCCAAATGGACAATTACAAGGTAAGAGTTAAGCATTGGATTCTGACTACAGTGAAACTGGGTGTTATTACTCTTATTATAATTATGGTGTGTATGTTTGTGGATACTTATTATAGCACCTTAGTACCTCACAAGAGTGCTGTTTGTGCCATCCTAAGTGATGTTAAAGTTATTAAGAAAAATAAGTTATCAGTAAGTGAACATTGTTATTGTTGTTACTTGTCATCTGCTTCAACCTGTTTACCTGCCATGACCTGACTTCTGGTGTCGTCTCTGATGCTTTGGATTTCAAATGAGCCGCTCCAGTTGGTCATATGAGTTTGACTGATTTCACTTGATGCAGTCATCAGCTGATGCTGTGCACATTATGGCGCTATATAAGTCATTGGATTAGATTAGATTATTGCCGGCAGTCACAATAGTGTAGTTCAGTGTCAGTAGGGCTGGACTTAGTGCTATTAAGTTCAGCGCTTATAAGAAGTTCATGAGGTCACTGTGTAAATCAGTTGGATATTTATGTATGTGTTTATCTGAAACTTGTACTTTACTGTTTAGGAACCTTGTAAAGACATTGGTAGTCAGCTGTGTAGTTCTTTTTAGAGGTTCATGAAAAGGCTGTGTATAAATATCCAGATGCATGCTTACATAAATGCAGTGGCAAATGTATGACGAAATTTTATGCTGGCTTTGTAATGCGGAGATCAGGTTCCAACATCCCTGCTGGACACGGTCACTGTGTTGGGTCCCGGAGCAAATCCTTCACGCATGATTGGTTGGTGCTGTCAACTGATGCCATGTCAGTAGACGCTGATGTCATATAAGCAGAGAAAGGATTGTACTTATGCTATGCAAAAGAGTTATTGAAAGACAGGATTGATGTTGTTTGAAGGAATACCTTCTGAGCCCATTGAAATTCGTTATTTTGGTGGTTGAGCAGACCAAAGTTGAGTGTCCATGTGGAGGCCACCATTAAAATGCAACCTAGAGAATTGTTTTGCTTCACAATGGCTTAGCGCAGTGGACTGGTACATGTGATTATCAGAGACAGTGCACTGACAAGAAATAGTGGAAATAATCTGCTAATGTGCTGATCACAAGCTGGCGTGAAATAGTGCTGTGTACATGTTGCACTTACAGTTGCCATTTTGACTATTTTCGCTTGATGCAACCATTGATTGATGGCTTATGCATTCTCTTAATGATGCTGTAGAAGTCACAGTATTGTAAACCAATGATTCCCAAACTGGGTTAATAAAAATTAACAACTCACTAATGAAACACCAGGTTACCATCATGATGATGAGTTCCCTGCCCGAAGGCAGGTCGATTGGCTTTATGCCACCCGGGGGTGAGAGGAGTGAGATGGTTTCCCGTTGCCTTCCTCACAGACAATTGTGGGTGAGCAACTTGTCCAAAGTTGCTACGCAGTGGCTTAAGGCAAATTCGAACCCGCGACCCTCCGGTTACGAGGCACAGACCATAGCATTATACCACCGCATCCCTTATAAAAGTTAAAAAAAATTAATGTGAAAATCCTTTTACCTGGGCTTTGGAATGGTTTTGGTGTTTGATTTGTTTGCTTAGGTCCATTTACAAGCCGTCAGATGGAGGGATGGTTCCTGATGGGATATTTCACAATGAAGCTACTCATTCGTCTGGGTCGAGATGGAGACTTTGTTTTGTTAGGTAAAAGAAGTTCCATTTTCTTGCAGAGTCCTGTCTTCTGGCAAAATGCCACCCATCTGCACTAGAACATTCCTAAAGTGTACACTAGAATCTTCTTAAAATGTGCACTAGGAGATTCCTAAAATGTTCACTAGAACCTTCTTAAGATGTGGTTTTGTGTGGTCAGGTGGGAAACTTCTCTGAGGAGTTTCTCTTTCAGAGGCGCTGTGTAATTTTGTGATTATGATAACGACTGGGGCTAATGGGGCAACTAGTTATGATCAGTTGCCTTACCTACAACTCAACTGGTTAGATTTGATTAAGTGCCAATGAATAAATTAGTCTCCCGATGCAACACTTGTGTGGTGCTGAGAGTTTTTAGGGATTTACATGACAGAACACTGCATTATCTTACGTGTGGTGGCGGTGTGTGTCCTCTATGAAACAAAACATGAAGCGTCGGTTACTTTTTGCTTGTAGGTGATTTAATTAAGGCGCATGGCAGAGTTCCATTCCTGTCCAATGCAGACAAAGAAGAGTTTTCACTTGTAAGTGATTGTTTTTTTCTTATTATTGCCGGATCTTCCATCCATCTAGCCTAACTTTCCTTGTCTCATCTTACCTCCCTTCCGAACCTTGTCTTGTCTTACCTTACTTCAACTTACCTTTCTTGCATCACCTCAACTCATTTTATCATGTTGAATCACCTTAGCTTATCTTGTAGCTTACGTTACCTTCTTTCTGACCTGTACCTTATCTGAGCTGCATTACTTGATCTGGCTTTCCTTTGTCAGTTCCTGAGTTACCTGGATGCCTGTTTGGTGTTTTAGTGCCGAGACCAATCCGTTTTACCTGACCAAGTGATGCGTGAAAGTGAGCCAGTGGTGGACCTTCCATTCTGTCAGCAGTCTGTTCAACCTACCAAGACATACAATGTGTCGTATGTTGCTTTCTTCCTTGTTTAGTACAGATAAAAATCATGTGAAACATTGTTGGAGTGCTGCTGAGAAAAGCATTAGATTTGACAAATGACCAAAAAGACTGGAGATAATTTATTCGCACCCATTGTTGCCAATTGGCTAGCGTCTGGCACCAATGACGACAAAGATGACGATGACGTCAACGATTGTTATTGTAATTGTAATTTGAGATTTATAAAGCGCCTCTTAGAGGATAAACTCAACAGAGGTGCTTCCGACCCGAAAAAGTAAAATCACTGTTGAACAGTACAGTCTTCAGGCAGTTACTACTTGGAAAGGTGACTGTCCCACCATCCATCGGCTACAAGTACACCTGGGCCAACTCAGCCTGCCATACCTTGGGATCTGTATATGAGTAACAATGCAAGTTAAGAGGTGTACTATGGATGGGTTGCTTTGGTTGTGCTTCAGCCAAAAGATCCTTCCACCTTGAAGACTCTGCCTCTGAGGACTCGATTGAAAGAGGCGTACAGTACATTACAGTACATGAGTACATTATAGTACGTTTCCTTAACTCTTCTTACTTTCGTGGTTGTCTGATGTTGTGTTATTATTTGTAGTGTGATGATATAGGCATTTTAATTTCCCACCGGCCTCAGCTGTAATGGACTGGCTCGTTCAGTGGGTTTTGCTTGATGGAATATTGCAGTTTAGGTCCTTTCGACAGTTTTCAGTTACCACTTCTCCACACATTCCATGATCATGCCTTACCTAACTTTTTCTTACAGTTATGATTAGGTTGTTGGCAATACATTGTTTTTGTTGTTGTCTTTTGTGTGCTTCAGCCAAATTGTCTAGGTCCACGCTGTGCTAGACTGGATGCAGATACATACAGCGTAACTTCACTGTAGTTTTGAATGTATTTTTTAAGAAGTGGTGATAAAACTTACAGCTATATTTCGTTGTTAGTTCCACGTTACCTGACGTAGTGGCACCACCTCTTCTCCGCAGCCACAGACCGAAAACTCGTCTCTCTTCAGCAGCATCAGTTGCATCTCGAGGTGACAATTCTTTATTATCAGAACAAGGTGCTACTAAATTTGCCCACATACACACATATGTACATACATACATACATACATACATATGTACACACATATACTCTCTTTCTAGGATTGCTATGTGTTCTTCTTCATCAAATGCATTAGATTGCCTTTGTGAGCTTCACTGGCTTCCTGTTGTATGGCGTATTAAGTTTAAGATTGCGTGCTTGATCTGCAAGCCAATAGCACCAACCATTCCATCATACCTTTATACATTGCTAACACCATATCGCTCTCCTAGACTATTGCCTTCTTCTGATACTGGCTTGTTGCTAGGACTGAGGTTCAGGGCAAATGTCAGATTGCATGCTTTCAGCTGCCGTGCTCCTCATATTTGGAATTGTCTACCGCAAAAGGCCTGACTTGCTAACTCACTTTCATCATTTAAAGCACTTCTCATTTAAAGCACTAAAGACTCGTTTTTTTACTCTGGCTTTTGAATGACACCATCTTGGCCCTCTAGTAAACATGCATCCATGCCTCATATTCAGATTTACTGGCCATGCACGCGCTATAAGCGCTTTTAATAAATAACAAATAAATAAAAATACATATATACCTACTTATGTATGTATGTATTTCATTGAGGTTATTAACATGTAGAATATTGGTGTTTGCATGCAACAAATGCATCTGCATCTTGGCTCATTTTGTGGATACTGTATTCCTCTGGATGCTGTGTTGAGGCCAAATTTATTAAGGAAATAGATTTGAATTTTCAGTTGCAATATCCCAACAATTGATAATTTACAATATCTTGACAGAAAGTGCAGAAATTTTTAGTCTAACTTCCCAAAGACATCGGCTAATGGGAAATGCTTAAATGCAATAAGTGCAATTTGTGATTTAGTTGTTCAGTTTCTTGGCCGAGGTTACATATGTTATGTCATGGATTCTGTCCCTGATTTAAATCAGCCACTGAGCAGGACCTTCTTATAACACAGCATGACCTTATTCTGAGACACAGTGATTAACAATGGCTTCCAAAGGTAGCAATGCACATGTAAGAAGGTTACTCTAGCAATTTGATATTTTTAGATATATTCTGAAAATATCTGAATTCCTTAACCTTGGTTTTGGTTTCCTGTGCCAGTTTTGTATATCTGAGCTGAAGTAAGTAAAGTAAGTAAGACATTTGTTAACACGCCGTATGACCATCAGCTGAACAAGGAATCATAGGCGTAAATGGGTGCTTAATGATAATTGAATTTTGTTTAACCTTGGTCATTCTTTAATCTGTTGTCATTTTGCAGAGTCTGGCTGGCCGCTTAATTCTGCAGGTAGCCTTAATTCCAAGGTATTGCTTTGTTCTCATTGTTGCCTATTTCCATTTTCTTATGGAGCAAACTGTGTGGTACGGTCGTCTGTTCTGTAGCACTTGGGGGTCATATCCAACAATTGCAAGTTCAAGTGGACTTCATGTAATGATCCTTTCACCCTCGCTTGTCTCGTGCCTCAGATTCAGATTTACTGATCGCGTAATTAGTGTAATAAGTGCAATAAATAACAGTAGAGTAAATGATGAAAATTGTGTATTGATGTTGTGTTTACTCACAACAACAGAAACCCAACTATTGTGCTGACCATCTGCACGATTTTGCTTGACATCATCCGTCTGACAGACGTGCATTCAAATGGCCGCATTTGTCATTTGTTTGCAAGCTTCCTATTTACTGGCCCTATAGTTTTGCTCACTTCACCTTTTTTATGCATGTATGGCTATTTATGTGCAATATCATATGGACAACCGGAAATTGGCCAGAGGATTGGAAGAGCTCAATCTTTATCCCTATATTCAAAAAAGGAGATGCGAGAGAGTGTGAAAACTACAGGACCATAGCAATGATATCGCACATAAGTAAAATACTACTTAAAATGATACATAAAAGAATGGAGAACATAATAGAGAGGGAGCTTCCAGATAACCAAGCAGGATTTAGGAAATCCCGCGGAACTCTTGATCATATCGCCAACATGCGGTGGATAATGGAGAGGAGTATGGACAAAAATTATACATATGCTTCATTGACTATAGTAAGGCATTTGATTGCATTGATCATGAGTTGATGTGGAAAACCTTAATAGAAATGGGTATACCAAGGCACTTGATACAACTTCTCAAGGGATTGTACGAAGAACAGATTGCGGTAATAAGAACTGAATTTGGAGATACTGAAAGAATCAAAATAAAGAAAGGAGTGAGGCAGGGATGCATTCTGTCCCCATTCCTATTTAACCTATATGCAGAAAGGATAATGAGGATGGCGGAAATGGATGGAGCAAAAGAGGGAGTAAAGATAGCGGGAAGAACACTGAATAATCTGAGATACGCAGATGACACAACACTATTAGCAGGTAAAAAAACAGATCTGGTAGAACTGATAAGAAGGCTGAAGAGAGAGAGCGAGAAAGCAGGACTATACTTCAATATAAAGAAAACGAAGATCATGACAACAGCTGAGGAGGGCAGTTTTATGGTGGATGGAGAGGAATTAGAGACGGTAACAAGCTTTACATTCTTGGGATCAGTAGTAGAAAGAGAAGGAAAGTGCGATATGGAAATAAACCGAAGGGTGGCGATTGGAAAAGCCGCAATGAATGGACTAGAAAAAATATGGAAAGACAAACATGTGAGCACAGACACGAAAAAAAGATTGGTGAGGGCCTTGATTATACCAACAGTAACATACGGCAGTGAGACGTGGACAATGACCAAGAAAATAGAGAAAAAAATCAATGCTTGTGAAATGTGGATATGGAGGAAGATGCTGAGAACATCATGGACGGAGAAAAGGACTAATGAATGGGTACGCAGGGCGATTGGAATTGAGCAAGATGAGACGTTACAACAAACAGTGCTAAAATCAAAGCTGAGGTTCTTTGGACATGTTATGAGATCAGATGGATTGGAAAAAGAAATGATGCTGGCTTGTGGAGAGGGAAAGAGAAAACGAGGGAGACCAAGGAAAAAATGGATGGACAAGATACACGAAGCAACTGGAATGAATTTGGCACAACTAAGGGACGCGACATTGGAAAGAAAGAAATGGAGAAGATTGATCATGACGGTCGCTAGAGCTCAAAGAGCTGACAGCACAAGGTGACAAGGTGATGGCTATTTATATAGCTCCTTTGAAGAACTTCACAAGGGCACTAATGTTTGGTGCTTTTAATGAATTCATAGTCACCTGTTATTTATTTTGGGCTTATTGTTATTGGTCTCTTGTGTTTTTAATCTAATTATTTCTTTTGGTCTCATATTTATTGCCCTCTGATTCTTTATGCTTTTATTTGTTTTTACCTCACGCTATTAGCCTCTCATTTAAACCTATTCATTTGTTTGGCCTCTTTTTTACCCATTTATCTGTCTTTGACTTAATTTATTTAGCCTGTTATTTTTAACATCAGTTACATGCTTCGGTGTGTGTGCTCATTTTTAATGACAACAGTTAGATATATTTTTGCAGATTGAGGGGAAATCTATGGCTACAGTTGATCGTGAGAAGATTGAAGAAGAGCTAAAGAAAAGGATTGAAAAACAGCTGAAAGAAAAGATTATGCTCGAATTGGAGCGAGAGAAGCTGCGACTGGAGCAGCTGAAGATCGAAGAGGAACGCCAACTTATGATCGAACACCATCGGCTACTTGAAGATGAGAAGAGGAGGCAAGAGGAGCGACGGAAGATGGAGGATGAGAGGAGGCAGTTGGAAGAAGAGCGACGTAAGCTGGAGGAGCTTCACCGGAAAGCAGAAGAGGAACGCCGCCTACAGGAGCATCTTCGGATGGAAAGACAACGGGAGGAGCTGGAGCGGAGGAAGATCGAGGAGGACAGGAAGTTGCTGGAAGAGGAGCGACATCAGTTGGAGGAGCTTCACCGGAAGACAGAGGAAGATCGTCGCGCATTGGAACGGTTGCGACTGAACATGAGCGACAATAGCGACGACAACATTCTCACGGCCACAGAGGAGGAAAGGTTCAAAGGCAAGAAGTGGTGTACATGGGAAGAAGCAGTTGGCAGTGGAGATGGAGAGCAGTTGAAGGAAAAGTCAGAATTTGAAAGACTTCATGCATCTGATGAAGGGCGAATGCTGAGTGCAAATGGCGCAGAGTCTGACGTGAAAAAGCCGGATGAAGAGCGACAGATGGTTGAAGAGGCATCAGACATTTGGCAAAAAGAAATGCAAGTGCCAAAAGACGAAGGAAGGTCCACTGAGAAATCTCTTTCTTTGAAGGGCGTTCATGAAACGAAGAAGAAACTTGTTCCTTGGAATTCGTCCTCAAAGAATGAAATGGAAAAGCAGGTGAGCTACTTAGAATTAAAGATGGAACCTGAAATCTCCTTGCAACCATTCTGAATTATGCAGGTTGTGATATTTCTTTGGTTTTGAATTACCAAGTAGAGTCTTGTACTGCAGCCAAGAGCTATAACAACCTCCGAACTATGCGTTTGGGGTCAGTTGCACCTTTTGGATTGACCTTTTGAGCATCAGCATCAACTGCTAAAGTTACATGGTTACTAAGTAGAGCTGTTGTAGTTTGTGGATCAGTGAATGGAACTGAATTATAAGGGCATTCTGATAATGGCTCTGTAGACATCTTTGATTATGCTTAGACCTAACCCTTACCTTTAGCCGACTTATCTAGATTCACCTGTGTTTGTTGATGTATTGCTTAATGTGTAGAGTCTTTGATTAGATTAGATTAGACCTGATATGGCCTTCAGCCAACCCACAGATTAGACTTGCTATTACAGGTAGCCCATCCTCTTTTCTTTGACTGAATCGTTTAGTGTGCTTAGTCTGTTGATCCGATTAGATTAGACTTGATGTTGCCTTTAGCCAACCAACTCTACATCCACATTTTGTTTTGATATGTTGCTTAGCATGTTTAGTCTAAGCATAGATTAGGTTGGACAACCTACCTAAATTACATTTTCTTTGGTTTTCTCATTTAATGTGTTTAGTCTTTGATTAGATTAGATTATACCTGATATGATCTCAGCCACTCTTGCTTCCATTTTGTTTGGATGTATTGTTTAGTTTTGGATGTATTGTTTAGTTTTGGATGTATTGTTTAGTGTAATCGAATGTAAAGACTTCTATAGCACCATATAGCAAGGCTTCAGTCAAAATCGCTGTAAAAAATCAGGAACAGTTGGAGAAGCCAGGTTGAATTCCTATAGGTCAGAGAAACCAGAAGCCAGGCTGTGGTGGGTAAGCAGGTTGAAGAGATGAATCTTCACCTTTTAGTTAGGACCTGAATGACATCAAAGAATTAGTAGAAAGTACTGAACTGGGCAGTGAATTCCAAAGCTTTGGACCAGCCACCAAGGAGGCCCGAGAGCCCAATACTGTTTGGGTATAGGGCACAGAGATCTGAATCTAAGGCTAACATGGTTCGTGCACAGGGACCTATGGCATGGCACCCACTCAGATGGGCAGTGGTGGTGAAGGATCTGACCCGAGCGGGGTTGAAGCCATACAGTCGCTATAGAAAACTGTGTACTTTTACAGCAGGGGTCACAGTGTCTGTCCATTGGTCAAGTGAAGTCTACTACTAGAGCTAGGGGTGAGCGTGGAATGTAGATAGGTGGGCTGATTTAAATGTAGTACCTTGTGAACTATAAGACAGATTTTGAAATTTTAGTGTAGTCCAACGTCCACTGTCAGCAAATGTCCCTGGGCCACAAGTCTTCCGTCTGTCAGTTCACAGCCATCAGCGCAGCCTCAGGACGTAGGAACTGTGAAAGGAGATGAGCCACTGACAAGCTGCGAAGAACATGTGGAACGGCTGAATGAGATACAGCAGCAGAAGAAACAAACGTCATTCAACTGGAGCGAACAGAGGTCTTCTGCGTTGGTTTATTTATGCATTTCATTTATTTCAAGCAGTTATTATGCATGTTAATCCGCAAATCTTAATCTGAGGCGTGGAGCTCTTCTGGTTTCTGGTGCATTGTGAGTGCTCCTTTTGACGCGAGAATTGCTTGTACAGTTCTGTCTTTTGTTGTATCCAAGCGATGGATAAAGTAAATTCAGTTCAGCTAACTAAAGTCTCCCAAGTTTGATAGTCAGACATAGGAAGGCACTTATTTCCCTTTCATGGGCCTTTAAAGTAAAAGTAGTCTCCCTTTTCTTTATACCAATAAGTGGGATTTAACAAAGTCTAGCTGCCATGGTCCTACTGGAACTTTCAACTGGAACTTAGGGAAGTTGCTCATTTCACACTCTGGCCCCTCGAACCATCAGTGTACAAAACCCAGTTATGGTCTCTCCATGGGGCAGCGCATCGCGGGATTTGCTGTTTACTTCCCAATTCATGCCAATACCAAATTCCACTTGGTGACAAAGTCTGCTCAGCAGTTTGGACTGTAGTTGATGAGTCTGTGCTTCAGCCAAAAGGTCCTTCATCCTGTGATGTGATTCCCTTCCGTAATATGATTAACACCTTTGTTAGGTTCTTAAAAGGTGCTATATAAATAGCCAGATATATATATACATCCTTAAATACACATACATGCATACATAGGCACACACACTGACACACAAATGCATACGTACGTACAGAGATGTGTTGATTGTGTAGGACGGAGGTCAAGGTTCAGTCGAAGGTGCCATCATTTCTTGAGATTCAGGAGGAGCAGGCAAAGCAGGAGGAGGAAGAGAAGAAACGAAAGGAACTCCAACAGCAGCAGCAGCAGCTGGGCAAGGTATTTGTGTGTGTGTTTGTGTGTGTGTATGTTTGTGTGTGTGTGTGCAGGTGTGCATGTGTGCGTGCAGGCGTGCATATCTACAACCTTAAGATAGCGCCCTGTATGGTAAGTCATGCACAGATCCCGATGGATGAGTTACAAGTTCATTTGCTTACAGACAAACTTTGTTGTTCTTAATGAACTCGGAGAAATTTCAGTCCAGGATCCAATAGAATAGTTGAGTGTGGGCTTTCTTTGTCTTCCCATTGACTCATTTGGTTTTGATTAATGTGTTTGGTGTTAAATTTTCTAGGGATTTAAAGACACCTTTTTTCATTGGACTATTGGCCAGACAACCAGTGTTTTTCTGACTTTGTCAAGTTACATGCATATGTACACGCATACATACATATTGTGTAGTCCAAATGGACTAGAAACTGCACCTGAACCTCCATAAAGCCTTGTCATTACATATACATAGAGCAAGGGTCTAACTAGGATACTATTTGGGTAACAAGGACATTCGATTAAGATCCATTTTACAGAATGACTTCATTGTAACTCAGCCTAGTTGTAACATCGTTCTTGATACGATTGCTAAAGGTAGCGTTATTGCAAAGTTCCCAAGTGGTTTCTTCCAGAATTATATTTATTTGATGCAAAAGAACCTCAGTTGGGTGTTACTAGAAAATGCTACATGATTTCTTAGGTACCCATCAAGATGAAGCCGAAGAAAGCTGTCTCTGGAAACCTTCCACGAAGAAGCAGTGCTTCTGCCAAAGACACTGTGCCGTGAGTTCTTTAAAAATGTACAACTTTAAGCTTATATTGACTGAGAACGCTGAGAATTTATTCTGAATTCTGAATTTTTGTACAGAGTTGCTTCATTGTTCTACTGTAATACAACCCAATAATTATAACCATCCCACAGGTGAGCAAATACCTTACCTTATCTACCCTTACCTTTCCGTCTCATACCTTGCCTTCCCTTGTGTCAGTGACCTTTCAGTGCTTAGTTGACTCGTAGTAACAACCCAGTTGATCACACGTGATTCCCTCTGTCATCAAACAGAAGAATTGGCACCGGCTTTGGCTGGGGTCAAAGGTCCAAGTGTGGCTGGAGGAGCGATTGAGGAAAGTGGTTGCTGATGGACTTTCTTAGTAGGACTCTCGTTCCAGTGTTAACTCGTGTGTCTGGCACCAGTGTAAAGCATGTGCTGATCTTTATGAGATGTAAGCATTAGGGTGGAGCTTAAGATATAAGAAAAAAATAAAAATTTGATTTTTTTAAGTTTTACCCTCTAAAAGTGGTACTTTTAAGCTAAAAGTGTTAGAGAAAACTTTTTAATAAAAAATATTTATATTTAGAGGTAGCTCAAGTGTCTCAAAGTTGATGCAGTTCATGAAATTTATGAATTACAAGTGATTTGCTCATTAACTATTATTGCGAAAGCACACTTCATCAGCAATACCTTCTTATCAAAGCAAGTATGAATTACAGATTGTGTGTGTTGTGATCTTAATGGGGCATTAGGGCCTTTATCTTTTGCTGACTTCCCTGCCAAAGTCCATTTCTTGCTTTCTGGGTAGGCCTGGCGATGGTCTTCAACAACCTTTAGCAGGAACTGGCCTGAGATTTAGCACATGAGGGTAAGAAGATCATATTTCTCAACTTCCACCCTAGTAACCATCAGTATAAGAAAAAGTGGATGACTTTGACCTAAGCTTTACCTTTACATTACAGAATTACTTGACTGTTAAATTACAGAAGCTGTGGCTGCTTATATGTCACTGTTTTTCTTTGCAGCACAAGCAGTTCTGGTTCATCGCTGTGCGGGGCACCCAGCGTTCCTGGTCTGATGTCTTTGCCCATTGTGGCCTCAGTTTCATGCACCACTCAGCAGCCGTGGAACCCGAATGGCCTTCAGATGGTAGCGAAGAACATTCCTGTTTCTGCTGTCCAAGGCTATTTAGTATAGGGAATCGGTTTCGTTTCTTGTGCCTTATTAGTAGGCGCTGTTTCTGCTCTGCCTTTGCATTTCATTGGAGTTAACTGTTACCCGAATGTATTACTAACGAAAATCTTAGCAGATGATGCAACGCTTTGTGCTGCTGACTCCAATCACGAGTCGTAACTGATATCTACGAAATGGTGATGGAAAATATTAGCACCAGCTGAACAAGTGATGATCCAGTATTAGCAACAGATGATGACAAATTATGTAGCACCCCTTCAAGATATCAACTCAGAGGTTCTCACAGGCAAAACAGAACAGTTTTAATTGGGTCGAAAGATCATAGAGATCCAGAGGGCAGCTACTGCAGGTACATGTCCAACCACTGAAGAGGCGCTGTGTTGCACTGTCAGAGTGCTGCTTCAGTGACGCTTCATTGCTTCTTTCAAATGAAATGCAGTTGATCTGACATAAATTCTAAGTTGTCAGCAAAATGAGGGATTGTTGAATACCACACGGTCAACCTAGGACTGTGTGAACCGAAGTCCTGGAGAAGGATCTGATAAACCTAAACAGTGGCCTTCGTGCAGTGTGGACGAAGGCCCGGGACAGAACAGGTTGACGTTGCATCATGGACACGTCTTCTGAGTTTGCCAGAGGAGAGAGAAAGGAAGAAAGTAATCACTCATTTGTTGAGCTCCTGTGTCAATCACAGTCCTCAGACACATGGTCCTGCCTGGCGTTGAAGGATATTTTGGCTGAAGCACAAACACTACAACTGCAAACCAACAGACGGCCTTTCTGCACAGGTTGCACAGTTTAAGAACAATTGGTGAATTTCAGGTGTGGCGCTGAGATTGAAAGGCCGCCCAGATGCAGAGGTGAAAGACAAATGCCACCCATTAAATGTTGTATGTATCTGATCATTTATATAGCTCCTTTCAAGAGCCTCACACTTGTTTGGCATTTGGCTATTGTAGGCTGCATCCACTGAAATGAATGAGTTCATGGTCTGGTGTCACCGCGCTTTGCCGACGACGAATTCATCGGTTGATGGTAAGTCTTAAGTGATCCTCGTATGTTAGTCATCAGGGTTTCAAAATACTAAATAATTTGAAAACATTTCAGCCTGTCTTATCTTACCTTGTGGCTTCTTAGATGTGTTAGCTGCCTGCATCAGTGCCTTTGTGAGGTCCGTAACAGGTGCTCTATAAACAGCCAAATACATACATACAGAACGTTCATGCAAAGACCTGACTTGCCAGTTTGCCACCTAAAGCCTAATCATATGTCAAGACTTGCTGTTTTACTCTGGCCTTGTGGTGGCCCGTAATGGACATTTATCTGTGCTTAAGCTTAGAAGAGAATTAGTTGAGTCAGGTGAAACAGCGCTTGTGTTCAGAGCTAGGTTGTTCCAAGAGGACAGTCCGTTGTACAAGAGTGGTGATGTATAAATGCGCTTGTGTTGGTGTACGGAACCACAGGACCAGAAGATCTCCACATGCAGCCGAGCACAGCGATTTGCAGGCACAAACAGCTCTTTTGCTGCCTTAGATATGATGGAGTGTACCTGTTGTGAGAACATTGCATATTGCAAAAGCTGATGCAAACAAGCATGTCTTGTGACGTTGCTTGAACACTCGTCTCCTGCCGGTTGTTTATATATAAAGACTTTAAGGCATGTTGTGTAGCAAAGGCTGCATTCTTTAAATTAAGTAATGGCAGATGGTAACACTGAGATGAGATTAGTAACAATGATAATAATCGATTCACATGCCAGTCATCGAAGTTGATTGAGAGGCCTGGACAGTTGCTCAGGGGAGGAATTAGTGGACAGAGAAACAATGAAACCAAATTACTAGTAACTGAGAAGTTACGCAAATAAAATGATTAGTTGTGTGTTTTTGAGTTGAGATTCGTTCTGTTTTTTCCTTTCAGTCCCAACGCTGATTGACTTCCTGATGGACATAGAATCGCCCTACGAACTGTACGACTACATCCGGTTGTATCTCGGGGAATCAAAGCAGGTGATGGACTTTGCTCACGAGTTCCTCGAGAGGAGAAAGAGGCTGCAGATGCGAATGAACAGAGCAGCTCTCGGGTATCGCCTGACACCAGTCTATCCAAGTTTTGCTTTTGGCTATCAGGTCAGCGGGAGTCTCGTTGAAGCTTGATTTCTATGGCTTTGTTATAGTACTTAAGGCATCAGTTGATGGCACTCTATCTGCAAATGCTGTCAGTTACGGTGAAACAGAGAGGAAGTTGACGGAGGATAAAAGTTAGAAATGTTAGTTGGTTAGAGTACTTGACTTGTAATGCGAAGAGTAGGGGTTCGAGCCTCCTCTGAGATGGTAACTGTGTACGGACCTTGGGCAAGTCTTTCATTCACAATAGCCAAGCTCCATCGATTGATGCTTAGTCATTGGTGGCACTTAACAAATGCAGAAATAGGAATAAGTTTTTATGTATTTATCTGTGTAGGTATGTACATACATAAATGTATGCATATTTTAGAAGCTCACAGATGTGCTGTGATGCTGGCTAAATTATGATTATTTCTTCTGCATTTTGTAACTTATGTTACATTTTGCTCACACTTCTAAGATTGGATTCAGCTTTATCTCCAAATGACTGGAAATGGTGCTATATAAGTGTTACTGTATCATTACAGCAATACTTGGATAAACTGCCTAGTAAGGTAAGGTAAGGCAATTGCTCTTCGACTGTGCTTCACACCGCCTTCAAGCAACAGTCTTCAGAGGCTGTCAGGTTCTGAGGGTGAAGGAGATTTTAGCTTAAGTGCAAATATGACAACAGCAATCCAAGATGCAAACTTACTAGTTACACAGCTCAGAAACAAACTGTCATTTAATGCACTGGGGTTTGAATCCCAAACATAAAAGGCAGAATGTTACAGGGCAGTCATTTTGTTCTGTGTATTTCTAACTTTGATTGAATGACTGAAGCCTTGATTTAATGACTGAACATCAACACCACATTAATACAAATAATAGAGCTCAGAAAAATCATACTCACTGTGATTGATGTGGACGTCAAACGGTCGCCCCAGATGGCGTCTGAAGGAGTCGCTGAGTCTCAATTGGCCTGTTTCAGATTGTCAGCAATAATAATTAATTATTATTATAATTAATTAATATTTACAAAATTAGGAAGACAGTGCAAACTGAGTGACTGTGAACCACTTGCTGTTTTCCAATCATCTGTTGCTGTGTGGCTCTTTCAACGTGAATGTTTCTACGTGAGCGTTAACCATGTGATTTTTTCGTTTCCGTTTTGAAGACTGGCATGTTCTACCAACCGTACGGCGGGAATCTGACGAATCCGTTACATCCAGACAAGGTCAAAGGTCAGAAGGTGATGCTGTAGTTAGTACGACGATTGGACGTCATCACCGTAGAATCTACTTGCAGGACTCTGGCTCTTGAAGTTTTATGCTGGGATGAACCTGAGTTGGACTACTAAGTGATTTTGCATTTGCCTCCAAGTTCTTTTCAGTCTTTAATTGCAGCTTTAAGTGAAGAAGGAGCGTCCTGTTGGACTGAGATATTTCCTTGTTAAGCAACTGTTCTGTTAAGCATGCTCTGCTTAGTTGTGTTGGCAATAAGTGTTTCTATTAAGTTATTTTCATATTGTTTGAATTGTTTTAGATTTTATTTGGTATTATGGCAGATTATAGTGGTTCTGTTGCAAATTTGCATGTAGCGTCTAAGATTGTAAGGCTTTTTCATATGGTGTTATTTATGTATCAAGAGTCATTTAAATAAACCTCGTAGGACGATAGACAGAATACTGTTTTCCATCTGTTGGTCCAACTCTTCTGAATCAGAGACAGCAGAGTATCAAGTAGATTTCTTATGTCTGTCTAGCAGTCTGTCAACATCTCACAACTTTATAAACAGCTTGGTGCACCGGACAATTCATCGTTAAGCATTTTAGGGCTTTGTGAACAATTAATTAGCCTGTGCTATTTTCAACAGTATGAATGACTGTTGTAGCCCGACTTCTGGTTTCCATGACCTGCTGGATTTTGACCGGGCTTCTCCAGTGGATTTTGACTCCTGCGATGGTTTCATTTGAAGTGGCCGTCGATTGTTGCGTTATGATAACGGCACTGTAGTAATCAGTTTAGATTAGATTAGACTATTTTCATCTTGTTACAACACATTACACGTTGCTTGCCTACACTTCTATGATTGATGACAGCTCCACCTCTTCTGGTTTTTTACTACAATTTCCCTTGAAATGACCATCAGTTGATGCCTTATGCATTTTGATTATGGTCCTGTAGAAATCATTAGATTCAATTAGATCACTTACCTTACGGGTGGAGGAGATTTAGGGTATGGCAGGCTATCAGACAAAACACAATTAGAAAACTTGAAAGACTTAGAATGCAGAATTGCTGTTACTACTGAAACCTCCGTATGACGAGTGTTGTTATGTAATGTGAATTCCGATGTCATGTGGTCCAGGACTTTGGTTCAGAATTTCAGTCGGCTGTAGACAGTGACTTTATTACGACCAGACATTGTTGATGGAAACTGTACTTAATGTGGCTGCTAAGGTGTTGACGTTCTGATAGTGCTTACTGATATTCACTGAATTTAACTGAATTTAACTGAATAGCCATTTACTGACTTGTCATCGTCAAATCAGTTCCACTTTACAACTGATGTCTGTGGTCAGACATTTGCACTTTGGCAGTTGATTTGCATTTGCTATATGTTGGCTTGTTGCCTTTTTTCATTTGGGTGTTTGATAGTTCCAATGCCTGTGTCATATCAGAGCTTCTGAGTAGAGGCTCTGCATAAATTACACATCTCATTACATGTTATAAAAAGCAGTTCCTAAACCTCTGGCTGTAACAAGAGTTTGCAAAGACCGTCATGTATGGGTTGCCAGTTACTCCCAGCCCATGAATAACAAATTTAAACTTTCAACCCTAACAGAAAGATATTTAAAGAGGGACCGAAGCAAGAACAATAACTACGCAGAAAGGGCCTTTCTTTACATTTCATATAATGGTAGAAATCTTGTGTAAATTTTGCATTTGAAACAAGGTCTTATGAGTGCAGCCCACAAATATAGAAAAGTTAAACTTTCAATACTAGCCAAAAGATATTCAGAGTGGGAACAAAGAGTGAGGATAATAACAGACTGATCTTTACTTTTGGTTTAAATTTTTTATAATTTTCACATTTGAGTGCAGATTTTTTTGACTGCAATGTCCAATTTGCAAAAGGAATGCAATCAGAAATTTTCATCACAAATAAGTGTTGGGAACCACTGTTGAGTTTCATCTACTGAATAGCCAGGGTTGAAAGATGTTGATTTTCAACACATGGCGCAAATTTCTCACGAGAGTTCAGAGATGCAAGTTTCGTTTTCCTTTCTGGTAAAATTTGAAGCTTGAGTTTTAGATTTGTTGTCGGTGAAAAGGGTTGAGCATAGCGAAGGTGGCTTGAGAACTATCAACAATTGAAGAATAGTTAAAATGCAAACAGTTGTTTATTCTAAAGTTACTTTATGTATGATCTCGTGCAATTTCTTTTCCTGCATTCATTTCAATTCTTGTTTTCCGATTTACTCTGTAAATTGCTGAATTTCTGAAAATGTGGAAGATTGAACTGAATCTCATATATCTGATAATTCATGTTTTCTATTTGATATCTGTCAAGAGATGCCCCTTCCTCTTGACTTCTAGAAGGCTTATCACTGTCTGTTCTCTTTATCCACCTACTCTTTTCTCCTCTTCCCTTTCTTCCTCTTCCTCCTAAATTTCCGCCTCTTGCTCTTCTCTCTGCTACTGATCCCATTCTTCTTCCTCCTACTGTTCTCAAGGGACTCCTCTTTCCTTTTGACCCTGCCTGGCTGCCTTCCTTACCTGCTGGTTTCTCCAATTAATTATATCACTGTGACTTTGACTTCACTGTAAGCGACCATCAACTGATGCTTTTTGCATTGTGATGACGGCGCTATTAAAGTCCTTTGATTAGGTTAGACTGGTGATCCTTATCACTTTGTGCATACACAACGTTCCTTGTAAGAGATAAAAGCCGACGAGTTACCCCCCCCCCCCGTCGGCCACCCTAACATCTTCCATCTTTACGCCTTTAACGATCAACAGCGTTTACATAGCTTAATACACAGTCTTCTATTCCATGAAGTCTCTCCGTTCAGCCAATTGGCACCAATGTACAGTATGTGACAGACTGTGATTGTATTTGTTAGTTATTTTGGTGATCTCTCACTCTGTCTGTCTGTCTGTTTGTTTGTCTGTCTGTCTGTCTTTTTCTATCATGGGCGTCAGAGGCGCGCTAGAAATACGATGTTGTATTAGGCCTACATTACGCTGCAACGTAAATGTAAATCTGTGAAATTTCTCAACGTCGCATAAAAGCCGCGTCAAGGAGACCATCTTATGTAAAGGCGCTATATCAGTCATGACCACAAGAGCCAGGTTGTTGGGTCAGTTTTGGTACGAGGTCAGAATCCGGGGCCAAGTCATTGCATTGGATTTTTATTTATTTATTTTATTTATTTAACGCATTTATAGCGCTCGCAGTGTCAGTACCTCTGAATCTGAGGCGCGTAGTGTATTGTATTGTGTATTGTATTGTGCTTTGTATTGTATTGTATTGTGTCTTGTATTATGTCTTGTATTGTCTTATATTGTGTCTTGTATTGTGTTGTATTGTGTCTTGTATTGTGCTTTGTATTGTATTGTATTGTGTCTTGTGTTGTATTGTGTCTTGTATTGTGTTGTATCGTATTGCATTGTATTGTGTTGTATTTTATTGTATTGCATTGTTTTTTATTGTGTTGTATTGTTTTGTGTTGTATTGTGTTGTGTTGTATTTGTTGTATTGTATTGTTTTGCATTGTGTTGTATTGTATTGTGTTCTATCGTATTGCATTGTATTGTTTTGCATTGTATTGTATTATGTTCTATCGTATTGCATTGTATTGTTTTGCATTGTGTTGTATTATATTGTGTTCTATCGTATTGCATTGTATTGTTTTGCATTGTGTTGTATTGTATTGTGTTCTATCGTATTGCATTGTATTGTTTGGCATTGTATTGTATTGTGTTCTATCGTATTGCATTGTATTGTTTGGCATTGTATTGTATTGTGTTCTATCGTATTGCATTGTATTGTTTTGCATTGTATTGTATTGTGTTCTATCATATTGCATTGTATTGTTTTGCATTGTGTTGTATTGTATTGTGTTCTATCGTATTGCATTGTATTGTTTGGCATTGTATTGTATTGTGTTCTATCGTATTGCATTGTATTGTTTGGCATTGTATTGTATTGTGTTCTATCGTATTGCATTGTATTGTTTGGCATTGTATTGTATTGTGTTCTATCGTATTGCATTGTATTGTTTTGCATTGTATTGCGTTGTATTGTATTGTGTTCTATCGTATTGAATTGTATTGTTTTGCATTGTATTGTATTGTGTTCTATCGTATTGCATTGTATTGTTTGGCATTGTATTGTATTGTATTGTGTTCTATCGTATTGCATTGTATTGTTTGGCATTGTATTGTATTGTGTTCTATCGTATTGCATTGTATTGTTTTGCATTGTATTGCGTTGTATTGTATTGTGTTCTATCGTATTGAATTGTATTGTTTTGCATTGTATTGTATTGTGTTCTATCGTATTGCATTGTATTGTGGCATTGTATTGTATTGTATTGTAGTGTATTAGGCAAACGGGACGCATTGTGTTGTGTTGTATTGGATTGTATTGTAGTGTATTAGGCAAACGGGACGCGGAACATTTTACTGCCTTTGATTAAACGGCGTATTACGAAGGAAACGACCTGACGCTCACAGCCGTCTGGCTACCCTTTAATTCATGTCATGCACTGGTTATCCATAGGGCAGCTGTCCTCTGCCCCGAAGGGGGAGGAGAAGGCGCCCAGCGGGGCCCTCGCACCTGACGGCCACCGACTGAAGACGTGTCGGTCGGATGGCGTGACGGACTCGACGTTTAGGGAACGAAGCGTGTCTGACTGAGGCCGTTAAACGGACGACCCCTCGGTCGGTCGATCGGTCGTTGTGTCAGTCAGTCAGTCAGTCAGTCAGTCGGGGGTCGACAGAGGAGAGCGTGCGTTCATCTGGCGTTGGCCGAGCGAGCGACCGATTGAAACGCCCGGCGCCTTTAGTCGGTGAAAAGCTCTTTCAAAAGCGTGTCTCGTCCTGTGTGCCCTCCGCTTTGCTCGATCAGAGACAGAACCGCGTTGGAGTCGGCCTATTCTGTCAGTCCAAGCGCCCGCTTGGCCGCGATCGAGCCCCACCGGGTCATTCTCGGATTGGGAGCACGCGATTATTTTCATTGATCCCAACTTTGTTTCAGTCGAAATGACAGACTATAGTTGAAGAACTGCGTCAAAAGAACTGGCGAACATAATCGGTTTTGGCGAGATCAGAAAGTGGGGAATACGATAGACATAGAATATTCAATCAATCTGAAGTTGATTTGAGGTAAAAGAACGCTTTTTCGGGGTTTGCGCTGAGTTGGAGTAAGCGGCTGGATCAACTGTACGGCTGGAATATCGTATTACATCGTTGTTTTATAGTTATTAGTTTCTTTGTTGACGGCGCTGAGTTGTGTAACGATGTTTCTGATGGCGGATAAGAGGTGCCTGATCCGTTTTATCGTCGGCTTTGCGACATTAGTGTTCTGCCCGGAAAGGTTTTCCACATGTTTGGGACAGACTCACTACAAGCACAACTCCATTTCGAGATACTACAGCTACAAACACGGCATTTCCGGATGCCTCGAACCAACCATCGAACTGAGGGAAGGCAATGCGTCGGCGATCTTCACGGGAACCATCCGGAACCTGGAACCAGACAAAGAAAACCCAGACACTCTGAAAGCCACGGTGGAAGTGAAGCGTGTTATGAAGGGTGTGCACATCTTGACCCGGTTACCACACCCCCCTTCTGGCAGAGACAGCTGGAAAACCGTGATTGTCGAAGGAATTGGGAGTGCAAAGGTCTGCCGAAGCTATGCACGGAAACACGACACTCGAATATTTCTGGTAAACAAAGGAGTGAACGGCGAATTGCAGCTGAACTCGTCACTGGAACGAATCACGCTGAGTAACATCGAGAAGATCGAGTCCGCTGTCAAAGGCGAAAACAGTGTTCTGACGATCACGAGCAGCAGCAGCACCACTCCACCCAACGCAGGCCAGGCGTCTAGTAAGCATTAACTGACCAAAGTAAATTTGTAATATTTCCATTGAAGTTATTTACATTTTTTTTCTATGCACTGTTTTCAAGTGACTGCTAACCTTGAGATTTGCGGTTCAGACCTCACCAGAGTAGAAGGTATTTGAAGAGTTCAGTGCCGTAAATGCCTTCAAGTGATCTAAGCTGTGAAATGAGTGCATCAACCCTGCGCTTATGGTGGGGAGACAATTTGCCAATGGAGAGGACCTTCATATGCCGAGGCTAAGAAAATGAAGTCTCTAACATTTCATACTCATGGCTGCCTGTTGGGGTTAGCTAACCTATTGTTTTCTTCTGCCGCTGTTTAGATTTTTGTTGTTGCTGTTGTTTTTAATTTGTTTGAATGGCAGCGGCATTTGATATATAGGTCGACAGATGTTGAATTGGCTGAAAAGATGGAGAAAAAAGTCAGTTCAGTGTTCTGCTTGTCTTGGATGTGGGACTTAGAATTTAATGTAATATACGATGTAAAGTCTTACAATGATTTGCATTACATTTGTAAGATATTTTACATTACGCAGTGGAAGTGATGGACCAATCTTCTGGGTTCATATCTGTCTGCATGCATTGACCTTTCGAGGTTCATTGATTCATGTCTTGTATGTTATGATAACAGCTCTATGGAGGTCTTCAAATGAGAATAGACTGTATGTGTATGTATGTTTGTATGTATGTTCATACATATGTATGTTTGTGTGTATGTGTGTATACGTATCTTTTTATGTATATGTGTATATATGTATTGGTATGTCTTGGTATGTCTTGGTATGTCTTGGTATGTATGTTTGTGTGTGTTTGTGTGTGTGTGTGTGTGTGTGTGTGTGTGTGCAAAAAGACACTTAGTGTGGTGCCTTTTAAGTATTGGTACTTCATATTGGTGATGATTAGATTAGATTAAGATGAGTAAACTTATTTCAGTGTCATCTGCGAGCAATAGATCTCTGTTTTTCAGCACAGAGGAATCTGGTTGTTGCCGTCCAATACTTCCACAAAGTCTCAGCTGTGTCGTTGCTTTGCTGTAGTGGGCCTCAAATTATAGAATGGGCTGCTATGCAACCTGCAAAGTGAGCCTTATCGCCTTTCTGAGCCTGTAATCCACCAGGGACTGAAGACCACTTGTTTTGTCAGCTTGGCAGCAGCTATGAGGAGTTTTCTTGAAGGGGCGCTATATAAATGCGCACTTACAATTACAGTTATGATGAGTTTCCTCTGGCCAGCTGTTTGTCCCATCCTACCAAAGAAAGACTTGTGGCCTCTGTGGCTTCATGCGCCACATGGTCCACAGCTATTGAAATTCACTACTGTCTACTTCGCAGGACACTTTTCTGACTGTCCTGTCATCTAGGAAAGATGATGACGACGACAGATGAATCATCATCTGGATGGGTAGACAGCTTATTTGATGCAACAAGTGTTAGTTCTCTGATCACTTAACCATTTGATCAGCTCTCTTGCTAGAGCTTTGTCAACTGTATGGTAAACAGTTACTAAATAGGTCTTACAGGATGTGAGCTTGAGAGGTAAAACTCTGACCCCACCGGAACTTAGATGAGTGGGGCTTTGGATGGTATCCCCTCCTCCTCTGGTAGATTAGCATTTCATGGCAGTGGTCTTTCAGCGAGTGTTGGAGGTTAAGAGAACTCTGCAAGGATCAGTGAATGTGTGCTTTATGTCTTTGAAACTTCACCATTTTCAACGAATTGGAATTGGAAAGAAAGTCGGATTTTGAACATTACCAACGGAGAGAGAGGAAAAGAGAAAGAGAAGAGAGGAAGAGAGAGGAGGAGAGAGGAGAGAGTGAGGAATTTTGACGGACGGACGACGGACTGACGGACACGTGGAGAGGGTGTGTTCACAGTTATCTGACAGATACAGCAAAACCTCCATATAAGATGCATGGTTAGAATGGGATGTAATCAGGAGATTATTAGGAGAGCCTCAGCTTTAAATCAGCATCCAACTGCCACCTTATGATAACACAATCTTTCTTATATTGTGGAATCCATCATATTTGTGCTTTAATGATAAGATTATCTTCCTCCTCCTTCTCCTCCTCCTCCACCACCTCCTACTCCTCCTCCTCCCCCTCCTCCTCCTCTTTATCCTCCCACTTATTTCCCTGCCCTGACCTTTATTGCACTTTTGGGAAGGTCAGTTGTATTGAGGGATTGGTCTTCAGTCAAAAGATCCTCGAATGCATGGACAATGATAAGGGAAACTACTGTAGATAAACATCCAGTTGCTTTCATCTGCCTCAGCTGAAGACATAGTTTATGTCTGGTGTCAGGCCACATTGATCTTGAATGGTTCTTCCAGTGGATTGTAGTTTTGAAATGCAGTTTGTGCAGAAGTGACCATCGATTGATGCCCTGTGCGAAGAAAGGATAACAAAGGATATCGATGGTTTCCAGATTAGATTAGATGAGATTGTCACCAGCTGCTTTGTCTAATTGCTGAAAAATTCTAGAATAATGTCTGGTGGTAGATCACAGCTGTTTTGTCTGATAGTTAGAAGGCACTTTATTAAAGCATCTTAATACATCGATACAGTGACACACACACACTCGTACACACACACACTCACACACACAATGTGTTCTACTGACAGCTGATGTCTGTGAATGATGAATTAGTGTCTTGCTATAGGCCACAGTGATTGTACCTAATTACAAGACAGTTCATGTCTATGAATCTTCTGTCTGCATTATTGTTGTCTGCTGGTTCTAGACATTACGTGCTGAGCTGTAGGCCTGTTAGGCAAAGGTTTCCAGAAACGAAGTTGTAGCTGTTGCTGATTTTCTGTGAATGGGAATTGTAAGATTAAGAGAGCAGCTGGCAAAAGAGTAATAAGCGTTAAATAAAGATGAAGTAATCCATCAAGATGTGGTCTTTTGCAGATGGTAAGGATAAAGGATGCAATTGGCTGCTCATTTATTCAAGCCTTTATCTGCTGTAGTCCTTAGAAGTATGAACCCGGGGTTGAAGGTCATTTGGATGCACATTTATTACTCATCTGTTTCAAAATGGAACATAATGTGAATCTCGGAAATATCTTTGTTTTTAACAGGAGCAATGAATTATTGCACAGTAGTAGTAGTAGTTCCGCAGTTTAACGACAGCTTATGGCATCAAAGGCCGTTGCCGTCGCCCTCCTGCTTTATCCAGGCTTGGGACTGGCACTACCCGCTCAAACAAGGCAGTGGCGGAGTTAATTATTGCACAAGACATCAGTCACTTGTGAGTAACAGTGATCTGAGCAATCTGAATGCCAAATGGGTTGAGAGTTTCAACAAAACATTAATAGCAAAATGCATGGCCATTTTCCAAAATGTCCAGCTGCTCGGGTGTGGTTTAAACTAGTCCAGTCTGATTCATTCATTCATTCATTCATTCATTCATTCGGAGCATCTGTGTAGAGTACCCCTTCAAGATGTCTGCCGGTGTTCACAGATTCTCCTCCATTCCCAAACCCAGCAGAAGAGAACAGATTTCAGGTGTTGATGAAAGGTGTATTTATTCTCTCCCTCTCCGGCTGGAAGGTCATGAAGGCCCAGAGGGAGGCTATTCCATTTAGTCGCCCAACCACTGATTGTATCTAATCTAATGGTGTACTGGTGTACTTCTTGCATCCCAAAGAGGTTGCAGTTTGTAGGGGCAAACGGAGAAATTCCCCATCGAAAAGTCAGACCTTCTTCTGGCCGGACTGAGTCCAACATCACTTTGGGAAACTTATTTTCCCCAGCACCACATATTTTAGCAAGATATGCAGTGCACAGAAAATTTTCAAACTGTCTTAAAACACGTTTTTTTGAGATCAGTTTGCCCATTCGTGTTAGCAGTGCTTTTGTGAAGTATTTAAAATGCACTATATCAAGTATCATGATACATGCATACATACATACATGCTTTGGAAGTCCTAAAGTCTATACTGTATTGGTTAAAGCATATGTCAACGGGCCTCTGTGAGTGAGAATACCGGTTCGCGTACTGGTTGTGGCTATATTTCACAGATTTGAATCTTCTGACTACCGTGGTCCGTACACGGGGATCTTAAATTGCATGGCACCCATTCATATGAGCAGCAGTGGTGAAGTATCTCACCTGATTAATTCATTGAAAATGAGCAGAATTGAGGTTATGTGGTCCCTATAAAAAACGCGTACATTTACATTTGTATTTACCCATCAGAATTTTTAAAGAATAAATTGCAATGGAGAAATATGGATGATGACAAAACAGTCAGAAACATTTGTAGCAAGAGATCATAAAAAATTTCTAAAAAGGTTATGAAAAATTTGTTATAATTGATATAAGGGTAAAGGTGAGAGACTTGTTTACAAGCTTCACTGGGAACTTCACAGAATCGTGACTCAGCTGTGAATCAGAAACGAAGCCAGGTCAACTGAGTGACTTGGAAGCAGCAGCTGATGCAGGATGTGACACAAAGAACCATTGTGAGCTACCAACAGGTGCTATATAATTGCTCAGATAAATGCATGCATACATATGTACATACATCTGCACATAATGCACGTATGTGTATACATGTGTACAATGAGTGCATTTTAAAAATTAAATACTGAAACAAATGCAGTGTGTGTGAATCTGACTGTTCATGTATTGGCCTCAGTGTTGTGCTTAGAGCTCAAACCGGACATTGGTGCAAATAGACCTAATGACCGAGGATTGGTGCAAATAGACCTAAAGACCGATGAGACCTGCATGGCGGTCTATTCAAGAGCTCTTTTTCACTGGATCTGGAATCCAACAACTGTGGGTTCAAACCAGCTGTATAGCTACCGCGGACAAGTTGTTCGCGTGCACTTCTCTCGTGCTGCAGTTTCAGATTTACTTGAACTGGAGTGCGGAATAAGTGCAGCAATTAACAGATAAGTGCAGTGAATAGGTAAGTTGTTGAGCTGTGTAACCCTTAATGCTAAGCTGCAGTTTGCAACCCTTCAACCCCAGTACAAGAACTAACGTTTACAAATGTGCAAAGTACATGAAGTAACGTTGACGAATGTTTGAAGTAACGAGTGATTAGTTGTTTCAGTGTTATATGAGTTGTCTTTAGCCTTGGACGTGGTTTGTTGCTGAGATGTTTCCTAGAGGTTTGTGTTTAGTCGGAGCCTTTGCTGTGTGCTCGGTATATGTCGCCTTCAAGTTCTTAAAAACCGTTCATCTGTGATCAGCTGTGTGCAGACGACAAAGCTTCTTTGTCTGTCACTCCTGTGGGCTGATGCGGTCGAACGATTTTCGGAATTCCTCGGCAACAATGACCCCCTCGGAGAAGAAGGAGGAGGGCCTACGTGTCAGTGTACCGAGACCTGTAACCGGATACTTCAAATACTCTCCCTTTATTCAATGCTTTCGACTGTTGATGTTTGCAAATAGAAAAATACCAGCGTGAAACTGTTTAGTAACATGATTTAAATCATTATTTTATTTGCCTGTGAAATACTAGTGTTTGGAAATATGCAGAAACCGTGTTACAGTGACAAAGAGTACAACACGAATTCTCACATCACAGGGTCGTGGATCTCAACTGTAACCTGATCTTCTGACTTCTATTGCGCCGTTATCATAATGCACAAGATAATTGATGGTCGCTTCAAGTTAAACTGCAGTCAAATAACAGTAATCGGTTGAAAAAGTCCAGTCAACATTCGATAGGTCAGGGAAACCAGAATTCAGGCTATGGAGGTCAAGCGAGGTGAAACAGACGACTCTTAAGTTTAGACCTGATTAACGACTTCTATAGTGCCGTTATCGTAATGCCCAAGGCATCAACTGATGGTCGCTCAAAGCGAGAACTGGGCAGCGAATACCAAAACCTCAGACCGACCACCAAGAATCTCGAGAGCCTAACGCTGTCCTGGTGCGAGTCAGAACAAGAGTCAAATTGTCCGATGATCGAGTGCAATATTTCTTGGTATGCAGAGCGATCAAGTTGAAAGCGATGAGTAATCGAGCTTCAGAATTTCACCTCATAATCATTCACTGATTGACTGTAACTCATAGCTTAATGGGGCTGAAGATGTTAGCATTTTAAGAAGGATTCAACCACTTAACTCATCGAGTAGAATAGAAAATAAGATGAATATTTGTGGTGGAAAACCACAACCAGCTTAAAACCAATGGTTTCCTGGTTAAATCTGGTTTTTGGAAGTTGATATGTGAACATGGAGTGACCTTGGGATGTTTGCTATCAGTCAGTCGACTCTGGCAATTATGTGGCCAGTAGTGGGAGTAAACGTAAAGTCTTTGGAGTAAACATGAACCCCTGGGAATTACTGATCTCAACTAATCCTACCTTAACCCTAACCAAAGCACCTGCTTGTGTAATAGCGGGGGGGGGCGGGGAAAGGGGCGAGGGGAGGGGGCCGACGGACGGAGAGATATAGATGGGTACGGAGGATAAAGTGAATTTCAATTTGATGCAGAGCTTTGCCCCAACCAGGGCAGATGACCAGACAACATCCTTAATCTGAGGCACATGTCAGGGAGTATCGATTAGCCACGGGTGGTTGGGTGAGGGGGGGCTGGGTCGAGCTATTGTGTGTTAATGAGTGTCTGTCGTAATTGCCTCTGTCCCGTGGACATAATGCTACCATCCATATTTGCTGTTAGGAGGATGCCTGGCTAATAATCGCCGATACGTGGGTGTCATTGTAAGTTTGTCTCCGGACAACATTAGTCACGTGCGAGCTGTGCCGACCTGTAGCACATAATGTACCTGCGTCAGGTGTTCACTCGTTTGCAACAGAGTTCCAGCAAGAACTGTGGTCTGATCGCTTTGCACCAGCGCGAGAAATTGTTATAATGTAGTTTCAGATGATCACAGCTGCATCACATATCCATTCCAACTGATCATCTGGGGAATCGTGTTCATTCAGAGTGATCAACAGGTCGAACCAATGTGAAGCATCTGGTGATAAGTTTGAATCAATGTGAAGCAGATGGTGATAAGTTTAATCAATGAGAAGCAGATGGTGATAAGTTTGAATCAGTGTGAAGCACCAGGTGATAAGTTTGAATCAGTATGAAGCACCTGGTGATAAATTTGAATCAGTGTGAAGCACCTGATGATAAGTTTGAATCAGTGTGAAGCACCTGGTGATAAGTTTGAATCAGTATGAAGCACCTGGTGATAAATTTGAATCAGTGTGAAGCACCTGGTGATAAATTTGAATCAGTGTGAAGCACCTGGTGATAAATTTGAATCATTGTGAAGCACCTGGTGATAATTTGCATCAGTATGAAGCACCTGGTGATAAATTTGAATCAGTGTGAAGCACCTGGTGATAAATATGAATCAGTGTGAAGCACCTGGTGATAAATTTGAATCATTGTGAAGCACCTGGTGATAAATTTGAATCAATGTGAAGCAGATGGTGATAAGTTTAATCAATGAGAAGCAGATGGTGATAAGTTTGAATCAGTGTGAAGCACCTGGTGATAAATATGAATCAGTGTGAAGCACCTGGTGATAAATTTGAATCAGTGTGAAGCACCTGGTGATAAATTTGAATCATTGTGAAGCACCTGGTGATAAGTTTGAATCAGTATGAAGCAGATGGTGATAAATTTGAATCAGTGTGAAGCACCTGGTGATAAGTTTGAATCAGTATGAAGCAGATGGTGATAAATTTGAATCAGTGTGAAGCACCTTGTGATAAATATGAATCAGTGTGAAGCACCTGGTGATAAATTTGAATCAGTGTGAAGCACCTGGTGATAAATTTGAATCATTGTGAAGCACCTGGTGATAAGTTTGAATCAGTATGAAGCACCTGGTGATAAATTTGAATCAGTGTGAAGCACCTGGTGATAAATATGAATCAGTGTGAAGCACCTGGTGATAAATTTGAATCATTGTGAAGCACCTGGTGATAAATTTGAATCATTGTGAAGCACCTGGTGATAAATTTGAATCAGTTTGAAGCATCTGGTGATAAGTTTGAATCAATGTGAAGCAGATGGTGATAAGTTTAATCAGTGAGAAGCAGATCCTGAGAAGTTTGAATCAGTGTGAAGCACCTGGTGATAAATTTGAATCAGTTTGAAGCACCTGGTGATAAGTTTGAATCAGTGTGTGAAGCACCTGGTGATAAGTTTGAATAATTGTGAAGCAGGTGGTGATAAGTTTGAATCAGTGGTGAAAACCTTAAATCAACAAGATTAACCTGGTAATAGTGATTTGTATCCTGGTGATTAATCATATGATGTGCTGATTAGCCAAGCGTAACAGCTGCAGCTGCAATAGCTACAATCGTTTATGCAACAAATTGCAACAACCAGACAACGTGGGTTACACGACATGGCAGCAAGTTGTCAGCTTCACTGGATGCACTAGAATTTGAACCAGAGACGCAGAGGTGAAAGACAGTCACATGTGACAGTCTGCCACACACGACATATGAATAATTGAAAGGTTCTTGAAATGATGCTATACAGATGTTCACATGCATACACAAATACATACATAGAAACATAAATATATACATGCCTACATACATACATTTACATACATACATACATTTACCTACATACAATCATACATACATACATACATACATGCACACAAACACGTACGTATGTACACATGTACCTACATACATATGTATGCATAAATACATACGCAAACCCATGCATATATAAATGCATACATATGTGTTCATACATGTATACATATTGATGACCGAGGCTGAGCAGCCGAGGGACCGGAGGATAATTTGAATGGAGATTTTCAATGCAGATAGGCTGAAGGAAGATCTGATGGGTGGGAGGGGTAGGGGGTGGGTGGGAGAGGCGTTGCGGGGAGTGGCATTGCCAGTAATGCATGGGGGCTTATTGCACGCGCGGCTGCCAAGGGTCTCGAGGGTTCGACGGGTCAGTGGAAGTCAATTGGCGAAGACCAGCTGAGCCGTTTATAATCATCGGATGGCGCCTCTCTCTCAGCCCCCTCTATCACTGTCCGTCTCTCCGGCCCTGTCTCACTGTCTGTCTGTCTGTCTCTCTTTTTTCCCTTCCTACTTGCCACTATCTGTTTGTTTGTCTGTCTGTCTGTTTGTCTGTCTGTTTGTCTGTCTGTCTGTCTGTTTGTCTGTCTCTCATTGTTTTTCCGTGTTGTTGTCGGTGTAGGTGATGATGATGATGGTGCACTGGTAATAATATTGACCTGATGATGATTGATGATGATGATGAGGAGGAGGAGGAGGAGGAGGAGGAGGAGGCGGAGGAAGAGAAGGAGGAGGATGGTGGTGGTGATGATGATGATAATGACAGTCACAGTGATGTTGATCTTGGTGATTCTGTTATTTCACTGTCTACATCTGGCCATTAGAGCAACTTTAATAAAGGGCAACCATCTTAGAGAGGCTCAAACCCACACCTTCCGTGTTAAAGGCAAGAACTCAGTCAGCGGACCACCACTCTGGCTATCTTGTAAGAAATGGTCCAAATTAACGATGAAGAAGTCGCTGTCTTCTGGCAGAGCACTCAAGAACTCTTAGACGAAGATCAGTCCATTAAGCTAATGCTTAGAGGCAGCCATGGGTAGCGACTTCATTTGCTTAACCTCAGCATATGAGGTCAGGTGGCCAGTTCTCTCCCTCGTCGTCTGATCTTCACACTGACAGTGTACGGCCAATGTACTCATTTCATAGGCAAGTGAGTTAGGGAATGCAAGTGAAGCAGAAATCTTGAAACGTCTTTCTGCCCAGGTAAGGATTTGAACCTCCTGCCTCTATATGACATACCAGCACGCTAACCACTAGGCTATCAATACTTGTAGTAAGTGTCGTCGAAATTAACCGTGCATTAGCTGATGTGTTGTGGAAGTCATAATCCGGCTCTTAATGGACCAATTGCAATCACATTATCTGTCCAATGAATGCGCCAGAGCAGCTGCCTCTCAATGGCAGTCATCCATGCGTATCACTCATCTTCTCTCATTTGCTCCATGTTTATGATCAACAGTAGACAGTAACAGCGACCAGTGACATACAGGCAGGCAGGCAGACAGACAGACAGACAGACAGACAGACAGACAGGCAGAGAGGCAGGCAGACGGACAGACAGACAGACAGACAGATGCAGGCAGACAGACAGATGCAGGCAGACAGACAGATGCAGGCAGGCAGATAACTGGACAGAAAGACAAGCAGACTGAGAAACAGACATTGTGACATATGGATGGACCACCTCTGATTAGATTTTCTGAAAGTCAGACATGTTCACTGTTGAGGCTGTCGTCCAAGATGAGGAACTTCTGCTTTCCCTGCTTCTGTTTGGCTTGCTAGTGAAGACGATTCCTTTCAATTATGGTCTTGTATTATCAGGTCATGAAGAGGCGCTATATAAATGTGCACTTACGATTACTAATCTAATCTAATCTAACCAACTGACTTCTACAGCGCCATTGTAGTAATGCACAGGGCATCAATCGATGGTCGCTTCAAGTGAAACTGCGATCAGAATCGTAATGCTCTGAGAAGCCCGGTTGAAATTTCATGGCCAGGGAAACCAAAAGCCGGGCTGTGACTGTGGGTGGGTGAGTTGAAACAGACGAGTCTTAAGTTTAGACTTGAATGACATCAACAACAGAGCAGAATGCATAGAACTGGGCAATGGATGCATCTACTGATTACGACATCCGTGTCCGTCCGTCCGTCCGTCCGTCCGTCCGTCCGTCCGTCCGTCCGTCCGTCCGTCCGTCCGTCCGTCCGTCCGTCCGTCCGTTGGGATAGCTTAAGGGACTGTTTTTCTTCCCGTGGCATCTTCAGCCGCTCAGTTACAGCAGCAGGCGCAGAAGCAGATGCCATCAACGTCTTAAGGAGATTATCGAACGTGTAGGCGTCTTAGTTGGCTAATCAATTGCCCGATTCTTTCATGTCGTCGTTGTCTGCGGATGCTCACGGCTGCCAGCCTCAGCAGCAGCAGACGACTCTTCTAATATCTGCCAGCAGCAAACACTAGTGTTGCTAGAATGCTCATAGAGATCAGCCGTCGGGTTTCAGAGCACCAGACAATGTTGCCTTCTGCCAGGCTCTCCAGTAATGTGCTGGCTATTTGATCCAACATTTGCAGGTTTGAGGCTGCTGAGCAGACTCGTGTAGCAGCCATATGGTCGCTATAGAAAGCCGTGTACATTACATTTATTGTTGAAGAGGCCAAAAGTATCAATGCTTTTAAGAAACAGTTGAAATTCTATTTACTGTGTAGCTTTTAGTAAGTACATGTGCCGACATTTGACACTGTGAAGCGCCTAGGAGTAGCTCTCTACTAACTTCTTCTTCTTCTTCTGTCTTCTCTTCCGCCATTTATGGCGATGAGGCCTTTATGAAACTTCTCCAAACTTCTCTGTTCCTGATTGTTTCTCTAACTCCAATCAAGCTTCTGTTTGGTTTCATTTTCATAAGGTTTCTTGGTCTCTTTGCCGAGTGATGACCAGTTCTCTCTCGGTAGGGTAAGGAAGCCGGTGGGCCTTTTTGGCCTCTTTCGCCCAAAGGTGTCCTTCCAACACCTGCCGCCTGCGTTAGCCAGCACTCTTCGGGGTTCCTGGTGAGCCTGTCCACCTCGCGTAACGCCCTAGGAGGTCCTTCGGCCAATGGCCTTCTCCTCTGATGGCATAGCCTCACCAGGCTATCCCCTACTTGGCTGTTCACCCCCCCCCCCCACCGCGGTGAGGTGCAGGTCGGTCTTTGGGGGGGGTGAACAGCTAACGATCCTATATAAATTGTCGTCATTACGTTACATTACGTTAGACTGTTATCTGGCTACAGTCACTGCACTTTACTACCAGATAATTGATGCCTATGAATGTTGTGGCGACATTAGTGTCAGCTGTTTCCAGACATCAATAATTCTGCGATTGCAGTGAGTTTGTGCCCAGTCTAAACTGGACTGGATCCACGAGCAAATGAATCGGCTTTCGACTGCTATCTGTGTTTGCTTATGGTAGGATCAGGCGCTGCCAGGAATATACAATAACATCCACGTGTCTGTCTGTCTGTCTTTGTCTGTGTGTTTTTCTGTCTGTCTGTGTCCGTCTGTATCTCTTTCTTTGTGTCTTTCTTTGTCTATTTGTCGGTCCGTCCGTCCGTCCGTCCGTCTGCCTTTGAATGACTCTGTTTCTTTGTCTGTTTAGTCTGAAGCATCTGAAAATGTTTCCTCTGACGGACGGACGGACGGACGGACGAACGGACGGACGGACGGACGGACGGACGGACGGACGGACGTGAACCCCTTGTGTTCTGTCGTCCAATCAGTCGCTTTCATCAGTTGGCTCAAAATTTTATTGCTGGAGTTTCTAAACAGGACCATTGGTCACTGATCAGTGATCGATTTCAAATGATCAATTTAAGGCGCTTATCGATCATGATTGTGCGGATTATGAGGACGATGTTAAGGAGAGGAAGACGCAGAATGAGAAGAGTTCCTTAAGAGGCAGCTATAGAGATGAATTTCATTCCTCTTAGCCTCTGCCTGTGAGGGTAGGGTGGCCAGGTCTCTCCCTCGCCGCCTCATCTTCCCACCGACATCGACCGTAGTCAGTGTAGTCATTGCGTAGCTGAGTTCACATGTGGAACAAATTTTAAACATCTATCTACCCTGGCAGGGATTTGAATCCCACAAGTCTTGGCTCACAGTCCAACATGCTGACCACTAAATTCTGGCGAACCCCTCGGCATCTGGAGAAGTACACGAGATGCTGATTGTAGAGTGGCTACGGAGGAGGAGGAGGAGGAGGAGGAGGAGGATGGAGTGGTGTAGCACCATGTGCATGGAAAAGGAAGGTGGTGGAGTCCCAGATGGAATGGTTAGTCAGAAGATATCTGCTTCATGAACTTTATCCACTTCTCTCGCTAGTAGTTCCTAATGTTCTTTATTCTCTCCCTCTCTTGTCGTACTGTCTGTCTCTGTTTCTCCATCTCTTGTCGTACTGTCTGTCTCTGTCTCTCTCTCTCTTGTCGTACTGTCTGCCACTGTCTTCCTAGACCCCTAACGGTCACCTGACAAGCATTTCCACATTGACCTAAAGCCAGTACTGGTCAGGATTCAGTCATCCCCTCGGCTGTTTTAGGGCTGACCACTGACCCTTATCAAGAAGCTGACCAGTGGCCCTTATTGAGAGGCGACCTTTCAGTTGATACACGAGGCATTTCTGTTCATTTCTTATTTCATTCTTTGAATTAGTTAATTCTTTGAATTAGGTAACATCTGAAATCATGAAATGTGTGGAGTTGAACTGTGCTGGCCAAGAGAGCTTGTTTGTGTGTCTGGGCTTTGCTTCTTGAAAACGGTATTCACGATGGTCGAGTGGGGCTCAACTGTCAAGCCTGAAGTCAGAGGTTCGTATTCCGTCAGGGCAGAAAGATATTTTGAGGTCTATTATTATCCATTGATGCATCCTAGTGAACTCTGCTAAACCCTGTGCACTGGGAAGATCGGGTACCAAGTGAGAGGAATGGCCATCCAACTGCGTATGCCGAGACAAAGAAAATGAAGAACTTAAAGAATTTCAACATTTGTCTTTTGCCATTAAAATGTAGAGTGAAGATCATGGATGGATTTGCCATAGTTTGATGGTTTTTAATGCCCTTTTTATCGGAGGCTTTTGGTTGACTTAGATAAGTTAAATATTGATGAGATTAAGCGTCTTCGTCTTCGCTAAAACTTCTTAATGATGGCTTACTCTTAAGGTTGGCTCAGTGGACTACTCTTCTTCTCCTTCTTCTTCTTCTTCTTCTTCTTCTTCTTCTTCTTCTTCTTCTTCTTCTTCACCTTCATCATCATCACCTTTGTTTTCTGAATGCACTTCTGCTTTCTGTCCACTCTGATGATGAAGGTCTTCTTTCTGTCCACTCTGATGATGAAGGTCTTCTTTCTGTCCACTCTGATGATGAAGGTCTTCTTTCTGTCCACTCTGATGATGAAGGTCTTCTTTCTGTCCACTCTGATGATGAAGGTCTTCTTTCTGATATCAGCTTAAAATCTATTAGTTTCAGCGTTTGCTAAATCCACATATAAGCCATACAGGCTTGGGATGGGCAGATGAAGAAGAAGTTTGAACAGATTTTAAAAATTGGCGCTATATAAGTATTTAAATTTGTACGTACCTACCGTGGCTACAGTCAGCGAGTAACTGTCAAGAACTCTCTTATGAATATTATTAATTGGAAACTTCTGTAGCGCCAATAGCACAGCGAAGCTTAGCTGCAACCAGATCAATGTCCAGAAGGTCTGTCCACGGAGACAGAGAGGCAGCCTATGGTAGATAAGCGGTTTGAAAAGTAAGTCTTAAGTTGAAAGAAAAATGATGCAAGCGACTGATCGGAACAACTAGATAGAGGAAGACAGTTCTGAAATTTAGGTCCAGCAACTGAAAAAGCTTGCTCACCAAGAAGAATTCCAGTTTTCAGTATAACCAGAGAAAGGCACTCAGCTGAATCGTGATAAGACTGAGGAATAAGAAGCAATTTTAAATACTGTGGGTGGCAACAATTCAGTGTTCCCTACAAGTTATCTTCATCACGTCAATTCACATAACATTACTAGTTTTTTTTATTGTAAATTGTTTCGCATTGTCCAAACTGTTGAAGCTTCGTTAAAGATTCTGCAAAAATGACATTCTTGAAATTCTTCAGCTCCGGTCTAAGCTCAATTGCACTCCAGGGCAATTTCGACCCAAGGTAATTCTAACACCTTGTTGTGAATCTTTTTCACGGTGGGTCGTCTAATTCTTAAGCCGAACGCTTAAGGGTCTCTGTGGGACACCAATTATCTGCCAGACAAGAACACCTCCCTCCCTTGCTCCACCAAAGCAGCACAGAGACTACTGTTCTATAGCCAATGCTATTATTACAAACACTGGTTGTGGAAAATCAGAGGCCAGACGATGGAATCAACTTCATCTACAGAAGAAATCGCTACGAAGGCCTTCAAGTCTCGACCAGATTCACGATGATTTATGTCCTGTATGCAGCAGAAACCCGCTCGCAATATTCGCTTAGTTTCTAAACGCGTGTTTCCTCAGAAAATATATTTATCGATAAAGATCTTATCTTAATTATACATACAGACATACACACAATAACTAATATCTGTATCTATGTATATATATATAGCACTTCTAAGTAGATAATTTGAAGGACAGCTAAATGTTGAAGATGGATGGATAGATGGATATATAGATGCTATTATAATGTAAGAATATGGATAAGATATATAAATATAGTAACGAGTGTTTCTCATCAGTCTACCAGGCCGAGTGTGTCAGTACTGAAGCAGATCCTAATACCTCAGCCACCGTGACTATCCTGCCCCCCTAGCTTTCCAGACTGGTTTTTGTTCAGTCTTTTCAGTGAAACATCAGTTTAAGAAATTTCTTGTTGGAGTTCAGGCGAGTGCTTCCTCTGACGTCCGTCCATCCGTTCCGATGGGTGATTGTGAGTTGTCGGTGGGGAACCTGGCAGAATTTTTATTTCACGCTTGAGTAACTTCGCTACAACTGTCTGACAGAAATGGAGGTTGCCTTGTGATTGACCATGTGACACAAATCTTAGGTGACATGCAGACATAAATAGACAACTTGTGAATAGGCTTTTGTAATTGGCTTTACAGTTGGCTTTAAGAGCCACCTTCTATCTCAGTGTAGCGATTTGATTGCTCAGAACAACAGCCATGTCTGTTCTAACAGCTGTTTGTGACTGTTGTTTAGCAGAATATAATGAGAAAATTGTTGTTGTTGTTGTTGTAGCCCTTAGAACTTAGGCTGTCACTTACTTACCGAGTCATGTGGATATGCTTGTTTTAAAGTGATGGTATTTTGAGTGATTACCTTACTCTACCTCATCTTATCATCCTTACGTTACCTAGTCTCACCTTACCTTCTTTACCTTCTTTACCTTTCAGCAACTTAGATAAGTTAGAGATGGATGTTAATGAGATTAAGCATGTTTGCCTTATTCAATACCCAGTGGACTTGCTTGTTTTTATGGAGCCTTAGGCACAGCATCATTACTCATGCATTGGGCTATCTTTCCCTTTGATAACACTGGTCAACATAGAAATCGTTACTGACTGGAAAAGGCCCTATTGTGTAGCATCTTGGTGTGCTGAACACGAATATAACCATAACAATTTTTTATTGGCTCTCGTTTTGAAAATATCTCATATAGTTCATTTTTTATGTTTCACCATGTAAATTTATGCAGTAGGACTGCGACAATATCCTAAATAAGTCTAGAATGATGTAATATTCCACCTCATTGCATAATCCCATCATGGACACATCATGCACAGTTGATTACGTCATGTTCTGATGCAATGTAAAACTACAGCCAGTCGGCTGCTGACGTAAGATGACGTCAGCAGTGTACTATATAAAGCGAGTCGGAACGGTTGAGCATTTACAATATTACAGACTTTGTGCGAGACAGTTTAAGTTACTGTTTTATAAAACTATTATTACTTTATCCATTTAGATACAATACAGAACAGTAATGCCTCGGAAGTGCGTAATTACTGTGGACAACTTTTGTTACATTTGTGGGGAAGTGACATTTGCCAACCAGAAGAAAAGTATCACTTATCAAGTCAAGAAGGCATATCATGCTTACTTCGAATGCAAGGTTGGTGACCAAGACAAGCCATGGGCCCCGCATATATGCTGTGCTACATGTACAACACAGCTTTCACAGTGGTTGAATGGCAAAAGACCATCAATGCCGTTTGCAGTTCCCATGGTGTGGAGAGAGCAAAGCAACCACGTAGATGACTGTTACTTCTGCTTGGTTCCTCCTCTTTCCGGTGGAATAACGAAGCAAAAGAAGTCGACAATAGTCTACCCAAACATTCCGTCAGCATTGAGACCAGTTCCACATGGTGATGGACTTCCTATTCCAGAACCTCCAGCAGAATATATTTTCCTTGATTCATCTGATGAGGACAAGGGTGAGCCGACATGTTCTTCTCCTGGTCCGTCAGCGTGCAGTGATCCCGATTTGCACTGTGGTGCATCATCAACCCCACACAGAATAACACAGGAAGAACTAAATGACCTTGTTCGTGATTTGGACTTATCCAAAAACAAGGCAGAATTGCTAGGATCAAGACTCCAACAATGGAATCTTCTAGAAGAAGATGTCACAATTACTTCATATAGAAAGCGCCATCAGCAGTTGGAACCTTTCTTTATGAAGGAAGGCAATCTGGTATTCTGTTCCAATATTGACGACCTCATGAATGCCTTACAGATCACTCATGACCCACAAGAATGGAGACTCTTTGTAGACTCTTCAACACTGAGTCTTAAGGCTGTGCTTTTGCACAATGGAAACCGTCTTCCATCTATTCCATTAGCGCATGCTGTCCACATGAAAGAGACATACGATAACCTAAAACAGCTACTGCATTCCATTGACTATAACAGGTACAAATGGCACCTGTGTGGTGATTTGAAGGTAGTTGCCAGTTTAATGGGACTGCAGCAAGGATATACAAAATATATGTGTTTCTTGTGTGAGTGGGATAGCCGAGCAAGAGAGTTGCACTACGTGCGGAAGGAATGGACTCCCAGACAAAACATGGCAGTTGGACAGAAGAATATCCAGCACCCAGCTCTGGTCGAGGCTCACAAAATCCTACTACCACCCCTTCACATCAAACTAGGTTTGGTGAAGAACTTCGTGAAAGCCATGGACCGCACTTCGCCAGCTTTCCGATACCTGCATGAAAAATTCCCTCGACTCAGCGAAGCAAAGATTAAAGAGGGAGTTTTTGTGGGTCCTCAGATTAGAGAACTCTTCAAAGATGACCGCTTCAACAACTTGCTGGAGGGTGATGCGAAACAAGCATGGAATGCTTTTCGTCTAGTGTCTACAAACTTTCTGGGGAATGTTAGGGCAGAAAACTACAAGGAACTAGTAGACGACATGCTCAAGCAGTACCAGAAATTTTGCTGCAATATGTCTCTGAAGATGCATTTCCTTCAATCCCATCTGGATTTCTTCCCTGACAACTGTGGTATGGTTAGTGACGAACATGGCGAACGTTTTCATCAAGATATCGCAACAATGGAGCAAAGGTACCAGGGAAAATGGTCCACTACAATGTTGGCTGACTACTGCTGGACACTTCGCAGAGATGCTCCCGAACAGCTGTACAAGAGACAGGCAAAAAAATCCAAGAACTAGTCTATGACCTGGTTTTTACAAATATTAACTGTAAGTGTATCACTATTGGCATGCATTGTGCGATATAAAATTACTTCATTTCAGATTACAAAAAAACTAGAGCCAATTCGGCATTTTCACTGTCATATTCGTGTTCAGCAGATACAAATTGATAAGAACTGACTAATTTCATTTCAGTAACATGACTTTTGTAAAAATTTGTTGTCCAGTGTAATTAATCCAAACTGGTTTCCCAGTGTGTATCCGTAAGGCAGCCATTTTCCAGCGCCACTGAGATACATGCAAGATAAGGTAATCATTAAGGATTAAAAATTTTAAACCTAACTTAAGTTGCATCTTTTAGATGTTAACGTGAATATGCAAAATTTCTTAGTGCCACGCAAAACCTGCATTAGAGGGACCAGATTAATCGCTGGTACTGAGTCGAATCAGGTCTGCAAGGTCCAGGTTTTATTTTGTAAGAATAGCCGTATTCAAGAGCTTTTGAGGAGTTTCTAAAGGCGCTATATAATTTACCAAATGGATACTTCTAACACATGTTTCTATCAAAGGTTGTTCTCAGATTTGTGGCCTTAGTGTTGAAGGGTCTTCGCACCAAGTGCAAACAGAAAACAGTGATCCCACGTGAATTGCCTTTGCTTTTCATTCATACGAGATTGCATTTCTTTCAGAGCTGCCCATTAGACCCACGTGGAAGGAACCCTCGAATGGCAGCCGTGAATCTCCTGCGGGTAAGAACAGATAGTCATTTTCTGTCTTGTGTCAACAGTAAATTTTAAATCTGTAGATCATTTTTTGCAATGTCTAGAAGACCAGAATTTCAGCTTTTTTGTTTCATGCCAGTGCAGTGCAATGAGAATATCACGGGTGGGTTTACCGCAGTTTTATGTTTTCTTTCAAAAGGGCACTTGCATTTATTTCTCTGTTTATTTGTCTATTATTGCATGTATTTACACTGTGTCCGGAAAAATTCCAAGGCTTTACGGTAAATATGAAAATAATTAGTAAACATTAATCGATTTTTAAAATTCCAAAAACAGTTTAATCCTGAAATATTATTTGCACTATAATTGTTGTTTTGGCGTAAAAATTTTATAACAATTTTGTCTTCCTCGCTGAACGCCATTTTTCTAGCAACTTTCTTTACAAAATATAAAATTCAAATACGTCACTGTGACGTAATTTTAAACGGGGGCCGTTAATAAATTACAAAGAATTTTGTTGGTAATTATGTACGGATCAAAAAGGTTTTTAAATTTTTAAATTGATTATTATCTACTATAGTTTTTTTTCATTCATATTTTAGAGCCTTGGAATTTTTTTATATGTGCAAGATCAGTAAACCTGAGATCTAAACCTGAGGTGTGAGACAAGTGTGCATAAACAACTTGTCCAGGATTGTATTGCTGGAGTCTACTCAGCAGGCTGAAACCCTTAATCATTGAATTCATACCCAGTATACTGCTGAACAGACCAATGTTTCCATGTTTAAGCTGCGTCTTTCTTCAGCTGCCCAAAAGCCTTGTGCAAAGTGTGACTTAGAGATTCTGCAGAATTATGTCCTGTTCGAACAGATGTGACCGTCACCTGGATAAACCAAGAAAATGGTTTGTTTTCTGTTTAGATCCATGCAAAGGTCACAGTTGTTTGTTTGGAGCGAAATGCACAACTGATCCAGTGAGTGGTGGCGCCACCTGTAGGTGTCCGGAGAAATGCGCTGCGTCACAGAGTCCAGTCTGTGGTAGCGATGGAATAACATACAACAGCGAATGTCATCTTGAGATGGAAAGCTGCATCAAACAGCGGGATATCGGAGTCCAAGAACGCCGCTCATGTGGTCAGTGCAACAATCATTAAACCTTTCTAATGCTTATTTATTCATTGCAGAATTGAAGAAATCATTGCTGTTTATTTCGTATTTGTTGGCCTGTTCGTTCGATTGTGGAATGTGAGGTAGCTGCTCATTTCCTTTTCGCAGGACCTTCTTGATCTGCAAATCTCAAAGTCCTATATAGACACAAGATCAGTGGATTGCAGGACCTGCTGTTTACTTTCCAGTTGTGACCAATAAATGCTCTGGTGACAGAAAGCAAATGTCCACAGACAATTTGGTCAAGTTTGTTCAACGGCTTCTACTCAAAAGGCTTTTGTCCACAATCGTTGCTCAGAGAAAACAAAGGCAGACGACTCGATCTGTTCGATGAAGTCATACAATGAAGACTCTGATGGTTTGATGAGGTGCAGAAAATGCCAGCTGACCGAATCCCACACACAGTGCACGATATGCCAGATTGGAAGGGAAGAGAAGCAAAGGAAGACCACGTGAGCTACGCTGGGCAGACTTTGTAAACAAAGACGTAAGAAAAGCCATGAAGCAATATAAATGACTGAAGTGATTGGAGATCAATTATTTGCACTCATTGATGCCAGACGACAGGAATACGTGATTTCATGATACAGATTGCATGTTGATAGTTCGGTAATAATTTCGACTTTCAGTTCTGTGTACTGGTTTCAAATCCTAGTGACTTATTTGAATTGACCACTGATTGTTGAGCCATGTTACCCTGAAGGAAATGGTTGTCCGGACGGTCGTTGGATCCTGTTGTCATGTTTGCAGTTCAGCTCAAAGATCCTTCAGTTATTCCCAGAATTCATTGGATTTTGCCAATTAGGATTGTTGTTACATTACAGTAAAATAAAACCGTACATTAATAGCAATGCCTGAACACTGAAGTGTCTTTCAGTCATTTGCTGCAGGGCTACAGGTAGGGAGTTCAAGGCATCTGGGCCTCCAAAGGAGACACCACTTTCACGAGGCTTCAGTCTAAGTTAACCAGCTCAAAGATCTGTTCTTGACAGGTCTTTGTAAAAACTGCATCTTCCATATCTTACCTACTTACTTTACTGTCTTGTCTTGTCTTGCATCGATTGTCTCTGAGCCGAGGATAGTGTGGAAATAATTTTCATCTGATTACTCTCTTCTTAGTTCTTCGGACTTCATTCCATTTCTTTGCATTCCACATTTCTTCATTCTGCAATTCCGCTGGTTTTTGTCGCTACTTTTCATGACTCAGAATGTGACAGTAAAGTATTTCTAGCTTGGCTAATGTCTGATGTGAATGCTTACAATCGATTAATTAAAATAATAAATAAATAAATATTGCAGTCATCTAATTATTTGTTTTCCTAGTTATTAAAGTCTACACAAATGCATTTTGATCATATGTTAACATTAATAGCAATGAGTGAAGATTAACCAGTGTGTGGAAAATCAAGAGGCAAAATTATTCATAATTCATGCAAGTGCAACAATCAGTTGGTCATTTTCTGGAAATCCAATAAAGCTGGCAAAATTCCTGATATTCCTGCGTGGCAAACACGAACAAAATGAGTACATTTGAACGGCGCTCAACTGACATAAGCTCTGCTTCATCTATTATGCAGTCGGTCTTCAGTTGGCAGGCGATTTCTAACCAAGCATTGCTGCTGAACTCCACCACTGCACCAGGAAATTTTGCATTTCTCTTGTTCGTGTCAGTTGAACAAATTGGGTTTTTGGGTTCAGTGAGGAAAAGGGGCCAAGAAAGTGGATTGTCTGAGAAAAGAAAGTAGATTACACTGCCATCTCTTGTTTGCCACATTTTCTGCCAAAAATTCTTGGGCTGGCTTAGATTTATGACTTTGACTGACTTTCTGCCTTAAATTGTTTTTTGGCTTAAAATAGCTTTTCCATTTTCTGTGCTGCTTGTGCTAGCTGAGACTAGCAAAGAAAGTCAGCAATACTGCCACCACTTGATCACTGTTAAAAAGATTTATACTGGCTCACTGCTTTAGACCATTTTCTTCATAATAAACTTGGCCAGTAACTGTGCAATTAGACAATTTTAATGCTCATCTGTGCTGGAAAATACACAAAATCTTGAGAAATTTGGTTTTTCTTAAAAGGATGTGATTTATTGATCGTGCTTAAGAATTGACAGATTTTTTACATGTACTTGGTCTGCAAAATGAATAAGGTTTTGCTTTCAAAATGATTTTATAGCTTTCTTCTTCTGCGGGTGCTCTGGCCTCTGGAAGGTTCTCCTGTGATGCCCTTCCATACAATTATCTACAGACGTCTTTCCTCAGTTTGATTTATCCATCAGTCTTCATCCAGTCCAACTCTACACCCTTAGCCTTCCTTTTGTTTCCTGCCCCTCAGTGATGCTTCAGACCTGAAAGTCCACTCTCTCCATATATGATCCATCCACTTTCTCTGTTCTCAGAGTTCATGAAACGTAGCTAACCTTATTTTATTGTCATCTAACTTTGTTTTTATCTTATCTTTTTTGTATCCTAATATCTACTCTAAAGGACCAGTAAGAAATAAAGATAGCACACACGTTTGCATGTCTCTATATAGGAACTGATAAGAAGCATAAAGATAAAGGTAAGACGCTTGCTTGCATACCTTTATAGAAACAACCGTGAAGCATGGTGGTCCTGGGATCAAAGGATCAATTGCTGAGGTGCTTAGATGACCATAGCAGTCCAATAACAGGATGCCATTCCTAACCTTCCAACTTGCGTTAGTACTCATTTACTGACCATAAAGTATGGAGGACTGATTGAGTACCATATGGCATGGTATTCCATTGGTGATCATGTCCATCCAAGTTTGATTCGACTCGGTTTGGCTTAACTTTACTAAGCCTGCCAAGAAAACCAAGCTGCCTTCCAAATATGGCAACTACCTAAGTAAAGAATCGTTTAGCTCTAGACAAAGCATCCATTTGATAATGGACAATACATACATTTTATAATGAACAATACATACATTTGATGATGAACAATGCATACAAAAAACACAGTAACACAGAGATCAGTGCATATAACGTAACCATCAGTGCTCCTATTTTTATCCTCTTCTTTTTTAGATCCATGCAAAGGTCACATTTGTTTGTTTGGAGCGAAATGCACAACTGATCCAGTGAGTGGTGGCGCCACCTGTAGATGTCCGGAGAAATGTGCTGCGTCACAGAGTCCAGTCTGTGGTAGCGATGGAATAACATACAACAGCGAATGTCATCTTGAGATGGAAAGCTGCATCAAACAGCGGAATATCGGAGTCCAAGAACGCCGCTCATGTGGTCAGTGCAACAGTCATTAAACATATATAATATGTATGTACGTACATATGTATACATGTATGTAGTATGCATATACATGTATTTAAGTATGTATGTATGTAGGTATGTATGTATGTACGTATGTAGGTATGTATGTATGTACATATGTATGTATGTATCAAGACATGGTTACTTAGAACCTTTTAACGACCTCTTAAAAGCACTGCACATATTACTATCGAACTGATTGAAACAAGTGCGATGTATGGTATTTTGAAAATGTTTGCAGGCAGTGCAGAATTGAAGAAATCATTGCAGTTTATTTCCTTTTGTTGAAATTGTTTTCTCACGTCATAGTGGGATGAAAGGAAGGTAATCATTTCTTTTTCATGGGCCCTTGAGCAACAAATCGCAAAGTCCTACATGCAATCGTTAATGTTTACGAATTTCTGTATGCACATGACTTTCTTTAGAGACCATTCAGTCTCGACCCTGCATGGTTGTTGTTGATTTCATTGTTGAAATACTTAACCCCCCGCTGCCCACTCGAATGTGTGCCACCCAACTTTAGCTCGTCTGGGATTCTGTCTGCCATTTTCACACACAGATGTTGATGCTTTGCCATAGTTAATATCCAGACTAGTGTTGGTAACCTTTCACGGCTGAATAACATAGCACGGCTTCATGTGAAATTGTCAGTGCATTTTCGCACCGTGTGAGGGTTGTTTTGCTGTAGAATTGCGGCTGTCATTTTGGAGCATTGTTTGCAAACACTCTTTCAACATCACAGCCGTCTCTAGGTCAACGAATATATGAGCACAGCGAGGTTTTGCTGCTGGTAGACACGTGATTGCGCTGTCAAATGCACAAAGTGGTTCTGATGCGGTATTTGCTGCATTTACATGCATTGAAAAGAGAAATTTATATAGCGCCGCTTTGGAGAAACTCATCAGTGTTGCTCATATATGTCTAGTATTTGATCTGCAATGACGCAGCGCAGTTGTTGCCGATCAATGGGTTTATGTTCGTCGGTTGTTGTTGCCCTTCAGTGATTGACGTCCAATCACACACTGAATCCGATTTCAACGCGACCACTTCCCTTTCGGCCGATTTCATTCATTTGCAACCAGGCTTTCCATTTTCTTGTTTCCTCTGCAGATCTTTGCCACTGTGGACAAACCCAGTCCGGCCATGCCCCCTATCAGGGATATGCCTTGGGCTTGGCTTCCCCTCCCCAAAGCCAAACTTAGTTTCGTATGCTTGACCCCCTGGACGCTTGCCACTGTTTAATCTAATCTAATCTAATGTCTTCTATAGCGCCATTTTCATAGTGCACAAGGCTTCACTCTGTGTTGAAAATTGTAATGAAACCGTAGTCAGAAAATGTAATCTGTTAGAAAGGCTCGGATGAAATCCAACGGGACCTGGAACAATCCTGGCCATGTAGTGACCAGAGAGAGATAAGTGGTTCATGGTGGAGTCTTGAAGAGACTGAGGGCGAGCAATTGGTTGGACGATGGCCAGTGTTACTGGTCATTTCGTCTGACCACAGCTGTAATTGAGGTCGGATGAAGGCAGAGGAACAGAGCCGTCCTAGCAGAGTAACCTTTCACTTCTTCCCATCTTTCATGCGGTGGTCCGTTTGAAATGCCATCGACTGAGAAACACGGATATTCTCTGAAGTGTTGTGTAGAGGAGTCGCTCTGTTAGGGTAACAGTTAACTGCATTCTTTTGGAATTTACTGAACAAATACAGGGGAGAGAGACAGAGGCAGAGACAGAGAGTGAGAGAGAGTGAGAGAGAGAGAGAGAGCGAGAGAGAGAGAGAGAGAGAGAGGGAGGAATAAGAACCCAGCTTAAAAAAGTCTGGTGGTTAGCAAAAGGTCAGAGTTTAAAATCCCTGCCAGGGCAGACATTTGTTTAGAGATTTAATCTCCGCCTGCACTCCCTAGTGAACTGAGCTATGAGTACACTGACTGTACACCACCAATGGGAAGATCAGGTGGCAGAAGAGATAGCTGGCAACTTGTTATGCTAAGAAAGTAAAGTCGTAAACACTTCATACCCATGGCTGCCTCTTGGGACTAGCTTAAGGGACTGATTCCTCTTCTTTTTCTTATTTTCTATCCTCCTCCTCTTCCTCCTCCTCCCTCTTCTACCTCTTCCTCCCTCCTCCTCCTCTCTTCCTCCTCCTTCTCCTCTTCTCCTCATTTGGTGTGTAATTGCGAGTGTCAGAGAGAAATAAATCGGAGAACTATCAGAGGTTTGACAGCAATTTTTTTAAGTCTTCAGTTTGTTCAGTCAAATGTTTTTTAAGGTAGAGGTTAGAAACTTTAAGGATAGACATTAAGCTGACAGTTTTGTGCTATGGATCTGACACAGTGAAATTGAGCAGTGTTGAACACAGTTAGGTGATCCATACAAATAAGGCCATATGGGCCAACTGAGCCCGGCATCTCTCTGGGATTCGTATATTAGTTGGGTACCAATGCTGGTTAGGATGTTTTGAAGGAGGTGTGGATTTGCTGGATTGTTCTGGTCGTATCTGGTCTTTAGCGGAATGGAATTCAAATTGCAGTTGTAGAAAATGCAGAGTTCAGAATCATAAGGAGATTGTTCAAGAGAATGACTCCATAAAGTATCTTTAAGGAAATCTGTTTTGAATGAGCAGATAGCCAAAGGAACACAGTGAGGCACTTCTTAACTATGTGGGGCGACTGGTGAGACCAGTCACTGGTTCCCATCCACTGAAAACAAATACTTTTCATCCACAGTATTGGAACATAAAAATCTGGTAGATATGAAGAGAAAACGAAAACGAAAATCTTTTGGCAAAATGAGCAGAGAACAAAATGGCGGCTGACCATTTGAATCTGAACTCGCTTTTCATGCGAATGACTGTCTGCCTTCGGACGATTACAGCAAAGAGAATGCGTCCTATAAACCAGTAGTAGATCTTTGGCAGATAGGTCTAGGCATGGAGAACTAAATATTATGGTCCATGGCCTAGGCCTCCTTCACTCATCGCTGTTCGAAGTGAGTGGCCAGGGACATACAGTGGATTCTATATCTCATCCAGCCTTTGGGACCCATTCATCCCCAGTATATACATCATTATAGAGATGCTGTGTTACGATAAGGTCAGAAGGTTAATTAAATTGGAATCCATAGTCCAGTGGTTAGCATGCTAGACTCCCGACCCAGAGGTCAATCAGGGTTCAAATCCCCACAAGGACAGAAAGATATTCCAGAAAAACTGGGATTTTGTTCCACTTTTGCCCCAATTGAACTGCGTTATAAACGGAGTAGACTTATTACTTCCGGTTGGAAGATGAGGTGAGGATGGAAAGGACTGACCACCCGCCCTTGTATGCTAAGGGTAAGAAAATGAAGTTGCTAACACCTTATAATGCCATAATAATAATAATAGTCCAAGAACTTCTATAGCGCCACTGTAGTAACGCTCAAAGCATCAGTGGACGGTCGCTATCAAGCAGAATCGCTGTGCATACTAAATTCCATGTTAAGTTCGGTCAACAGGGAAGACACAGAAACAGCCTACGGAGGAAACGAGTCCTGGAATTTGCATATCCATGGCTGCCATGGATGGTTGGCTAAAGTGTAGATGAAGTGTACTTCCATGAGCTATTCCTGTGAGGCAGCCATGGGTCGTAGTTTGCTAGACTTAGTGAATGATACAGAGGAGGTCTGTAGTTAAATGGACTGGTTCTCTTCTTTGCAGTATCTACTTTTGGCAGCCATTGCTTTCAAAACTGCACTGATAGGAGGAAACGAAGGAATTGAAAGAGACGTTGACCATCTGTCATCTGCTTCTGACAACCGGCGATTCTTGCTTGCTATCATTATTGTCCAGTCAGTCTCCCTGGTAACCTTTGCCCTAAATAGCCTCGTCAAATGCCTGCCTGACTGCCGGCCTGCCTGCCTCTCTCTTTCTTTCGTTCGTTCGTTCGTCGTTCTTGGGCGAAGGAGGGAGCAATGAATCGTATTTCACTGACGAGTGCTACAGGAAGTCCTCAGCTTCTTCGAGGTCTAGACGGAACTCTTAGTAATTCTCCATAAATCTCCGGAATTCTCCCGAATTATCCGGAACTCACCAGAACTGTCTGAGATTCTGCAGAATTCTCTGGAATTAGCTAGAACTCTTTGGAATTCTCAGTCTGCTGAAACTTTGCCTTCATCGCCTGTGAGGCAGCAGTCGCTCGTCGAGTTATAGTCGTCGACTGAAGGACGGATGTTGGCCGGTGTTTCCGTCCTTTGTCTGTTGCGTGCTTCGTCACAATTAATCCTCTTCGGTCAGACAGAACAGAGTGAGGATGAAGAGGAAGTGGAGCAGGAGGAAGAGGAGCAGGAGGAAGAGGAGCAGGAGGAAGAGGAGCAGGACAGGAAGCGTACATTTATCGTGCGCCAATTCTCCAAAATGCTTCAGTGCTAATCTTTATTGAATGGGTTTTTGTCTGGCTCTTGTCCACGTTAGGTTGAAATCTCGCTATATAGAAGTAATGCTACCTTTGGGAGTCATTGTAAATACTGTGCTGTGCTGAGGCTGTGTCCGGATGACATCCCAGTCTAAAGAGGAATCAAATTTGGGATCAATCAGCAAAAGTGTTTCAGATCCAGATTTACTTGCGTTGTTATGTAATAAGTGATTAGAAATTTGAAATAAATAAAACAAGCATGGCAGTTGCTTAAGCTAGCCCCTAAAGGCAGCTATAGGTAGGAAGTGTTTGCAACTTCATTTTCTTAGCCTCGGCATATGAGGGCGGATGGCCGGTCATTTCGTAATCATAGTCGTAATTTGCACATTTATATAGCACCTCTTCAAGAAAACTACTCAGAAGCAGAGAGCTCCCAACCTGATAACACAAGACCCCGATCGAATAGAATGGTCTTCAATCGCTGATAGAATAGAGGCAGAGAAAGGGTAAGAAATGGCAGACTGGTCCAGAGTGAAGTACCGTCCATGGTGAAGCTACCATGTTGCATTGCGGAGGTATGGGACAGATGGACAACCAGAAGACCTTGTGCCACAGAACGAAGAGATCGACGACCAGGGATGGATGACACTGAAATACACAGCCCCTGTGAAGACAGAATGGACCACAACCACCCGGGCAGTTATGCATCAGCAAGAGCATCTTATACTCAATGCACCTTCGCATGAGCAACCAGTTTGGTAAGAATTCATTATCGCTTATTTTCCCTATTCCGGATTCTAGGTTTTTTGTGAAGTTGAGAAAATGTGACAGAGAAAGCCAAACTGCAGAGCCAGAACCACTTGGATCCGAGGAGCAGCAGAGAAAGGAAAAGAAGAAGAGATGCCAGAAAGAGTAGAGACGCAGAGAGGACAAATGACCCAGACAGCCACTTTTACTGGGCTCAGAGCGGGCCCATATTCTTGGACTTGTGGCAACTGGTAGACCCCACTGTCGGCTCAGTAGCCCCGCGACTCTCAGAGGAGCCCGAAAAGGAAGAGAGGACACAGAGGATAGGAGAGACAGACAGAAACAGACAGTGACGCAGAAAAGAGAGGAGAGAAGAGGAGAACAGATAGGATGGACAGACACAAGACAGTCTGGTGTATTTGGACGTTTTGCCTAAAGATAGCAGGACCCAGGACACTAACAGGCAGGATTGTTTGACTGTGAAGCACAGCGCTTGTTCCCTACAGTCAGACATTAAACGTCACTCTGTCCAGCCACCGTTTCATCCATCCTCTCTTTCCTGTTCACTTGGAATTAGATTCTAGTTGCACTGGATTGGAATTGTGGAAATACTCACCGGCAGAAAGTAGATTGTGCCACTATTCCACAGGTGGCAGCTCGTGCATTTATTTCTCATTGATTCGCCAGATGGCAGCTCTGTCCTAACGCAGGCATTTAAAAAGAATTACCCTATAATTCATTTGGTACGATGGTCTTCAGTAGCACACCGGTCTGTGATCCAACGATTGCAGGTTCGAAAGCAGAGCCTGCTGAGCAGACTGTCTTAAGAACCTGGACAAGTTGTTCACACATCTTTGTCTTGCACCTCAGGTTCAGATTTACTTGAACATGTAATAAGTGCAATAAATAAATAAATAAATATGTAAATACACTACACAGTTAAATACAATTGACAGTTGACAATGCCCCTCTTACGATGGCTCAGAGATGCACTGTCTGTGAAACCGGGCAACGGGGAGCACAAGCAGAGTTTACAGCTAAAAGCAAAACAACACAGACTCATGAGGTAAACAGTTATTTATTTATGAAGAAGTTAACAGTACGAGAAAATTCATTGAGATAAGTTCTTTTGAGCACTGCTGCAGCACGGTTTAGGCTTTCAGATGTTGACGCTTTTTCTTGTCATTGACAGACTAAAAGTCTCAGTCTTTGCCCCACTGAAAGATCCAGGCTTTGGCATATTGGACATCCATCCACTTTAAATTTTTCTAATTTATTTTCTTGGTACACCTTAGGCCCCACCTTTACTTTGCCCCATGCTGCAAATTTAAATCCCTGCAAATGATACTTCCCTTACTGGTTCCTGTGAATATTACTCTTATCCATCCAATCGACCGCCTTCCTATTTCTCTCAGCTTAAACACAGCCTGGCAGTACCTGCTTCTCTGTGTCCTATCTCTTCGACTTCTGGCAAACGGTTCTTGTCCTTGACACAGTATCTCTACACAACCCATCTGACTTGATCCAGTGTTTCGATAATAATAAAGTGCCCTATGGTTAGCTTTTCGGCAGAACTTTTAAACTTGAGTTTAATTCAGTGTATTTGTAAAATTCAGGATAAGCAAAGTCTGTGAATGAGCTGGTTCTCGCGACTTAGCTTTTGTTGGGCGCTGTTGAAATCTCGAGTATGTGTTGGCCTTACTCAAAGTCTGAATTGATCTGAGGATGAGATGACTTGTATGAGAAGAGAGGAGACGATATGATTCGAGAGAAAATGAGATCTGAAGATGACAAATATATATTTCAGTCGACCTAGTTCAGTCCTATTACGGGTATGTGTGACTCCCCTTTGACCTAGTCATTGAGGCAAATGGATCCGCTTTTACAGTGTTCAGTGATTTATTGCTCCCAATCTGTTGGGTTTTCTTTTCACTTGCTACTGAAAATTTTCAATTCCGATGGAAATAAAGGCTGCTGTTTGCCATCCATGGCCACATTGACAGGTGGGGCTCCTTTTGGGCTGTTCAATGATTCATTGCTCTATGCATTTCAATTGCTTTCAATGGAACTCTTCTCCTCCAATCTCTCATGTGTTGGTCATTGATTTCTGATTTATTGCCAGCGTGGGCAGCAGTGGGGAATTTTTTAAGGCGTCAATGGGGTAAACGAATGCCTGTTTCCTTGATAATGATGGGTTTCCGGATTTGGGGTTTCAGAAGTCGTTTTGCCCTACTAGTCAAACACTAGTAGTAGGCCTACTGATTCATGCTCTCTTTGACTTTATGTAGTTTGATTGATAGCTCTGTTCTCCTGTGCAGACATTTTGACAGACCATGTTTACCCTTCAAACATTGGGGTTATTTACCCCCTGTGCACCACTTTGCTGGGTAGACGATATCAAGGCGACATGTAACAAGACTTGGACTAAACATGAGAAAAGGACCGGATTTGACAAATGACTGAAAAGAATGGAGATCATTTATTTCCACCCATCATGGCCAAACGGCTGTCGTGTCAGGAACTGGTAGTGATGATAGTAGAGGTGGTGGTGGTGGGTGGTAGTGGTGATAGACTGATGGTGATTATGATGATGATGGTGATGACGATGATGATGATGATTATCTAAGTGATCATTTAGTGATCATTTATGCAGCCAAAGTTTTGAATTGCTCTTGCTGGATTAGGGCTTCAGCCGGAAACTCTATGACGAAGCCTTAAAAGAAGGTTCCTAAAAGTCTTTCCATAAGTGTCCAGATGTCTTTCCTTCTTTTCTGTTGTCCAGTATCATTCACTGAAGCCTCTTTTCTGTATAGGCTACTACCTTAACATGAGCCACATCACTGTCTCTATCGTAGCTGCTTTTTCAGGTTGAGTGCCTAGCAGATCATTTACCAAAGCTGGATTCGATTTGACTTTCATGTCCTGACCATGCAATAAAAGTTGCGCGATAAAGTTTTATTGTGTGCTGTAAGAAAGTTATGGTCAGCTTCTAACAGATCCGTCCTATGCTTTACATGGCTCGGTGGCCCTATAATATGCTTTACATGGCCCAGTGGCCCTATATGGCCTCACGCTGCTGTGACGTCATCTCTTCCGATTGGTTTACCTCCTCTGAACTCTTCCATTTCTATCAGAAGCTGCTGTACCATTCCTCCTCAGTTTCTGTTTCTCACCAAGGATGGGTGCGCAACAGTCAGCCAGAGAGATCAGGGTTCAAATCCCTGCCAGGGCAGAAAAATATTTCAAAATCTCTGCTCCACTTGTGCTCCTAGCGAACTGAGCGATAAAATGAGTACATTAGCCGTACAGTATCAGTGGCAAGATCAGACGGAGACGGGCGATGACTGTCCACTTGTCCTCATTTCTGAGGCTAAGAAGATGAAGTTGCTGACACTTCATACTCACACCAGCCTCTCACGGTCAGCTCAAGGTCAGCTTCTTCTTCTGTTTTGCTGAGACTGAGGTCCTTCTTCTGAGTGGATTTCTTGAAGAGTTGCTGCATAAATTTGTTTTCTATGACTTTATATTTCTTGATCAAATGGAACGGGAAAAGTCTGTGGCAAAAGGTCATCATGCTGCTTCTTCATTGAAATTCTTCTTTCAAATTCATAATTGACATACCCCTTACCCTCCTTCTTTTTCATCTCACGTTGTTATGCTGCGTCAGCAAGAACCATCATCAAGAATCATTCAGCGTCATTATTCAGAATCAACATTTATCATCATCACAAATCAGTTTCTGATTATCGTAATCAATCATTATGATTCTTTATCGTAATCTCAAGATTACAATTTTGATTATTTATGATTCTTTACCAAAGTTTCACATGAAACCTTTGTGCATTTTAATAGCAGTGGTGTTGATTACATTAGATGATAATTCTTCTACGTCGTTCTTATTCAAAGTCGAGCAAAGTCATCCAAAATCGTTACCCATTTCTAAAACCCAGCAACTGAAATGAAATCATCATCTTCCATCATGCAAAGTCACCTTGCATTATTTTTCTGCATCATCAATTACCAGGCATCACTCCTGCATCAGCGTGACATCTTTCTAAAGTATCATCTCAAATCATTCCCAAAATAATGATCCAACATCAGCAGCCAACTTCATCTGACGATGACTGTACAACTGAATCATCTGACATCATTCCTTAACTCGGCATCCGGCATCACCTGACGATTGCGTTATCGAGTTATGTGATCTGAAATTGATCAATTCTGCCGGACATAACGATGCCCTTTCAACCATCGCTTCTGCAGTGAAGCACATTCTCAGAAGCGAACCTCTCAAAGCATTCACGGTCTGCAGCCTCACTCTTCCCAGCCGTCCGGCCATAAACCATATTCACCTTCATTTGTTAAACGCAGCCACAATGAGATTCATAACAGCGCCGTATAATCACGGCATCCCAACTGCTATTTATGACAGGCGCCCGCGGGAAAACGGCCATCATTAGGGCTCACCTCTGCCCCGCCTTTTTAGCATCCGCCACGCCCTCCCGACCAGCGTCCCTCGCGCAGATTGCGCGCATATAGTTTCCATTGCAACCTCTAGTTTCCATGGCAACGCATTCGTTCCAGGAACGCGACGAGCGGCCGTAAAATGGAAGGAGCGTTTGCAAGTGAGAGGAGGCGACGTGGGATACACGCGGAACATGTTGCGACGGTTGACGGTCGCAGTTGGTCGGTGGATGTTACTCTGGCTCTGCTGTTTCGCTGTCGATTTCTCAGTCGTCTGGTCTTGCTATGTCTTTCCGACAGAACTCAAGGATCCGTGTGTCGAGAAGGACTGCCATTACGGAGCGCATTGTGTCGCTTCTCTCGATGGGCTGACGGCTCGCTGTCAGTGTCCGGAGAAGTGCGACAGTTTTGGCGACAGCGTCGGAAGTCAGCCGATCTGTGGGACGGACGGACAGGACTACGGCAACGTCTGCGAGATGAAGAAGAAGGCGTGCGAGGCGATGAGGGACATTGACAAGAAGTTTGACGGAAAGTGTGGTGAGTAGCTTCTTATTCAATCTGATCAGCTCTGGAAACTTCTATGGCGCCATTGCTGTGATGAGCCCGGCATCTGAAACGTCTGCAGATGGTAAGGGGACAGCCCTGTGGCCAGCGGTTTTGTTCAGCGTTTAGTGTTGTCATGCATGTAATTTTCTCTTATGAGGGAATTGGTGAAGGGCTTCATTCATTTATTCACTCATTCATTTGTTCATTCGTCTCAGCAGAACTGCATTCTGAATCACAGTCAGAACCAGTTGAGATTCATAAGGCCCCAAAGACTAGAACGGCAGCACAGATTAGCATTCAGAAAAACATGAGATTTTAATCCGGACCTGAACAACATCAGTGAAACTTCACTGCACTGAATTCCCCTGAAGTTCAATTGCTTGTTTCATGTAAATGATAGGGTGGATCTCAGTTATTAAAATGAGTACATCAAGTGTAGTCTGCTGGTGGGAAGATAAGGCAGCGAGGGAGATGACTGGCCACCTAGTCTCAAGTATTTATATATTGGAATATAGTTATCCAACCTTTTAAGAACCTCTCATAGGCACTCGGATACATCAAAGAAAAAGAAGTAACAATTTGTCCTCGTGGCTGGCTATCCGTTGGGGTTAAGGGACTGATTCTTATTATTATTGTCTCTGTGCTTTTAAAAATTTGATGCATGGCCCATGTGCTAAGAGCAAAAATCTTCGTATAAGAGAAAGAGATAATTCTTTTACTGTGCTGTGAAGCCTTGTGCATTCTGATAACGGTACAGTAGAAGTTTCTGATTAGATTAGATTAACATGGAACCGAATCTAAGCCCACCTGACTTATATATTGCTTCATAGTTTGTTCAGGCCTGTGAAGGAGCTCGTTCATTCAACTTGTATTTAGCTTGTATTTAGTATTCAACTTAGCTTCTTGGCTGCCGAAAAAATTCAGAGTTTACAATTCCAGTTTGTAAACTTTTCTGCTTAAATTCTGCAGAGTTTGGAAAAATGAAAAAAAGAGTTGTTAATTGATGTTGTGTGTTGCCATTGATTGGTGTTGTTTAAAATGTTAGGTGAACTGTATGACATAACTTATGTTATTTTTCTGAATGACTGACTGACTGACTGACGACTGACTGACTGACGGACTGACTGACGACTGACTGACTGATTGACTGACGACTGACTGACTGACTGACTGACGACTGACTGACTGACTGACTGACTGACTGACCGATGCAGGCATATCTGTTGCCACTTGTGTCCGATGGATATAAGTTGCCGTAGTAAAGACTGTTTCAGCCGATTGATATGCAGAAAGTGAGATGGATCATTGATTGGCTGATTAGCCAGAGCTTTGCAGTGTAGCTTTATTTCTAGAATGCATTTACTGTTATTTCATGTTTGAATCCTGGTTTCAAAGGCGTTTTTCCAAACATTTATGTGTGTCGAAAGATTCCCGAACAGCGCACTGACCCTAAACAATGTGTTGTCTTGTGATGGCAACGGTCGCTGCCGTTCACATGCCTCTCAGAATGAGACCGATCCCCAAAATCATAAAACTCAAGTGTTGCAAATTTGATGAGGACTGATTGGTCACCCTGGTCGCTTCTTCGTTGTCCAGCTACTTGTCTCGTTTGGCACGCACGCGGTCGACAGGAATTTAGTCGTCATTCTTCGTGGCAGGGGGCGCTATAAATCAGCGTTTTCATGTTGACTAGACGGCGCCTTCCTGTGGCGCCGATATTATTTCGCTTGACGGCGTAACTTCTGCCCGCAGTGGCCGGTAATCGGCCTGGATGCACCGGTTCAGTTTACGGGTTCCGTTTCGATGGGTCTGTCTGAACCGTACCCGCGGGTGACCTCGGCCTCTGGCTGGACGGTGTTTGCCCGGTTGCGACTGGGCATTCATCATCGCTGGTGGTGGCTTTGTTGCCTGCCAGGGGGCGAGATATTTCATTTTTGTTTGATGGTGGCAGGAGCCGTGGATCAGCGGCCGTTTGCGGTGTAAGTGCGCAAAAGGTGAGCGACTCCGAAAACAACAATCCCCTGCTCGTCTTGTCTCCCTCTAAGTGTTGAGCGAAGGATTAATCTTGCCATCCGAACTGTCTGCGGTTATGCGCCGTGTCAACAATTAATCGGATGACATACCACCCTCCCCGCTCCCTCCCTGCATGCTCTCCCATTTACCACGATATGCCTTATGATGAGAAATAATTTCCTCGGCATATGTGAAAAATTAATCTCGTGATCTGAGAGATGTGATGCTATGCTGCTCTGATTATTAATCTTGTGATCAAGATCTTGTGATCGTCTGCTCTTGCTGCATCATTTAATGGTTTCAGTCACAGGATCAATAATGCTGTAGCTAGAGAAGGAATTATTTTCATGATGAGATGAAGACAGAACCGTTGTGGATGATTCTTGCTTCACACTGCTATTAATTAATTGATATGTTGTTCTACTGCATGTAAAATACATGTAGTAGAAATAAAAAAGGCTAAATTTTTTAAGGTTCCGCTTGGTTTATGGGTTTATGAGTGTAATTTGGTTTGGTTTTGTCTTTTGGTTTGGGTTAAGTTTGAGGTCTTCACATCTGTGCATTTAATTCTTCACTTGAACTCATTCATCATTTTAGTTTGTCATTGGAAATCTTAAGTTCAGATTCAGTTAATCTAATGGGGAAAACAGGTCAAGTTCAGAAAGTTTATTGAAGTTAAGTTCAGTTCTGGGCACTAGTTTCTGCTGTTGGAACCAGCAGCGGATTTAGCAATAGGCGTGGGGGGGGGTTCGCACTTCCCACCACTCTTGCTTACGTGCCTGCTCCCTCAGACCAGACTCATGCATTGTGGACTGCCAGAATGTGGCGCCTCTCTGGAAATGCTCTTGCCCCCCCCCCCCCCCCCCCCTCAAACCACGCAAGCAGATTTGGAGCTAACACTGGTTGGAACAAAGTAATTTGGGAAGTTAGAAAGACATCCTGTCTCTGGATTACTGTGATCGTATTTGCACACAGGCCAACAGGTGATCCTTTGTCTTTGGAGCAACGCTTCTGAGGCGCTTCTGTAGAGATATATGTAAATAAAATAAGTATGTATCAACTATCAAGACATCTAATCTAATCAAATCTAATAACTTCAACAGTGTTGTTATCACAAATCAACAATCGATGGTCACTTCAAGTGAAACTGAAGTGTAAACTCATAATCTTCTGGAGAAGCCCAGTCAAAATTCGATTGGACACTTAATACATGTATAGCAGATTTTAAGGTCCACCTAGAAGCATGTTACATTTACTTTTAGCTTTTCTTTTGCCATCAATTATGTAGGTAGAAGAATTGTTGGAATTGTTTACTCTTTAATCATTTGGAAAACTGCTTGCATCCTAAGAACTTGCAAAGAGGAACTCCTCCTTTCATTCTTTAGTTGATTATCATCGCTGACAATTACTGTCAGATCTGAGTGAAAAAGGCCATTTGCAACGTGTAGCAAGAAGCCTTTGAATTCTGACTGTGTGCTGAAGGAATCGTTGAAGTCTTCGTCCGTACTTCTTTCTTCGTGAATGGATGTTGCATATTTCATGGAGTGTGCGTTGAGGAATGTTAAACAGTGCAGTTTTGTGCTGTGTTTTGCCAGAAGACATGTGATTGCACTTTCAATTATGACGTCCTTCTTTTCTCAGGGAATTGTCCATCGTTTATCTACTAAGATCATTTTAGGTTGGAGCAGACTGTGTTTCTCTGATTGGTTTCTCTTGCAAGCAGCACTGTAAACATTTACGATTACAACAGGAATCAATGCAGTGTATGTTTTTGATATGATGAAAGATCTTGTTTTTGCAATAAATTTATTTTTATTTGTGATGTTTCTCCAAGATTGCAGGAATTTGAAAGTGGGTTTTGAACAATACAGCAGGATGTTTGGGGGAAATATTTGGAGTGATAATATGATGTGCTGATGGATTTTCTGGATTTCTTCAAACCGATCAACTTAGCTGACTGTTGGAAGCATTCAAATAACTTAAAAGACATGTTCAATTTGTATTAAGTTGATCTTTATTAGAGGTTCGTAACAGACGGTAAATATTCTGTCTTATGTTGAGAAAACTTTTCAGTTGACCTTCACTTGCACCAGTTTAGATGTTTGAGAAGTTACAAAAGACACGATAGAGTAGTTAACCAGCCAATTACATGCATCAATATCACTTCTGAGGAGCCTCAGCTGTTGTAAGGAACAGTCTGACATTTCACTTGTATTGTATGGTATAGTATTATAGTTTTGTGTGGTGCTAACTGCCAATCATCTGCATGCATACATTCAAATCCTGCGTTGTAGATCCGTGCTATGGCTTTGAGTGTCCATTTGGTCAGCTGTGTCAGCTGGACAGTGCAAGGCGTCCAGTCTGTCGCTGTGGCACAACGTGTCCGATGATCTTTGAACCGGTCTGTGGTAGCAATGGCAAGACATATGCCAACGAGTGTCTGATGACGGAGGATGCATGCAGACATCAAAGGGAGGCACACGTCCTCTTCCATGGAGAGTGCAGCTCAGGTACAACTATGAAGATGATAATGATGATAATGATGATAAAAATGATGATAATGATGATGGTGAAATTGGAAAACGATGATGATGATGATGACGATGATGATGATGGCAATGAAATTGGAGACGATGATGATGATGGTGACGATGATGGTGTTGATGATGATAATGATGACAGTGATGATGATTTCAATGATAATGATGATGGCAATGATTATGATGATGGTGATAACAGCGGCGGCGGCGACGACGACGATGATGATGGCGACTGTAATGATGATGATGATGGTGGTGGTGGTGGTGATGATGATGATGATGATGATGATTGTAACAAGGATGATGCAGACGACTACAGTGATAGCAATTATGATGACTGTTATAATGATGGACACAGAGATATATTCGAAGAGTTTTGTTCACTGCTGCTGCACTTCGGCATTAAGTGACTATATACTGACTGTTCACTGTGTCCGTGGGAAGGTCAGACGGCGCGGTATAGGAGGACTTCATATACTTACCTTTATCATAATGCCGATGCTATGGGAATGGAATTGCACAGAATTGATTCCAGTAACTGCCTCTCCGCATTATTCATATTCCTGTTAACCTTAGTGATTTGTCTTCATCTGATTCTTGTTTTCATTCCTCCGCCTCCTCCTCTTCCTCCTCCCCTCCTTCCTTCCTTCTTCCTCTTCTCTTCTTTCCTTCTTCCTCTTCCGCTTCCTCTTCCTCCTCTTCCTCCCCTTTTGTTTCCTTGTACTTCTCTTCTTCTCTGTTCTTTTCCTAGCTTCCTTCTCTTCCTTCTCCTCTTCTTTCTATTTTCTCTTCCAATTTCTTTTCCTTTTCCTCCTCTTCCCCTTCGTCCTCTGTCCCTCCTCCTCGTCCTCTCCTCCTCATCTCCTCCTCCTTTTCTCCTCCTTGTACTCCCGCTTCCTAATTCTTTTCTTCCTCCTCCTTTCCTTCTCCTCATCCTGCTTCCTTCTGTCCTCCTGTTCCCTCTGTCTCCTCCTCCTCCTCCTCTTCTTGATGCAGTGGAGCCAAGGGAACACGGCAAGTTATTCCGTGTGGCTGTGTGTAGGTGTCAATCCGTGCAGTGAGAAGGTGTGTGGCCCGGGCGGACACTGTCAAGTCGATCCGTCATCGTTCACGGGTCACTGCTCGTGTCCTGGCGATTGTCCTCAGCTGCTGAGACCAGTCTGTGGCTCCGACGGGCAGACGTACGACAGCGAATGCCACCTGAGAAGAAGCACCTGCCTCAGGCGAGAAAACGTCACCGTCAGCCACCACGGCACCTGTGGTATGTCCATTACTAGACACGCCTTCAAGAGCTTCTCGAAAGGCGCTATATAAACAGACAGATGCATGTGTGCATACTTATGCTCTAAGTCAACATGTGTCACGTGCTCACACGTGTGAGGTGCACACATATTGTATACTTTGTAACACGACTGCCGATCGGTTTCTTATGCGATTTTGTTATGACGACAATTTATATGGATCAACACTAAAGTCGGTTTTTAAAAAAGTGAAAAAAAAACGAAAACCGAAGAAAACGCAGAGCCTGACTTTGTGATGTTGTGCAGTGTAAAACATTTTGCATCAGTTGTTTTCCTGTAACAAAACGATATGTTAAAAATTCAAACTGAAATACAAGTACAAAGAGGAAAACTAAACATTTTAACTAACTGAAAAATTGATGCTTTGAATGAACTTCTGCGTGAAAGTTTTTAATGCAACGATTTTGCGGTACATAAAAGTTGTCCCTTTAGAAAGGGCCTTAATCTGCAGAAACAATGCACAGAACTCCGTTAACACAGAATTATCATTTTATTTCAATGTGTACAAAGAGAATACGGTCTCACTTCATCAACGTCAGCCTGAAGCAGTGAACATCCAATCAGCGTGAAAATGTTGCTCAGTTGCTCAGCTGCATTTGTTGAGGTTAATGATAAAGATATTGGCGAACGATCGATACGAGAGTGGTTACTGCAGTTGTTAAGAAGCAGACATGGGAGAAAACTGAGCTAATCGTCATCTTTTGCCTGTGGTCTTTGAATGAGAACTGTCGACACGCGTTACCTGGCTGGCTGGCTTTCTTGTCGCAGTTTGGACAAAGGTCAGAGCAGCGAAGGATTTCCGTCCGTCCGTCCGTCCGTCGTCGCTCCGTCGTCCAGCAGATCGACCGTTGTTCGATTTCAGTTATTAGCTGAGTCGCGGTTGAGTGAGCACGAGGAATTCCTTTCCGCTCTGCGCCGCTGTTTGATGCCAAATGAAACGGAATTGCAATTTCTGTTGCTGCCAAGATCGTTGCTTTCAGTTTTGGCCGTGATTTAGTGTCGAAGGCCCTCGAGGACACGCCCGTACAGACAATGGGACTAGTACGCGGACTAGTAGGCAGGCAGACAGAAACACGCAGAGTGATAGACACACGGACACAGAATCAGGCAGAGTGGTAGACACAGATCCATACGTTTTGCTGGACCAACGTGTGACATGCAATATTTCAGTGTTCGTGTGGGCATCACTTGCAAGGCCACTTCTTAGACCAACAGTCGGTCGGTCGGTCGGTCGGTCGGTCGGTCGGTCGGTCGGTCGGTCGGTCGGTCGGTCGGTCGGTCGGTCGGTCGGTCGGTCGGTCGGTCGGTCGGTCGGTCGGTCGGTCGGTCGGTCGGTCGGTCGGTCGGTCGGTCGGTCGGTCGGTCGGTCGGTCGGTCGGTCGGTCGGTCGGTCGGTCGGTCGGTCGGTCGGTCGGTCGGTCGGTCGGTCGGTCGGTCGGTCGGTCGGTCGGTCGGTCGGTCGGTCTTGTCACGTGCAGTCAGTAGCCCTGCTATTGTCATTGTCGTTGTCATTGTTATTGATGGTCTTATTGCTATTAATAGTGCCTTTCCAGAATGAATTAATCCAATCCCACGGGTGGAGTTAAGCAAGTGGGGCATATGGATGGGAGAAAGAAATAGACAGACACACAGACAGAGACAGACAGACAGAGACAGACAGACAAAGACAAACAGAGACAAAGAGACCAGAGGCGAGAGAGACAAAGAGAGAAACAGATGAGAGATACAGAAAGGCGAACAATCACAACAGACAAACAGAAGGATATTGAAAGACAGACAGAAATACAGACAGCAGACAGAGGACAGAGAGGAGGAGTGAGACAGAGACAGAGAGGGGCAGAGAAGAGGAGAGATGGAGACAGGAAGTGGAGGAATATTATGTTTTTCAACAGATCACATAACTTGAAATATATGATTTATTATTACCCATATCATCGTCATTGTCATCATAATCTTTTTAATCATCACAATCAGACAGTCATTTACGTAGCACCTTAGAGAGGTACTTAAAAGGCAATATACAAATGTCAAGTTACGGTACCTTACAGTTCTATTTATCATCTTAATGTTCATTATCATCTTTGTTATCGTTGTTGTCATCATTATCATCATCATAGTCATCATATTGATTATCATCATCATTAAATTCATCATCATCAAAATCATCATCAGAATAATCACCATATTATTGTCTTATTATAATTAATTAATAACTGCTATCGCACCGTTGATAGCAAAGCATCAACCGATGGCACACCAGAGCCCAGCCGCAATCAGGTACAGGAGGTCAGACCACTAAGACAGCAACTGTATAAAATCGGCGTTGTTAGAATTGTCGAAGGAAGTTCGTAGGTGTTCGTTTTCGTTGCAGATAAACCGGGTCCTTGCAGTAGTTACAAGTGTCTGAATGGAGGCCACTGCGTCCTACACAATGGCCACCCTGTTTGCACTTGTCCAACGTGCTCCGAAGAATATGAACCGGTCTGTAGCTCTTCTTAGTCTCGCACCATCGGCCTCAACTCTAACGAGGCTCTTATCTAATTAGATACTTCAGCATTTCTGTTTTATTAATGCCTCTAATGAACTCGGTTCATTAGTACATCGGCTGTACACACTGTCGGTGGGAAGATCAGATGGCGATGGAGAGTGCTAGCCACTGGACCTTGCATATATGCCGAGGCTAAGAAAATGAAGTCGCTAGCACTTCGTACCTAAGGCTGTCTCTCAGGGTTAGCCTAAGTGCCTGCTCTCCTTTTTTCTTGTTTTTCCCTCCTCCTCCTCATCTTTCTCCTCCTCCTACTTTGTTCATCCTCCTCCTCTTTCTTCCTTTGCTCCTGCTCCACCTGCTTCATTAATCTGAGCTGTGAATCTGTTGCTTAGGTCTGTGGATCGGACAATTATTCCTACCCGAATGAGTGTAAACTTCAGCTGGAAAACTGCAAGACGACGAAGACGACCACAGTTCGCTACAGAGGACGATGCCGTAAGCAGAATGTTGCTCAGATACACACAGGAAGCAGAGGCCGTGCAAATGATGGTACCCTGCTAGGATACTACGTCAGTTGCCTTGCATGGGCGTTTTGCTGCATTAAGGGTGCATGAGCATCAAGGATAAGGGAAGTTTCATGGACTTGAAGGGGCGCTATATAAATGCTCAGAATGAATGAATGAACGAATGGATGAATGGGTGAATGAATAAATTAACGAGCTGTTACCCACAACATGAGCTTCTTGGCCTTTCTTTGCTTCTTTTACCATTCTATTCAATCGCGGTTTTGCGTTATCAGGTCGGGAGCACCTCTGGTCAGTTTCTGCTGAAGAGGCACTAAAGAGATTTTGTCATTCCTGCTTTCCTTAAGTCGATGGATTCGTCGTCCATTGATGTCTGTCACACTGGTCCACTTATTGGACCATCTGGGTGTTGTCTTCTATCCTGCAAATGTCTTCCTCATCGTCACTGTCAGCTCACTGTACATTTAGTCATTTCCCTGGATTCTGCCGAGCAACAAGAACAGTGGAAACGAAAGGGCCAGAAGGAAGGACATCAAGAGATTAAATTTGCAATTAGAATTACAATTCATAGCACAACAACTGGACATGGCTGGTCAACAAATTATTTGTTTCACATGATATCTCATGCAGGATTTGAACCTGAGATGCAGTGGCAAAAGGTCGATGCGTTACCACGTCGCCCTACGAACAATGCCAATATGTGATAGAGTGAAGTGTGAATAGCCCTCTGAGCTGTCATGAAAAATGTATTTGTTATGGGTAAGGGGGATTAACGGTCTCTGTCTTCGTTCATTTAGGGTTCATTAATTCTTAATGACAGACTTGAGATTGGAAGAGATCGGCTTTGGAATTCACTGCCAAGTTCTATTCATATTATTCGCATATTCTCATATTCTACACATATTCTTAATCATAATCGTAAACTCCAAATTTCTGAAGCACTACTTAAAAGCTAAGTGCAGAGCACCAGTTTATTCATGAATGCTGCGTCAAGTCAGTGGGGTTGTCCAAAGATGCCATGTGAACAGCTGAGTCCGGGTACCAGAAGACCAGAGAGAGAAGGGGGAAAAGAGCTGTTAAGGTAGGTTTTGTTTAAGCTGAGAGAAATTCTGTCGGTTCTATGATGTCGTTCCGGTCTAAACTCAAGACTCGTCTCTTTCTGCCTGCTTACCCACCATAGCCTAACTTCTGGTTTCTCTGACCTTTTGGAATTGGACCTGTCAATTGATGCTTTTGCATGTAATAAAGGTGAAATAGAGGTATTGGGATTAGATTAGATTAGGTTAGATTAGAGAGTTGGGAAAGCTGAAGAGGATTGATGACATTCTTAGTTACTGGTATCCATGCTTAGACAAAAATTGAGCTATAAAATAAATTGAGTGCCTTTCTGGGGTTCTTAAATGGCCCTGCATCAATGTTCAAGTACATTTGTAGATTGTGTTTGGGTTTGAGGTGACAAAATGGCTGATTGATTATGCTGGAATTTACTCATTAAATCCAGGATAGAAAGGACTGAGAACTCGGTCTAGTAAAAGCGACTGCTACTCATGGAATTTTGTGACGAACATCCCGGAAGTGACATGTAGTTCACTTATGAGAGTTCAGTTCTTCCTTATAACAGCGCCACCTGTTGCCCAAATTGTGTATATTTCTAACAGGCTGAGTACTTGTGTATATTTCTAACAGGCTGAGTACTTGTGTATATTTCTAACAGGCTGAGTACTGATAATCTGACTTCTGCTGTATCTCGTCTCAGAACAGTTTGGTCTTTCTTGGTGGCACGTCCAGAGCTCGAGAATTCACTGCCCCGTTCGTTCGTCTGTCTTAATCTTTTATGTGATGGTCCTGTTTTAAGATATATGTATACATCGATACACCATGAATTCAGCTAAAGTCGGTTGATCTATTGATGTGTGTTGCGTTTAGTGGCTGACATCTGTGCTCAGAAGAAGTGCGAGTTCTTTGCCATTTGTGAGATTGACGAAAAAGGAGCAAGTCAGTGCATTTGTCCGGACACCTGTGAACAAGTATGAAAGTCATTCTTTGTTCCTAACAGTCACTGTTCAAATTTGCCCGAAATAATGTTCCAGTTGTCAGGTGCGTGATTTGAATTTGAATAAAATTATGCAAAAAGTTTTAGTTTTAAATGTAACTCTAACTTTGGAAGCCATATGTCAAGTGTTGTTGTAACGAGGTTGTTATCTAAAGAGCTCATAGGATAAAACTTAATAACATTTTGGGATTAATTTCTTAACTGCACTACATCAGAATTCTTGTTATGACCATGTGGCTCAGTAGTCTATGTGGTAGAGCACTGTGTCTGAAATCCAACGATTGCAGGTTTGAGCCTGCTGAATGGACCCCGTGTAACTGCCCTGGACAAAGTTGTTCCCATATGCTTGTCTAGTGCCTCAGATTTACCGAACTTGTTTGCATAATAAGTGCAATAAATAAAAGAATGAAATGAAATAAATCAAAGAGAGGATGTTGAAATGAAGTTTTAAATGTATGGATTTGTGTGCTTAGGTTATGGTGACAGTTTGTGGTTCGGACGGAGTGACGTATAACAACGAGTGTGAACTGCAACATGCTTCATGTAAACAGCAGAAAGTCATTTCAATCGTTTCCAATGGATCGTGTGGTGAGCAGCTGTCTGGCATTTTTTAACAGTTACTCGGTCCACCAAACTGATCGATTTCTAATACCCAAGGATCCACGTTACTCATAAGTAACTTGGCATCGGCTGGAAGACATGTTGATCAAGTTACTCATGAGTAACGCAATAATCAACTGCTCTTGGGTAGGTGGGTTTGGGTGGATCGATGGTTCGATCAGTTGTTTGGTTTGAGATGGTTCAAGACTGATGAGTGTCTCAGTCATCAATTTGCTGATCATCAGACTGATTAGTTGAGTCATTTATTCAATAATAATGTAGCCATTTCATTATTGATTGATTGTTCGACTAACTGCAGACTTAATAAAGCTATATTTGGATTTTTATTTGAAATCATCAAAGTACACTGATTGAAAAATTCTTCTTCATTAAGCATCATCTCTGACTGTGGCTTTTGGTAAAGCTAGAAAATCTAATGATCGATGCCTCTAATATCTCGGGGTCAGTGACACGACGTCAGTCATCAGAAATATTGAAACTTATCGGAATTGGGTTATTTAGTAGATGGCATTGGTCCTCATCGAGTTCTCCAAACATTAATCTCTGATGAAGAGGCGTCTTGTGCCATAAACAGAGGTTGCACAGGGCAAGAAATTATCTGTAGGAAAGGTATTTTTGGGAAATCTGCCACTTGTTTTGGTGGACACTGACCCCGAACAATTGTTATATATGTTGGGTAGTATGGTGGTTGGTGTGATAAACTATCAGTTCATATCTATGACTAAGTTACTTTTGAGAATGTCGGCATATCTGTATAGATCCTTGTGATGGTGTCACCTGTGACTTTGGTGCCAAGTGTCACCAGGGTCGTTGCGTCTGTCTTGATGATTGTCCCACGTCTGAAGAACCAGTCTGTGCGAGCAGTGGAGTCACATACTCAAACGAATGCCTGATGCTTAAGGCAGCCTGCGACCAACGAATTGCTCTCACTGTTCTACATGCTGGCAGCTGTGATGAAATGTCTGGCTCGGGAGGTACAGTCTGACATTCACCACTCATTTTATTATTATTATTTTTTCCCCAAGGAATAAATGATCCCTCAGGATGACAAAAATTAAGGGGAGCATTATTCCAGCTAGACTAATCTATGCTGATGGTTCTTTGTTGGAAAAGATGCTGCAAAAAGCAGCTGCATTGAAGCACTTGCTGGCCATAGATGAGCACCGATGGAGGAAAGCAGTTTCCCTATTATCTCACGATATCTGTGCAAGACGATAGACGAGGCGGTTGATGAAAGCGAGGGCATGTTGATTTAGTAGGCCTACAGTTTCAAATGCATAGGGCGCAAAAGCAGTAGGATGAAACAATGGCGGTGTATTTAGATGTATTTCTTTCAGCTGCTATCTCCGCGGCAGCACCCGCGGTCTCGGCTGACCTGATGGGGTAGGGTTCTGCCAGGCTATCAGTAACAGTGGCGTCCCAGGAGATGCTTCTGCCGCTCTCCCAGGGGATCAGAGTCACGCCATCTGGACGTCTCCCTTCGGACCTGGCAAATAAGGCGTGTCTGGCGGTTGGACCTCCTGGCCCAAGGCCGTGGGAGTCGTCCTCTTGGACCCTTGCTCCACAATGGCATTGATGCAGGATGCATAAGTTAGCCCCAAGGCGCTGGCTGGTTGCAATACGAACTACCTCTTCATCGATCCTCAAACCGCAAGTGCTTATGGGAAGCGCGAGCAGCCAATCATTGGCATGCGGTGAGGTGACTGCCTTCAGCCTGGCTTGGTGGCAATCAGTTGTAATGGAAGCCTGTTGTAAGACTGCCAGGTCCTCCTGAATGATAGGAGGGGGTCCCTGGCACTTTGTTTACAGGAGAGGGTTTCTTCCGGGAAAGGAGCACCAGATTCAGATTCAGTGAGCCACTGTTCTTGGGCCTTCATTATCCTCAGGGCACATCGCAGTGGGACAGGATGGAGGCTTACAAAGATGCGGTGTCTGTGGCAGAAGCCAGAAAGACGGGCAGTGCCAGTGAGGACAAACAAAGGATGCCAAGACCCCCCTTTTCTAATAAGCAGAATGGCTTGAGCTCAGTTGCAATGAGCAATGTCCAGATTAAGGATCCATGTTAACTAGACTCGTGCATATTTCCCGGTAAAATCGGCGTATGATTGAGTTTTCCGTACAAGAAAAACAGTGAAGGGTGAGAAGGCGAACTAAGAGAACTGCGAACTAAAATGAAGGAATTATGCCTAGATATGGAGGGCAGAAGTGAAAGTCCAGCAGAAAGCTCTGCACAGTGAATCTCCAGAACAGTATCGAGAGCGCCACCTGCCGAGATAGATGCTTCACGGAGGGATGCATCATGAGGGGATGTTCTAGTGAAACTGTCCAGTGGGGGGGGGGTGACAGTTCAACTTTGTGAGTGTATGTAATCTCACATTTGGTGAAGTTGAGTGCCAGACCCATTTCACCTGTTCCTCAGCTGATGGCCTGGATGCGTGTAGCCACTGTGGGTATAGTCCCACCTAAGGTCAGCTCACCTGGGCAACCAATATGGAGAGGAGACTACAGACAAGACGTTCTGAAAAGGGAGAGGTCCGAAAGGGTCTCCTGGTTGGAGAACAGACTGCAACTGGAGGGAGTAATCACCATATTTAAGTGCTCGGACACGGCTGCCGGGATGCTTGCTATTGTTATCATTATTGTTATTATTAATTATGATATTTGATAGTTTATTACCTAAGATCTTCTTAGCATCTTACCGAAAGTTAGGCTACTTGGAATTTGCTGTCAGTTCTATGATGTCAATCAGGTCTAAATGTTTCAGCTTGCTTACCCAACTTAGCATGAAATCTGGTTCCCTGACCTATGAGGCTTGCGACATAGAAGATTCTCCCTATACCTGGGGTGAGCCTTATTGATTGGGTTCGGCCCGGCATACATCAGAGAGCTCTCTGTTTCGGTGTCAAGTCAACCGGTTCGTCGATCTTTGCTCTCTGCTCCCCATAGAAATATGCAGATGCCACATTCTGGATGATCTATTTGAACCAATTGTGCCTTCTTCTATGTTGGACTTTCCTTCTTGAACAGTCTTCCTTTTATTTACGTACTGCTGCATTTGACTGTTCAATGAACATTTCCAAACCGCCTTAACATGCTCTTATTTAGAAAAGTTAGATAGTCATATATGTGCAGCACTTAAGTGAGGTGCTTAAAAGGGCACTCTATAAGTGTCTTGACACATTCATACACAGACAAGAGAGGAATGAAAGTCCTTCTTATATCTTGGAATCATTAAATTCATTGAATCAGAAATCATTGTCATCATTACAGTCGTCAATTTGTTCCATTTCAGATCTTGAGGTCACATGTGATGAGACGAATTGTCGCTTTGATGGAACCTGTGAGTCAGATAAGAATGGAACAATGCGATGCAGCTGCAACTTCAACTGCGATGCACTCAGGTCATCCATCACCTAACGCCACCACCCACTTGTTCTTATACTTGTATCAGAGACGTTAAAGTTTCTCCTTTACTGCACAGTTATTATTATTATTACTATTACTGTTACTGCTACTACTTCTATTATTATTTTTTTTATATTATTATTATTATTACTATTATTTATCTGAGGTACTTATGATCCCTCAGGATTACAAAAGCTGTGGTCCAACAGCATTTTTTCTGGGAGTGCTAGTCATCATTGAAGTGCTTGGTGGTTGAGGTGCTGTGGAAAGCAACTGCACTAAAGCACTGGGCGGCAATAGATAAGTGCTAATAGATGAAATGTGGGGCCCTGTAGTCTCCAGTTGCCTGGGCAAGCGACGGCCAAGGCTGATATCAGGCCTTCTTGGTTCACTTGGGCCAAGAGTTTCTAAGGCCTAGGGCACAAAGCAGTATTCAGGGTGGAATAGCAGCATAATTGGCAGTGTTTTTCAGGTGTTACTTCAGCTGCAGCACCCGCGGCCTTGGCATCTCTGGGATGATAAGATTCTGCCAAGGAGTCAGTGACCTTCCCAGGCCAGAAACTCTCCACTCTTCCACGAGATGAGAGAGATACCGTCAGGACGTCTTCCATCGGACCTGAAAAGAGCAGCTGGGTCTTTTGTTGCAGGAAAAGCAGCTTTGATGAGGCCAGGCCAATTGATGTCATTTATAAGGGTGTGTCCAGTGGCCTGACCAGGTCACAGGTGGCGTGAGATTCCGGTTTATCCTGTGAAATTGGTCGGACTGCGATGGGTAGTGGATAAGGGAAGGGTTCTTGTCAGGCTTGCGCTTCAGCCATTTTAGAATTGTAAGATATTGCTTTGTGCTGGGGTGTATTGTTTGGAACTTATCTTATTGTATTGTATGCAGTAAACGAGAAAGACCTTTACCCTGTATTGAGAGACTTAGGGGAGGTTCTTGTTTTCTGTTTTATGCCCTCAAATGGGCAGTGGACAAATCTCAACGTCCAGGATGTGGAGCCGGTGCATCGTAGGACTTGCTGTTTAACTTCCCAGCTTATGCTGATAGTAAACAAACCGCTGCTGCCCAGTCGAGAAGCTTTGCCTACGTTGGTCCCACTTGCTGGAATCGTCTCCCTCGAGAATTGCGACTTGAGCTCCTTTCTCTCCCCCTCTCAGTGTTCCGCTGGCGCCTGAAGACTGTGCTGTTCAACAGTGATTTTACTTTTTTGGGTCAGAAGCACCTCTGTTGAGTTTATCCTCTAAGAGGCGCTTTATAAATCTCAAATTACAATTACAAAGTAAAGTCTGCTGCTTGGTGACAGAGGCACATGTGTGCGAACAGCTTGCCAAGGGGCTGTTATATGGAGTCCACTCAGCAGACTCAAACCTGCAATCGATCAAATAAAGACCTAGCATACTAACTGAATAGACCACAGTGTTGCACCTTATTGTATTTACATAGTCTTCTTGTAATACTGTTGCAATGTATGGTAACTACAAAACAGGTCGCCTGTGTGTGGTTCGGATGGCAAAACCTATGGAAACGAGTGTCAGCTGAAGGAGGAGTCTTGTCGCCGACAGATGCCAATCAAAGTGGGACCAATGGAAAACTGTGAAGGTTTTTTGGATTATGTTGCTTTGATTGCATCATCTCTCTGACGTCACAGACGTTGACTTGAATTGGTCTAATCTCGTCCAGTGACTTCTATTGCACTATTATCATTATTCAAAAGACAGCAGTTGATGGTCTGTTTAAGTGAAACCATTGACTGACACCGTAATCCTTAAGCTCGGTTCAAAATCCACCTTGTGGTGAGGAAACCCTAAGGTGAAGCTGTGGTAGGAAAGCAACCTGAAGTAGATGAATCATAAGTTTGGACCTGAATGACATTAAAGAACTGACAGAATGCATAGAATTTTAGAATAGATTAAAAAGATTCTGTTCGGTTAATTTCTGACTTGAAATGCAGAGGTTAAGAAAGGTCAGAAAGACTGCAAGAGATGCCTTGAATTGGTGGCCCAGCTTTGTTTCATGCAGCCTATAAATGTTAATCTGTCTGGTTGTTTAAATTCGTCTCGGAGGAGCAGGAACATGGCCTTCTGATGAGTCATGAAATTACGGCGCTACTTAGAATAAGCGGAAAGTGCTACCAAAGAGTCATTTTGTTGAAAACACTTGTATGAAAACACTTAATGTAGCACCTCTGAAGTAGGCCTACATCTCAAGAACAGTGCACGTGTGGCTGACTAACTGATTGAAACAAATGCATGACTTAAGGTAGGTTTAAATTTATGCTGAACAGAGTTAAATGAAACTCTACAAATGTACAAGGGAAGAACGTTCCAAGGTTTATTTAACAAATTGTATTATTTGTCATAGTTCAAACAAAATTAGTTCCTAACTGATAAAATAATAAATATCACACGAATGAATTTTTTAATAATTCATCATCATCAGTTCCTGACGCCAGCCATTTGGGGGCCGTGATGGGCGAATAAGTGACCCCCATTCTTTTGGTCATTTGCCCAATATAGTGCTTTTCTTATCTTAAGCCATTATATAATTAGCCATTAACAATATAAAGGTTTTGTTGATGAAGCTGTTCTGTGTTCTGCAACTGTGTATTTTGATCTCACTTATTGGTTTCAAATTAAACTTCTTTATGTATAAAATACGTGACGTGGATCCAGTGCTTCACCATCATCAACTGATTATGCTGCAGTTGATTCCTGTAGAATCAACCTATTTTATCCTAAATTGTAGGGCTGATTGTGTGATACATTGCTTGTAATCGTATATTTCATGAGCAATGCAGATACATAGATTAAACGAAAACATTTCCCTGTTAGATATTGATGAGGACCTTTGTGATGGTGAGCCTGCACTGGTCAACCCGCTGACCGGTCGAGAATTTGACTGCAATCGAGGAAAGGACTTGTGTCCAGCAGGAAGCTACTGCCACAAAATGGGAGCAATAGCACGTTGCTGCAAGGAAGGTAGCTTCGGAATAATCAGCATTTATTCTTTAATTATTACTAACTGTTGGTTACGGTTGTGTTGCTTAATAGTTGCTTAATATTCTTAATATTTATTTATTGATTAATTAGGTAGCTCCAGTAAAAAATTTAACGTATAGCGAAGGTAAATCTGAAATAATTGAATTTAAACAAGATTAAATATGCTTATATTGTGGGTTTCATTGCATGATGATTTTCGCTGTTTGTAAAATTGCCACAACTAGCCACAAGATTGCTGTTAATTGTAGCTTCAAATATCAACATCTTATGTAAAATAGGTGCTATCCCTAGAACAGTGTAAACTGGAGGTGAATGGGACGCACTGATGTATTCTTTTCAGATAAGGTGATTCATAACTGTGTGGACAGTAAATATGGTTGTTGTCCGGATGAAATGACATCAGCACCTGGTCCAAACAATGCTGGTTGTCCAAGTAAGTACTATGTTTGCCTGCCTGCCTGCCTGCCCGCCCAACTGCCTGCCTGCCAACGTTCCCTCTCGTCATCTGTCTGTTTGTCTCTAGGTCTATTCTTATGTAAATTCTTTTGCAGACATGATCATCCATCGTCTTTCCTTATCCTTGATGCAAAGTGGTCGAGGAACTCTGAACATCGTGCCATCCACTTTCGATGGGAATCCACATGTATGAGGCCCTGCAAGTTGTGGCGTCTGTAGTTACCTGAGCACCGATGAACTTTTTCTTCTTAATTAACTCTATTGTCTTTTAGGTTATCTTAGAAAGTGTTTCTGATTAGTCTCTCTTGAAGCGTCGCCTTACAAATTTATGATTACGATTACGATTACAACTAACTAAATGACTTATTTTGCTTCTTGTTAGGGGTGCTGCCAGCAATTAGGTATTGCACAATTAGTTAGCCAACCGGACTTTCGTATTTGCTCACCTTAGACTCATAAATGATGCCCTCTGTTCATGAACACTTTGTTGCTTTACCCTGAACCAGGGCAGTGCTGGGTTCCCTGGTTCTCACAGTTGTTCGTTTGAGGCTCTCAAATTCCCTACCTTTTACTATTTCTGCACTATCAGTTCTATGATGTCGTTCAGGTCTTGACTAAATTCTCATTTCATTTCATATATTTCACTTTCATTTCATCTTCCTCCGTAGCTGGTCTGCTGTGTTTTTGTGGCCTCATGGACATCGGCTGGTTCGTGGTCCAGTGGATTGTGATTTGGCTTCTAACTTAGGATTGGCCATCAATTGATGCCTTGTTTATTACGACAGTGGCACAATAGAAGTTTCCAGATTAGGTCAGATTATAAGATTAGTTTCATTTTCAGTTGTATTTTGATTATTTCTGTTTTTGCCACTAGATGTCTGCCAGTGCAACACCCTGGGGTCGCTCAGTACAACCTGTGACCCAATCACCCGCCAGTGCACCTGCCGACCTGGGGTTGGTGGAGTCAGATGCGACCGATGTAACCCCAACTTCTGGGGGCTTCCAAAAATTGCTGAAGGAAACAGTGGATGCTTACGTAAATTGATTCATACTCCTTTATGCAGAGTTGAAAAAATACATAATATTTTAAAACCTGGCAATTTTTATCAAGATTTGTAAGAGCTGGAACGACGGCTGATTGTTGATGGATGTTTGTATTAAACAAGGAGTTGCCTTATCTTACCTTATCTTACCTTATCTTACCTTATCTTACCTTATCTTACCTTATCTTACCTTATCTTACCTTATCTTACCTTATCTTACCTAATCTTACTTCATCTTATCTTATCTTACCTTGTCTTACCTTATCTTACCTTATCTTACCTTATCTTACCTAATCTTACTTCATCTTACCTTATCTTACCTTGTCTTACCTTATCTTACCTTATCTTACTGTATCTTACCTTATCTTACCTTATCTTATCTGTTGGCTGGTTGATCTGTTGGTTGCCTTTGTAGCTTGTGGCTGTAACATTCATGGTTCGATGCGCGATGACTGTGAACAGATGACTGGACGCTGCATGTGTCGTCCGGGAATCACGGGTCAGCGTTGCAACGTCTGTCCGAATGGAAAATTCCTCGGACCAACCGGATGCTCAGGTATCGGAACAAACCATTTCTGTTTATGCGTCCCTGATGCTGCAATTTTTAATTATTTGAAATTAAATCACTAGATGGAGACAAATAAATGGTAACAAATGATAGATCAGCAAAGAAGGTGAATGTCGATGACAGAGGTTTAGCCCTGGCAAAAGGTCAGTGAGATCATTCACCACTGCGGCCTGTTTTAATGGCCACCAAACCAATTATATTTACATTTGCAGTGGAAGAGGTTCTTTGAATTAGCACCGGGTGATGCGAAGCCACAGACAAAAAATATCTAAGAAATTGAAAGTAATATTAGGGTGGAAATTCTTCATCTCTAGAGTCGTAGACTTATGGAAAGGTTTGGATGGACTGTAGCATAGTTTTAAAGGGGAGCTAGAAAAATTGGCTATTGAATATAGTGGATTAAAAATTTACAGTGGTTCCAACGCAAATTACGTGTCTTCTAAACCATTTAAAACCTTGTTATGTTATGTTACGCATGTTACACCTCCTCCTCTAAACTTATCAGACTGGCATCTTTCCAAATTGTGTTTTTCTAATTGCAACAGAGACCTTGCTTCTTTGCCCCAACTTCAGTAGTGGATCACCCTTGATTCTGGATGCTTAAAAATTTCATAAGCTGCAATTGTTTATCGCAGTTCAGGAGTTCTGTGTCCTTTGTGAAAAGAAAAAACTGGAATGGACCTCAAAATATGTTATACTCTCACTTGAAGTAATTGGTCTCAAGTGAGACACGAAAACTAGAAGAAAACAGCTATGAAGAAAAAATAGGAGGACGAGGAGGAGGAGCTTAAACTTAACCTGAGAGGTAGCCATGGACATGAAGTGTTAGCAACTTCATTTTACTTGGCCTCAGCATATGAGGTTGGGTGGCCAGTCCTCAACCTCATTGCATGATATTCATACTGACAGTGTGTGGGCAATGTACTCATTTTATGGCTGAGTTTATAAGAGGGTGCATGGCAGAATGATATTTCAAGATTTCTTCTCTGGCAGGGATTTGAACTCCTGACTTCTCAGTTAACAGTCTAGCACAGTAGCCACCACTCTGTCACGTGAAGATGCGTTCAAAATGGACAGATTCTTGTGTGACGGTTAACTTTTAGCCCAGTTTCATGAAGAATTTTTCTTCAGGCAATAGAAGTATTATGCTTGGCAGAGTCTAGAAAGAAGTTTGACAAAGATGATACCATTAACATGATGCACAAGGCGTCAAACAATGGTCAGTTAGAACGATTGCAATCCTTTGTTACTAGACAATGCATGTCGCAAAGCATTCTGGCCACACTCAAATCTGTTCTATGACTAACTTTGTTTCATGAATAAATGAGAATTGGCCTCTGCTGTTAAATGTAATGCTTTCATGTGTCATGGTTGGGCATTTGCCTTCTAATCCAAAAGAGCACAGGTTCAGGTACCACTCACACCATCTATGAGTGCTTGAGCATTACAGGAGCTAGTGGTTATACTTTATGTACCAGTTTGTATGTAATTATGTATGTATGTGTGATTGTATGCACGTATGTATGTGGATATCAAGTCATCAAAGTCACTCATCCATTTTTCAATAGGGATGCCTGCATCTTGAATAACAGTCATCATCTCTTCAATCAAGTAGGCAGACATACCGGTTAGCGGTGGTTAACGGTGGTTAACGCTGGAACCATGCAGTTAACCAGACCACCTGACCAGCAGCTCATAGCTGACCACACTTCTCCAATATTCCTGCAGCCGCACAAGGACCTTTGACCCCAGCCGAAGCCGACACCAGTTCTTCTGCCTGGTGTGAATAATCAGCCGAAGGTCGTTACAAAGCAACCGTGTCACTTTATCAGTGAGGCTCAATCCGCACACTCCACGTACAAAGCGATCTCTGAAATAAGTTGGCTTCCATTCATGTTGCATTAAAAGCGTGGAGTTAAGTGACATCTTGTGACGGCCGGCGTTGTTAAAGTTGCCCCTACCTTACCTTTGCTCAGAAAGACTCTCTGACCGATCTAAACAGGCAGTTTTTAGGTCATTTGAAAATGTAAAATACAGGCATACTAATAATAATATTAATTGTTATTATTATTATTGTTGTTATTGTTATGATTATTATTATTATTATTATTATGACTGATGAGTAATTATTTGTTTATGTGCCATTGCTGTTACCAGCACTTTAATGCAAATGCTCAGCGAAATACTAAATGGTAAAATTGATTTTCAGATGTTATGTTAAATGGTGAGTAGTGATGTTTGTTTAAAAGTTTCTTTTGTCTTCTCTGGTTTTATAACATTTCTGTTGTTCTGCTTAACACTTTAGTGGAATGCATTCATATTAATATTTTGGCAACAACGTTTTTTAATTTATTCGTCGTTTTAGTTTTCTTTTGTTAAATTGATGTTGTGCCAAACTAATCTTATCTTAGTTTTGCTTGTGTTCTGCTGTAAATGAATTCCTGTTGTAGAGCATCTAACAAAAGTTGCATGAGAATGCTTGCTTAGACGGTGTTTATGGAATTCTCTAATTAATTAACTATTGCTAGTCTAATCTAATCTAATGACTTCTATAGCACCGTTTTCATAATGCGCAAGGCATCAATCAACAGTCGCTTCAAGTGAAATTGTAGGCTAATCATAAGTCATAAGCCGCTGGAGAATCCATGTCAACTTCCAACAGGTCAGAGAAATCAGAAGTTAGGCTATAGTCTATGTAAGCAACTTGAAACAGATGAGTCTTAGTCTTAATAACACCTGAACGACGTCAAAGAACTAACAAAAATGAACAGAACTGGGCCTGAGAACCCACAACATCCTGGTGTTAGCTTCTCAGAACAAGTCATAGCGTTCACTGATCGAGTGCAGTAATTGATGGTATGACGGTTGTGCATGGAACAGAGATAAGTTGGCTGATTCATATGCAGTACTTTCTGAACTATAAGACAGATTTTAAACTGGATTCGTTGCTCGATGGGCAGCCACCAGCATAATGAATTCAATATTGGTGTAATATGTCGAATCTTATGTGTTTTTGTTACAGTTCTAGCCAGAGAGTATTATGGAATAGTCTTCCATCCTAGATGATCAAGTTATCAACCCTCAGTCACTTTAAAAGTCTTTGAAATATAACCTGTTACGTAATCAATAATCATTGTTTTCTCTTGGATTATGTTGTCTATTTCTAACTGCTTGTTTCTCTTAAGCATGTCCTGACATGTAATCATATTTATACATTGTAAAGCTACCAGTATTGTGTTTATAGTAATTAGGGTGACCAAGTTTGTAGCGGGACTTGTCTTTTGGGTTAACCTTTTTGGGTTACCTATTGAACACTAACATCGACTGTCTACGCTTATAGTATTCTATTTCTGTTTCGGATTGTTCAATTTGTTGTTGTTGTTGATGCTTCAGTTTTTCAACAAACAGTTTCAAATCAAATCAAATCAACTATTTGTAGTTGGTGCAGATCTCTCTTTGTGATGCCAATAAGAAATGAGTTACAGTAGAAGCTAACACATTTGCTAGTAAGATCAACACAGTTTGAGGCAAATGACACCTGTTTCTATGAGTGTCCCATATGTGAAATTGAACAGATTTGCATATAGGCCAAACATGTTAGAAAATGAATAATACATTAGCAATTAGTTAGGTGCTGCTGACTGAAAGAGTCGTTGGTTAACAAATGCTTACCAGAAGACTGGCAAACTCTCAGCTTCTGCTAACCAAAGGGTCGGCTATTAACCGCTAAGCAAAACGTCAGCAGTTGATGAGCTTCTGCTGACTAAAACAGTGTCAGTTACTTAATTTCTGCTAACCAACCGATCAATGGTTTAAACAGTGCATGCTGACGGAAAGAATTGCAGTAATTTTACGTCTTACTTCGGGTTTCTTTTCTGCAATTACTCTCTGCAAAGGTGAATTATAAATTCCTTTCTTTGATCAGCAGTAGCATAATCGCTGTTTTATTGGGGGGGATTGTTATGCCTCCCTTCCTTAATACCTCTGCCCTTCAATACCTGTGTCCTATACTCTCTTACCGACCCTAACATATCCTCCATTTCTACTTACCTTCCGCCCTCCCTCTTCTTTTTTCTAAATTATTCTGAGGCATAAATCGATGATGACGCAGCAAAATCAATGGGAAAAAAGCAAATAGTACGAGGTCATTGCACTTGGACGCAAAGAGAGAGACAATCATCTCGGGTGGTGTCATAGGCGATTTCTGTTGGATGACTTGACTCCAGTGTCTGTCCGCCTCCTGTAGATGATGATGCTCTGTCTGCTTCTACTACCCATCGTCGTACATGTTCCGACAAGGTGTGTCACGCTGGTGCCATCTGTCAGATGTCGAACGGGGAGCCAGTGTGCGTCTGTCCGTTGAGTTGTCCTGCGGACGCAAGTGACCCTCAACGGTCGACGTCGGTCGTCTGCGGAAGCGATGGACAGACTTATACGTCCATCTGTCAGATGAAGATCTTTGCCTGCAGGACTCACACGAACATCTTTCTCACCCGATATGGACCTTGCCACGGTAATTTTTCGCCTCTCTTACACAGATTGCCAGGGTCAACCTTTTCCTAATTAGCTGATTTGTTATGGTCAACGTTTTCCTACTTATCTGACTTGTCACATCATTGCACTTCCTATCTGGGTTGTCTTGGTAACCTTTAGCTTTTTTTGTGCCTTACTGGCTCTAGAAAAAAGTATGAAATGCACAGTTCTATGCGCTCTGCCTGTGCTCTTGAATTATTTTCCTATCCAGTCTCTATAGACTTCTGTAAGCATCACTGTGGAACAGCAGTCAGCATTCACAGTCCATTAGAAAGCATCCGGCTGAAAAGTCAGAGGGAACAGAAGAACAGAATGCAGGATATGACAGACAACAAAGTCATTTGGTAGGGATGAGTTTTAATTTCCTATCTGTAGGACATTAGAGAAAATTAGCAGAGCTGACAGACGTAGGTGACAAACTAACTCAGGTCTTGACTTGCTACTCATGTTTCTGTGAGTCTTCTAATCCAATCTTGTCTAATCTGGAAGTTTCCATGATTAGATTAGATTAGAGGACTTATCTTTTCCACCTCTGCAGCCTGCCTTCTCATCTCTCAACCACTTGGTACATGAGTGGACATGTATCAGTGTTTGTATGTGTGTCAGTATGTATGTATGTAATATTATTATTTTTTATTAATGAGATGTTTATATCTTGCTAATTTATGAAGTCATCTCAAAAGCACAGGTAGCTGGAAATAGATGAGTCTTTAATTGTTTGCAAAATGAGATATGAAAACAGAAGAGTCCCACAAAACTGGTGGTCGTGAATTCCATATATGAGGGTCGGTGTATGAAAAGGCACAGAAACCAATGTCAACAACATTTTCAGACGTCAGCAGCCTTAGTTGCCATAAGATGTCGTTAAACCCATGGACAACAACAGGCACAGAAACCACAAGTCGTTTTTGGTAAGTTTGGACAAACATAGCTGGCAAAGGAAGATGATCTCTAGTTTGTCCTGGTGGGGTTATTTGTGAGTGGAACGTACAAGTCAGCAAGGTAGCTCAGTGCTACACTGTGAAGTGCATTGTATACATGAACAGCAACTTTCAGTTGTTTGTTTGTATGAATGTATCAGAGCACTTAACGTAGCGCCTTTGAAGTACGTCTCAAAAGCATTCCACAATTAACTGTCTGGCTGTTCCTTGCAGAGCAGTTTGAAAACGTTTGCTCACGAGAGTCAAATGCAAGAGTATGTATATTCAATGGAAAACTGGGGAGCCAGGTTTTAACCGAGTGTGACCAGTTACTGATGTCTTTAGCCCCGTAGAAGTCTTCAGATTAGATTAGATTGGTTTAAGTTTAACGGTGAAGGTAAGATATTTTATTATTTTACGTTACATTCTAGGTTGTTTTGCATTTTTTCAGCCACCTCACTAGAATCAACAATGTCACCATCGTCAGATGAGACTTACAAATTGTCACAGTCTCGTCAGAAGACTATAGGTCTGTCTTTTGACTATCCGCCGGATGATGCCTTTGTCTACGGTGAGTTCATCCATCCGACTTAATAACAGCTATCATCAGTGTCATCATCGTCGTCATAATCAGCATCAGTTCCAGGCTCCAACCATTTGGCAGCAGAGTGTGAATAAATTATCTCTATATGTGTCTAGTACATCTAGTACATTTGTCAGATTTAGTCCAAGTTAGGCCATGATCTTCTTTAAAATTACCTTGGCTTAAAAAATAAAACAACACAACTTTTGTGAATTATTTACTGATTAACGATGATTGGTTGAATGTTCTGTAGGAATGCTTGGAGATAGTTGCCATGTTGACCGTAACTGCTCAGTTGCCAACAGTTTATGTGAAAATGGCATCTGTTCCTGTCAGTCGTCATGGAAACCGAGTTCTGACAGACTCTCCTGCATAGGTGGTTACTATGGCAAAACTAGGATTTTATAATCAATCCGTATTCCTTTTTTCTGTTGTCACTCAAATGTCTTACCATCCCAGTGACGGTCTTACTATCCTTCTAATTGTGGGTTGATACTTGTACATGCTAACTACTCAAATATTAACTTTATTGGAAAGCCCTTCAGAGGTTCTGGCACCCTTGAGATATTAATTAACTTAATAAAAGGAGCTATGTTAATGTCCAGATACATAATACATTACCATTACATTGATTTCGCCTGTAAGTGATTTTACAGAAAACAAATTACGTATGTGTGCCTTATGTGTATGGCTTTTTATATAGCGCCCTTGGAGAACCTCGTAAATGTGCATCCTATCTAACACTTCTAAAATGGTGCAGTTTAAAATGTTTCTTGATCTATCTCTCTTGGAAAACTATGTAATTTCAGGGCCATTACAAATATCCCTATTAATTACATACCTGCAATTGTACAACTGAAAATACACATACAACTTCATTTAATATTGTCCTCCTTCCAAAGCTGATCACTGTTCACCCAAGCATACAACAGAGCATTGATGATGCTGAGTAATTGACTTGCTCAAGTTCCCTGGACGCAGTGACCACCTTGGGTGAGGCTCAAACCTGTACTATCCTAGCTACAGGCCAGTCATTCTAACCAGTCAGCTACTGTGCTCCACATACATCTTATTACATTCATCTCAGGGTCACCGGCAGCTATACAGTGTTGAATCCTGCCATTACTGCCTTTATGTTCACTGTCCATCTCCTTAAGTCTTTTATAGGTGATGTTTTAAGTATTTAGGTACTTGTGTACATACAATAACATTACATGTTGCACAATTTCTGGTTTCTTTCCTTCTCTGCAGCGGCTCGGAGGGTCATCCCATCGTTTTCCGGTCATTCATACCTGGAACTGAGGAAATTCAATCACGGAAGCCGTGACTTGTCAATCGAGATAAATTTCCAGTCGCAGAGGGAAGATGGAATTCTGTTCTATGCAGCGCAGTTTCTCAGTGGAGGAAACGATTTCATCTCTCTCGCCCTTAAGGACGGCTTCATTGAATTCAGGTTTCTACCAGAAAATTATTACTGTTACTAATTATCTTTGGCATAAACTATTTATTTTGCTTTGATGCATTATACATGCAATTTTCGTTATTTTTAAATTCAGTTTTAAAGTTTTATTCAGACAAAACAATGATCAACCCCTATAAGTTCACAAGAGTAACTTAAGCAAATTACAAGTAATAAAAATAACTTAGAGAGTGTTAGATAGGCACATACTGTAAGTAGACCTGGCGAGGGGAAAAGAGGGGAAAAGAGGGGAAAAGAGGGGAAAAGAGGGGAAAAAGGGAAAAGAGGGGAAGAGGGGAAAAGAGGGGAAAGCTCGAGTGAGATTACCGAGTCCACCGTTCAAACCAATTGGGTATATCTGGTTGTTGTGTATATCCAACAGCAACTGTACTTGTTTGTGCTTAATATTCAGCATTACAGAATAGGAAGGAAATATACTCAGAAAAGAGATAACAGATCAGGTTTAGTAATTTTAATCAGTTGGTATTATTACTTTTCTATGAAATGATCTTTGCATCTGTTATTAGGTATGACCTTGGAAGTGGCCAGGTTCTTCTGAAGTCCGTCAACCGTGTTCAGCTTGGGAGTTTTCACAGGGTAACGGCCAGACGGGCAGGGAAGTCTGGATTACTGAAGCTGGATGAAGGAACCGAGGTCTCTGGAACGAGTCCAGGTCAACTGAGGTCTCTGAATCTCAACACTCCGATCTATCTGGGATACGCAGCCACTTCGGAAGAAACGTAAACATGGATTCTATTATAATTATTTCTCACTGTTGAATTAACACAGTTTATTGACAACTTTTAATTTATGAACATGAATTTTAAAGGACAATAATAATAATAATAATAGTAATAATAATAGTAGTAGTAGTAGTAATAATAATAATAGTAATGATGATATTAATAATAATGATAATAATAATGATAACAACAATAATAATAGTAATGATGATATTAATGATAATGATAATAATAACAATAATAATAAGTTCATAGTAGAGTTCCGGAGAAGCAGATGGCGTTCCCACGCTGGACAGCTACTGAGAGTCTTTGAAGCAGGTAGTTGGTCTCCAGTGGATCGTGGGTTGCCATTGTCATCCTTCGTCCTAACTCCCACACAAAATCCAATCCTTCCGTACTCCATGCGCCGCTGGTCTCCAGTGCGACCGCCACAAAAGAGTGGGTTTGGGCTATAGTGGCGTATTTTAGCCTTTTGGCTGAGACTGCCCGGTTTGCAGCTTCACTTGGTCCGGTTGAAGTAAAACCTAGATGTGACGCTGCAAATGTGTCAGAAACTGTCACATCCCATGTAAGACATCTTCCGCGAGACCACGGGATAATAATAATAGTAGTAATAATAATAATAATAATAATAGTAATAATGATGCTAATAATAATGCTAATAATAATAAGGTGTCTCTGTTTTGGAAAAATCCGTCTTCCATAAACAGTCGGCCTGGGAGTCAGAAGTCCTGGCAGCCTAATGTTTTCTACAACATTCAAATACCATCAAACCAGAATAAGAGCAGTTACCGCATTCCGCCTGTGGTCTGAAGGTTGACGATGAGGCCGTCCGCATAGCAACTGACCCGCGCTACCTGGGGATTCATCTGTGTGCCCACGAGTGCCCTGTAATGCAGTAGTCACAGAATATGGCTCGCAGGGCCTTTCATGCCACCTGTGACCTGGTTGGACCACAAGACATGCCCTTATTAATGAATCAGATAGCTTGGCCTCTTAAAAGCTGGTTCTCTTGCAACTTGTCAGGTCTGATGGAAGACGTCCTGATGGTGTTCCTCTCATCCCTTCTGGCAGAGTGGATAATTTCTGGCCTGGGACGGTCACTGACTCCTTGGCAGAATCTTATCATAACCAGAGATGCCAAGGTTGCAGGTGCTGCTGCTGAAGCAACAGCTGAAAGAAAAACTGCAAAGTACACTGCTGTTCTACCAGTTAATTGCTTGTGCCCTTGAAGCCCTTCGCTGTAGAACCTGTCGCCCCAATGAGCCAAAAAGGTTTTTGTCGACCGCCTTGGCCATCGCTCTGCACAGACAGCTGGAGACAATGGGCAACTATATATTTCTTATCAGCATTTGTCTCTATAGCCATCCAACCTTTACTTGCAATTGCTTTCCACAGCACTTTTGCCACCAAGTGCTTCATCAAAGACTAACCATCACAGGGTAAATGCTGTCCCAAATATTTGTAATCCTGCGAGATCATTTGTACCTCAGGACAAATAGTAAAGTACTAATAATAGCAGAACAGCTGTTGGACTTTGTATTGGAAACACACTGTGTTAGCCAGGTACTTGTGTATGTTGTACCCTTGTTGCTAATGATGGTTTGCATAAGCTTTCCTGCACCCTCATAATCTTAATCACAATCATAATTGTAAGCTCAAGATTTCTACAGCACCCAAAGAAAGCTAAGTCACGGGAACTAGCTTATTCACAGGTGTTCAGTCAAGATAAAATCGACAGACAAGAAGGGTCCAGTTCCAGGTCAAGGCCCAAGAGTTAAGTAGGGAGACAGTCAGACCTACCTACAGCCCGACATAACATTTTAAACGACCTTGATTCCAGTAGCCTCACTGGTGCCGTCTCGCATGAGACGCCACAGCGACAGACGCTGGCTGCAGCCTACAGGATGACAACTTCAGTTACAATTGTCGTAGCTTTGCTGGCAGCAGCTAGAAAAAGCGTTAAATGCAGCCTACTTCTTGCAACAGATCACTTCGTTTCTCTTGCCTTAATTACTTGTACTGGCTTAGCGTTCATCACAGATGTACACAACCTAACTCGCATTTCCGGAGACGCGTGAGACACCTACCATCTTTTACAAAACCTCGCACTAACAATTCAGAGTTTCTTTCCGCAGTACCTTCACCCTACCAGAACCGGATGAGACTTGATTGTTCCAGATGTCATCATTAGTTTCCAGACAAGTTTTTATCACCTGAAGGACAAAAATAAAAATAAAAACATAATAATGATCATCATTTTTATACTTCCTCTGAGGATTTTATCCTTTGGCTAAATAATGATGATGATGATAATAATAATAATAAAAATTTTAATTAAAAAATTATTATTATAATAATTAATAATAGTAAACCTTTTCCAAGTTCAGAGAGATGCTTTCTTACCTCAACTGCAAAGATTAATAATTTCTAAAATAGGTGTTGTATTTAAAATTTTAAATGAATCTTTCAAGAGTCTCGTGAGAATGAGGCCTGAATTGTCAGTCATTTCCCTGCACCCATAATCTAATTCTTAAAACTCTTGTTATTCGTAGGCAGCACTTAGAATTCTAAGGGTTAAGTGTCTCAGTACCAACTTCCATACATTCTTATGTCATAAACGCCATAAATCTCGAGTTTACAATACGATGTATTTCGTTTCAAAGGCAGCTTCGTTCTTGCTTTCATTTGTTATAGAGACTCCCTAGGGGCTCTATATAAATGGGTCTAGTTACATTACAAAAAGTTACTTTTTAAAATCTAGGCTGAAGAAGAACATTGGCATTGGGATTGGTTTTGTTGGCTGTGTGGAGTCTCTGGTTCTAAAGAGTTCGGAGGAAAGTGTTGCGTATGATCTGGCTAGTGATCAATCGGCAGACATCGAAAAACGAGTTAATGTTGGTGAGTCTTTTCAAATTAAAATGAGTTAATGTCAATGAGTCTAATTGAATTAAAATGAGTTATTGTTGGTGAGTCTAATCAAAAGAATTAATGTTGAGTCTATTTGAATTAAAATGAGTTAATGCCTGTGAGTCTAATTTAAATAAATCAAGTTTGTGTCAGCGTCTGTCTGAATTAAGATGAGTTCATGTCGGTGAGTCTAATCGCATTGAAACAAATCGATGAGTGTAATTGAATTAAATGGGTTTATTATTATTTTAAATTGGTAATTCTGATGTTGCACGTTGTAGTTAATTCTTATGTTACATCGCATTGTTACGTTTGTAGGCAGTTGTGGTACGTCGCTATGCAGCAGCTTCCCTTGTCTTAATGGAGGCATTTGTCTGGAAACGGATGATGGAGCCAATTTCAACTGCAGATGCTTAGCTGGATTCTCAGGTGTTTTAAATGATTCTGTAGCTCTATTAAATGATGGTCTATGTTTTCTGATCCATTTGGGTGTTTCATTCATTAGATCATGTCATTCATTTAAATCATTTTATTCTTTTCCATTTCTGCTTTCTTAGGAATCTTCTGCCAGGATAGAACTGTGGAGTTGGAGTGTGCAGCGCATCCCTGTGGATCCGGTGGAGTTTGCCAGATCCAGATCGGAGGAGGATTTACATGCCGCTGTCTTCCAGGTTACGAAGGAGACAGGTGTGAAAAGGGTAAGAGACATTTTGTAACAGCATAAATAAAGCTTTTAACAGATTTTAGGGCAAATTTCTTTGACCCATGAAGAGTACACACTGCAGTCCTTTGTGACATTTCTGAACAGCTTTTAAACCATGCAAAAGTTGTCCAGTTGTTGGATTTGTGTCAAAGTACACAACCGTTAGCAGCAATCCACACTTCTGCACTAGGATCCTTCAACCCCAGGACCACACTGCTTTTCTGGGATACTTAAAGGACGCTAGATTAAGTGTATTAATATGTACATACTTACTACCATGAACCAGTATGCATGTATGTATGCTTGCATACATGCATACATACAGGCATCCATAAAACATACATACATATGTACGTGCACATCCGGTATAACTACTCTTGGCATAATAAAATACAGCCTGTAACTGAATTTTGATGAAATCTTACAATGTTGTTTTAGTTGATCAGGTGGTGATTGAATTGAAGGCCAAGGATTTGGATCGAGCGATTTCCTTCGATGGATTTACCTTCTTCCAATACCAGAATGCAATCTCTGTTATGTAGGTGAAGCTACACATAGCATTTCGTTGAGGTGCTGTATAAATGTATGCATGCATACATACATACATACACACTTGCATACGTGCTTGTACATCTGTACATGTGATTTCCACTGTAGCACCATCCTATGCTTGATCCCTCCCGGTTTCTGACCTGGCACCAAAACTGCCCAAAACACTTATGGACCTGATTATTTGATATGGCTCTGGTCTCCCTCGTGCAGCTTTTTGTGTAGCACTAAGAAATTTTGGAGAGTTAAATTTCCATTTATGTGCATACATACATACAAACATGCATACCTACACACCCATATACACTTACAGGCATACATGCGTACATACATATATACAAGCTTACACACATCTCATGGACGCATATATTTATAGATACCTAAACACATGCACGTGCTGGCACAAATATGCATGCATAAATACAAATATACGAACATACAATTGCAAGTCGTCTGTTAGATCTCCAGCATGTAATGTGGCCTATTTCCAAATGTTGCCAGACATTCATATAGCGCCTTTTCAACGTCTTAAAAGTAAAGACATCAGACGTCATATTCATATAAACTATTTTTTAGTGAGAAAAGCCAAGCGACCAACAAATTCGAGATTAAATTTCGTAGCGCATCATCATCCGTGGACGGCGTCCTGCTCCTCATGCACAAATCGGACAGCATAGAAGCCGACTATTTGGCCATTGCGCTCAACAAAGGCCACGTTCAAGTCAGCTTCAATCTCGGCAAACAACAACCGACTGATATACTCTTCCTGACGTCTCCCCGGAATGTCACCAGCGACACATGGCACACTCTGGTTTTCGCCAGGTAAATCGCTTCCATTTGCATTCTTTCTATTGAAAGGCTTGTGTCATAAAACCCGTATTACATCCTGCTCAGTATTGCAGTGATGCTATGGAAACCTGGAGATTGAACTGGAATAAACAAAGACTTTTAAAGTAATAGGAATGTTTTGTAATTGTAACTTAAGATTAATAAAGCGCCTCTTAGAGAATAAACTCAACAGAGGCGTTTGTTAGGAATGGTGTTTAGAATTACTTTGTGAGAACAGTTTTTGGTCTTTTTGTACCTAATTTGATTTATTCTCTTGCAGGATAAAACGTCGAGCACAGCTGTATGTTGACGATGAGCATCCAGTAGCAACAACTGTCACGGTTCCTGGAGCAACCCACCTTGACACCGATGGACGGCTCTGGATAGGTGTGCTACTAGATATCTTCTATCTAGAGATCTATCTTTAATTATTAAGCTAAGAATATGAAGTCGCCAGCTCTTCAAAATTTGGCTGCCTTTTAAGGTAAACTTGAAATGGCTGATCTGCTTCTATATTGCAGTGGTCTGTTCAGTGGGGCATGAGATCTGTATTCCAGTGATTCGTAATCGTAAACTCCAAATTTCTAAAGCACTGCTGAAAGACTAAGTGCAGGGCACCAGCTTATTCTAAAGTGCTGCACTAAGTGAGTGGGGTTGTCCAAAGATACTATGTCCGGTTGCCCGAAGACCAGAGAGAGGTGGGAAGAGGAGCTGTTAGTGTGGGTTGTATTTAAGCAGAGAGAAACAGGAAGGCGGCGGATTCGCTAGATCAGGGTGAGATTTCTTGAAAAAGGGAGACTAATTGTGGTGTGAGCCTGCTGAGTAAACCCCATGTAATGAATATATGGAAGTTGTTCATGCTCAGATTTTCCTCGCATCTCAGGCTGACCTCAAGTGCGTAACAACTGAGGCCAATGAATAAAACTAGAAATACGTTATGCTACGTGACACCCTAGTGCTGCCAGTGTGTTGTTGCAGGTGGTAGCAGGAGCAAGGTGCATGGTCTGCCAGAGCCCTACTACAATGGATTCCGTGGATGCATTCAGTACGTCAAGGTGAATGATCAGTTGCTGAATCTCGTCGAAGACAGGGAGGACCGAGGAGAGATTTCGTTCTGCGGTGATTAGAACTGACGAAAAAACAACTGGAGGGAAGAAGAGGAGAAGGAGGAAAACATGATGCTTAACTGTCTTTCTCGCAATCCGTTGCTGGATCCTTTCTTAAAGTGTACGATACTTACGTTACGTTAACCCGTTTTTACAGCGAGGCTGCGTTTTTCGGTAACTTCTGGCTTCAGAAAATATGTCTTCTGATTTGAGAAGAGGCTTTTTGGACTTTTTCTCTTGCAGAAGAGGAAGAAGAGTCTGCTGATAAAAAGGCCACAAATCAGCTTCAGAAGAGGACTGACTTAAATGTAGTTTACAATTTGAACCTGTGTTTGCTTCTCAAATTAATATACCAAGTAAGCTATGCCCTGATATGTGCAGCCCATATGTTCATGAGTAGTTTATAGTATGTCTCAAGTACAGTATAGTATCAAGTGTACTTGATTGGGTCCTTGAAGCATTTTGCCAATGTCTTGCTTCCCTTCCCAGCAAATTCTGCTGAAACTTGCTGTATTTCTGATTTCAGAAGAACTGAAAAATGCAGCCTAAAGTTGAAAGAACTAGAATACTTAATGAACGTTGAAACTGACAGCTTGTAGCACAGTTTTTCCTCGTACTAAAATATTAAAGTAAACGATTATTTATTATGCAGACTGTCATTCCATCATCAGAAAACAGAAGTTTAGCGAGTGTCATGATATTTTTACATCTCAAGAAAAACTGTGAATATTAGCATCTTCAATGTGAAAGTGAAAGACCGCATACATGTGTCTCATTTTGGATCATAATACTCCGAAGTAGTCGACAATTTCCTGTGCTTAAAATGCTCTTGTCTCTGTTCTTAAGTGTTCTATGTGTTTCTGAAGAATTGTCAAGAATTAAACGTATACACACAAAATACTTGGACTTAACTATAATTTAAAGCTATTATTACCATTATTTATAATCTTATTATCATTACTGTTCTTCTTTAAACCCTGTGGATCGTGTCCTGAGGGTAAGGTGAAAAAATTGTTACGGGCTCTTGTTTCATCTGGAATGGCTAGTCAGCTTATATGTGCGGCTTGAATTGTCAGAGAAGAAGAGGAGAAGGCGCAGAAGGAGCAGGAGAGGGATAAGGAGAACGAGAAGAGAAAGAGGAGGACGAGGAGAAAGAGGAGGAGAAGAATAAAGTCCCTTGAACTCATCCCCCGAGAGGCAGCTATGCATACGACGTGGTAGCGGGCGGCTTTCATTTTGTTAATCTCGGCATATGAGGGCGGGTCCTGTCCCTCGCCGCCTGGTCTTCCCACTGGCAGCGTACGGTCAGTGTCTTCTCGGCATTTCATCTTGGCTTTCGACCGGATTAACGCTGGCATTTGGTGTGTAGACAAACTCTGGTTTAAAAGCAGAGACCATCGGCTGATGTCTTGAACATTATCACAGTGACAGTAGAAATTCTCGGATAAGTATTTAATATTTATCACTATTATTATTATTGTTGCTGTTATAGTTGTTATTATTATTAGTATTATTATTGTACTTCGTTTTGTAGCCGAGTTCAGTAGAGGGCAAAAGAGAGCAGAAATCTTGAAACATCTATGCACTGGAAGGGATTAGAACCCGTGACTGTTGGTTGACAGGACTCCAAAAATCTCCACTAGACTATTGCACAACCCACCATAGAAAGCCTTGGAAGCAGGAATAAGTGACAATCAAACGCGTTGATGAGGACAAAGGGTTTCATAATTGTTGACGTTTCTATTATTTCGTTCTTTTTTGTGTTTACTGAGATGTAGGCCTAGTACCGATCTCTATGGACTTAAAGGTCAATGTTTTGAAATTGTCTTTCTTCAGTTTATCCAACTCTGAAAGCGCCTTTCAAACAGTGGCGGATTTAGCTACGGAGGCGAGGGGGCTGTTCGTCCCCTCGTCCCTCTTGGCTACACGCCGGTGACCCTCAGGCCAGACCAGTGCATGGTGGACTGCCAGTATGTGGCGCCCCTCTGAAAATGCTCTCGCCCGCTCCCCACGCAAGCAATCTTGGAACCACCACTGCTTTCAAAACATTTTTCATCTGCGGTTATTATAATCCATGAGGAATAAGAAATTATGCTAGGAACTGTTAATGGCGATCGAGAGGATAAGCTTCGTATTAAGTGACACCAGAGAAAGTGCCCCATATGCAATGGCATGTGGCACTGAATGCAGATGGAAAGGCGCCGACAGAAGACGTTTTTCTCAGATATTGATGAAATACGGCGACCAACATCTTGCTCAAATTCGGCCCCAGCAGTGCCCACTGTACCAAGAGTCCTAAGGCTATATGTATGGGTTGGTCTACAGAAACGTATGTCGGTGGCAGCGTCTAGTAGCCTACTTGGCAGACTTAATGCAGAGCAGCTTCCTGAAGGCGTTGTGAGTGCAACGTGCAACGCAGCCACCCAAGGAATTATATACTGGCCCCATCGGGTCTGTTGCCATAAGATCTTAGCAAACTGTGGGTTCTTTGCTGCCTGGGACACAGGAGGCTTTCTAGCACGCGAGCCACATGATGTCATTGATATCGTGGTGACAGTTCCTGTTCCTCTGGTCTTGAGTCCCCAGTCCTGTGCTCTATAATCGTAATCACGAGACTTCTACAGCGCCCAACGAAAGCCACGTCACGAGGACCAGCTTATTCACAGGCGCTCAGTCAAAACAAAATCGATCGGCAAAACGGGTTCAGTTCCAGGTCGAGATCCAAAAGACAGGCAGAGAGACAGCGTGGCAGCTACGGTAGATGGTGTTTGGGATTGGAGCGGAAAGAGATATAAGAGGAAGAAGGGGAGTCGGGATAGGATCTGTGACAGATGAATGTTTTCAGTCTTGAATGAAAGACCAATCCAGAAATTGCAAACCGTGGGGCATAGGTGAGTTTGCATGATGGGTCAGGTCAGATAACTGTCGCAGTTCTGGGGGGGGGGGGGGGGGAGTTTATTCCAGAGTGGTGGGGCAGAATTAAGTGACACAAATTACATGTACCTTCACATAATTACATAATTTTTATGTAAATTTATATAATACACAAGCAAATTATGTAATTACATTGAACGTTACGTAATTGCATAATTCAAATGTTAACTTACATAACTGCATAATTTGCATATAGGCCTAAATCTGCATAATTACAAGTAACTTTACAAAATTATCTAGTATAAAGTAGGTTTACCTATTTACTTAAGTTTTATGGAAAATTTACATAAATAGAATATTTACGTGTAATTACATATTTCCATAATTTACATGTCAATTCCCATCATCGCGTTATTTACACGTAGGCCTATTAGGCCTATAACAAGCAAATAAATTTTATGTAAATTTACAAATCATAGGAATTTCAAGTGAATTTACATAATTATATTAATTATTTGTAAATTTACATAATTATATATTTTACATGTAAATGAAGGCAACTTCAAAGGCGGAATCTTCTGCATTTCAAAGCCATCTGTTCGTCTTTTCCACGGAGGAAGCAAAACACGTTCGAAGAGATACAGGACAAAACAGATTCCCGGCTGCGAAATACGAAACGACGTTAAAACGAACGAAGGGGTCAATGTACGAGGGAGGAGTCTAAGTAAGAGGGAGGAGTTTAAAAGGGAAGAGTCAATTATACGAGGGAGGAGTCTAAGTATGAGGGGTCAACCGACATTGCAAAGCACCCTAAAAGGAGCTCGCTGCAACGACGCTGGGTAAAATTTAATTGTCGTCGTTATAACTAGAAGACAAGGAACGAGGGGTCCAAGTACGAGGGGTTAAAGTTCATCGGCCAGCTGCCCGGTCTGACGATACGTTCCAACGACCCCTGAAAGAACTTGTTTGACCTTGTATTCCCAGGTGTCGACGAGACGATGTCGAACGATGCGCCTCGGGGGCTCGCGGGCAGTCTCAGCACACCGGAAGCCTAGGTTGGCCGCACTGTAGGTCGGAAGTAACCCTTGTCTAAGCACACAGACGCATTGACAACAAATCTTTGCATACAGTTAAAGTTATTTTAGGACATGGAACTTGGTTTCCTATTTATTTGCTTATTCTACTTGGTGCATGTACTTGTACAGGGTCAGTAAGTCAAACTCGAGGCGCGGGACGAGCGCACACAAACAACTTGTCTAGGTACACGCAGTCTCCTCAGCAGGCTCAAGCTGCATTCGTTGGATTACAGACCCAGCGCGCTATCGAATAGACCAATGTGCCGCACAGTGGTGTGGTATGGTAGGAGCATGGTATGACTATGATAGATACGGTATGGTATAGTATGATGAATGTAGTTAAGTGTAGTCAACCGGGGCCAGTCGAGTAGATTCCTGTCGCGGATCCCGACCGGGTTTCTCCGACAGACGATGAACGTTGACTGTGGTTTCACTTTAAGCCTTGTCCATTATGATAAAGGCGTTATAGAAGTCATTATGGGTAGTTCATCAGGGACGTCCCAAGAGAGGGGGAGAGCGTGACCTAAATGTGGACAAGAGGAGAAGTATGCCCAATGCGGACGACCGTATCTACGTTGGTAGGCCCTGAATACAGTTAATTCAGCAGAGCCGGTGCCTTAAACATCTACTTTAGTCCGCCATCAGACAGTCTATACTGCGTTGGATGTAAGCAAAGTTCTTTGAACTGCGCCACTGCCGTACCCGAGTAGTGCCAGTCCCAAGCCTGGACAAAGGAGGAGGGCGACGTCAACGGCCTTTGATGCCATAAGATGTCGTTAAACATTGGACCTACTGTTACAAAGTCCTTTGCTGGACTCATCAGTATCAAACTACCCCGCCCAGCAGCACAATTAGCCCTGCAACTGACGTATGTTAGTTTAATCTAGGCCATACTACTCAACTGGAGTGCGGGCATCATCAAAGGGGATGGGAAGGAAAATGCGGACAAGAGGGAAGGAGGGTCCAAAGCAGATAAGTTTTTGCAGACGTTCTTAATGAACGACCACTTAGATTAGATTAGATTAAAATTAGATTAGATTAGATTACTAGTGTACCTGGCTGAATTTCTAACTTCGTGTCCAATCAGTCCGTCGAAGAGGTCGAGGTAGGATCCGCCCTTGACTGTGTATTCGGGTTTCTGAGGGTCATTCGGTACTCGGGGTATGGTGAAGATTGTCGAAGTCCACTCCCAGACGTTGCCGATCATGTCATACAGTCCTACAATTCATTCACTCATGCAATCGTTCAATCACTCACTTATTCATTCATTCATTCAAAGATTGGTTTAGTTCAAGCTAAATTAGAATATATGTATATGTGTGCGTGTATATATATACACTGTGTCCGGAAAAATTCCAAGGCTTTACGGTAAATATGAAAATAATTAGTAAACATTAATCGATTTTTAAAATTCCAAAAACAGTTTAATCCTGAAATATATAATTACCAACAAAATTCTTTGTAATTTATTAACGGCCCCCGTTTAAAATTACGTCACAGTGACGTATTTGAATTTTATATTTTGTAAAGAAAGTTGCTAGAAAAATGGCGTTCAGCGAGGAAGACAAAATTGTTATAAAATTTTTACGCCAAAACAACAATTATAGTGCAAATAATATTTCAGGATTAAACTGTTTTTGGAATTTTAAAAATCGATTAATGTTTACTAATTATTTTCATATTTACCGTAAAGCCTTGGAATTTTTCCGGACACAGTGTACATGCTTTGATCAGACCAGATCATATTCGATCCTGCGCTATTCATTCGAGTTAGGCTGTTGGATGAGATTAGATTAGATTATAGAATTGCATCACGTTGTAGGATTAGATTAGATTAGATTACCATAATCGTTCTGCTTTCTGAAGGCGTCCACTGGTGACAGACCGTCGTACCCGTCCTTCGCCAAATTAAAGTCAGGAAATCGACCCTGAAGTACATGAGGAGATTATCATTATTATTACTACTATCACTACTACTGCCAATACTACCACTACTACTACCACTACTACCACCACTACCACCACTACTACCACCACTACCACCACTACTACCACTACTACTACTACTACCACCACCACCACTACTACTACTACTACTACTACTAGTAGTCTTCCCTTCCTCCGTTTCCCTTCAGGAATCCAGTTCATTGCTTGATTGGCTCGCCTGTCTTTGTCCATGTGAATTACATGTCCCTTCTCTTTCTGATGTTATTCTCTGTTTCCTCTTGTCTCGTCCTTGCACTTATAGTTTAAATAGATCGATTACATGTGACAACTTTGGTCTGTCGGCTGCCAATGGCAATACCCCGCTAGTCTCATCTGCATGTCCGATTGCTTGTGCGTCAGTCAGTCAGTCAGTCAGTCAGTCAGTGTCAGTCAGTCAGTCAGTGTCAGTCAGTCAGTGTCAGTCAGTCAGTGTCAGTCAGTCAGTCAGTCAGTCAGTCAGTCAGTCAAATTCTCCCATCTCACTGCACTGTATACATTTTCGTCTTAGCAACTACTGGTCTCTTGGTTGTACATCTTCGGATTTTGTCCTGGAACCAAATCTGAATAAAAAACTCGGCTCGTGCGAATTTGCTTTGACTAAGCGCCGGTGAATACGCTGCTCTTCCTTGCACAGTTTCTCTTGCTCTATTGTAGTGGCTTAAATTTTTCAGCGATTTAAAATACATTTTAGGCCTATCATATCGACAATTCATGTCCAGCAGCAAATCTCTTTTGAAGACAGGCAAGAAATACGATTGCCACGGCCACATTGGGGTATGTAGGCCTAAGTTACTTGCGCTATATAATGTATTGCTACATCAGGTTATATTACTCGTTTATCTCTTCTTGGTGAATGAACGTGAGTTTTAAGATCGTTGTTCCGCTGATGTCACTGCTGTGCAACGACGTCATATTTATTGCGACGACGTCATCTGTTGACCGATTGTTTGATGTCTTGGAAACAAGTCGAAATTCATTTGGAAAATCGACTTGGAAGTGATGACAAAGAAAGTCCTTTCGAACAGAAAATCTTCGATCCGAAGAATGCCAGAAATTCGATGTTGATCGGGAGAACTGTGCCACTTGGTGAAACAAATCAACCAACAACTAAATGATCCAAACGAATATGACATCTCGAACAGAAAATCTCGGATCAAAAAGAAGCCAGAAACTTGAAGTTAGACGTAAGAATTGTTCCTCTTGAAGACAAATAGAATAACTGAGATCGATCGACAGTAATATATTACTCGTTTTTCTAGGCTCTAGGCCACGGAATCAACAATATCTTGGAAAGTATCTTAAATATCGCAGAAAAACTTAGGGCTTTTCCATCCAATACATCTTGCAACATGTGGTTAAAATTTCAGTCAGTTCTGAGATGGTCGGGCGGGGACTTTCCTCAGAATTGGTTGAGTTGAGCTGGAATGACCCAGGATGTAATTAAGTAGACCAGTACTGCCCTCCTGTGCTAAGGTCTACATCAGATTAGGCTAAAAGACGCACACGACACATGACTGCGGAAACGCGATTATGAATCGTAGCCAAATTACTTTGCACACATTCTGTTTACTACGGTTTGACAAAATGTTAATTGATCATGCGTTTGTAAATAACACTTGATAGCAATGGCTGCCTCTGAGAGCCTAGCTAAGCGATGGCTCTTCTTTTCCTTCTGTTATTACCATAGCTATCATTTGTAGGGTCAGGATTACTTTCCGTTTAATGTTCAGCGTTGTTTCTGATCTATTCGCTAGAGGGCTCGATCTGTAATCCACCCATTTACAGGATTCTAGCCTGATGAGCGGAATCCGTGTAACGATCCGGGACAAATTTTGTTTTCGTACATCTGCCACAATTTGGTTCTGGCGTAAGCTTAGCAGTAAAGGGCAAGTACTGCGACGCACTAACCCCAAGTCCGATGGGGCCTTGGGATACTAGCCCCGTGTCCAGTGGGGCCTTGGGATACTAGCCCCGTGTCCAGTGGGGCCTTGGGATACTAGCCCCGTGTCCAGTGGGGCCTTGGGATACTAGCCCCGTGTCCAGTGGGGCCTTGGGATACTAGTCCCGTGTCCAGTGGGGCCTTGGGATACTAGCCCCGCGTCCAGTGGGGCCTTGGGATACTATTCCCGTGTCCAGTGGGGCCTTGGGATACTAGCCCCGTGTCCAGTGGGGCCTTGGGATACTAGTCCCGTGTCCAGTGGGGCCTTGGGATACTATCCCCGTGCCCAGTGGGGCCTTGGGATACTAGCCCCGTGTCCAGTGGGGCCTTGGGATACTAGCCCCGTGTCCAGTGGGGCCTTGGGATACTAGCCCCGTGAACAGTGGGGGCCTTGCGATACTAGTCCCGTGTCCAGTGGGGCCTTGGGATACTAGCCCCGTGTCCAGTGGGGCCTTGGGATACTAGCCCCGTGTCCAGTGGGGCCTAGGGATACTAGCCCCGTGTCCAGTGGGGCCTTGGAATACTAGCCCCGTGTCCAGTGGGGCCTTGGGATACTAGCCCCGTGTCCAGTGGGGCCTTGGGATACTAGTCCCGTGTCCAGTGGGGCCTTGGGATACTAGCCACGTGTCCAGTGGGGCCTTGGGATACTAGCCCCATGTCCAGTGGGGCCTTGGGATACTAGCCCCGTGTCCAGTGGGGCCTTGGGATACTAGTCCGGTGTCCAGTGGGGCCTTGGGATACTAGTCCCGTGTCCAGTGGGGCCTTGGGATACTAGCCCCGTGTCCAGTGGGGCCTTGGAATAAAAGCCCCGCGTCCAGTGGGGCCTTGGGATATTAGCCCCGTGTCCAGTGAGGCCTTGGGATACTAGCCCCGTGTCCAGTGGGGCCTTGGGATACTAGCCCCGTGTCCAGTGGGACCTTGGGATACTAGCCCCGTGTCCAGTGGGGCCTTGGGATACTAGCCCCGTGTCCAGTGGGGCCTTGGGATACTAGCCCCGTGTCCAGTGGGGCCTTGCGATACTAGTCCCGTGTCCAGTGGGGCCTTGGGATACTAGCCCCGTGTCCAGTGAGGCCTTGGAATAAAAGCCCCGCGTCCAGTGGGGCCTTGGGATATTAGCCCCGTGTCCAGTGAGGCCTTGGGATACTAGCCCCGTGTCCAGTGGGGCCTTGGGATACTAGCCCCGTGTCCAGTGAGGCCTTGGAATAAAAGCCCCGTGTCCAGTGGGGCCTTGGGATACTAGCCCGCGTCCAGTGGGGCCTTGGGATACTAGCCCCGTGTCCAGTGGGGCCTTGGGATACTAGCCCCGTGTCCAGTGGGGCCTTGGGATACTAGCCCCGTGTCCAGTGGGGCCTTGGGATACTAGCCCCGTGTCCAGTGGGGCTTTGGGATACTAGTCCCGTGTCCAGTGGGGCCTTGGGATACTAGCCCCGTGTCCAGTGGGGCCTTGGGATACTAGCCCCGTGTCCAGTGGGGCCTTGGGATACTAGCCCCGTGTCCAGTGGGGCCTTGGGATACTAGTCCCGTGTCCAGTGGGGCCTTGGGATACTAGCCCCGTGTCCAGTGGGGCCTTGGGATACTATTCCCGTGTCCAGTGGGGCCTTGGGATACTAGCCCCGTGTCCAGTGGGGCCTTGGGATACTAGTCCCGTGTCCAGTGGGGCCTTGGGATACTAGCCCCGTGTCCAGTGGGGCCTTGGGATACTAGTCCCGTGTCCAGTGGGGCCTTGGGATACTAGTCCCGTGTCCAGTGGGGCCTTGGGATACTAGCCCCGTGTCCAGTGGGGCCTTGGGATACTAGCCCCGTGTCCAGTGGGGCCTTGGGATACTAGCCCCGTGTCCAGTGGGGGCCTTGCGATACTAGTCCCGTGTCCAGTGAGGCCTTGGGATACTAGCCCCGTGTCCAGTGGGGCCTTGGGATACTAGCCCTGTGTCCAGTGGGGCCTAGGGATACTAGTCCCGTGTCCAGTGGGGCCTAGGGATACTAGCCCCGTGTCCAGTGGGGCCTTGGGATACTAGTCCCGTGTCCAGTGGGGCCTTGGGATACTAGCCCCGTGTCCAGTGGGGCCTTGGGATACTAGTCCCGTGTCCAGTGGGGCCTTGGGATACTAGCCCCGTGTCCAGTGGGGCCTTGGGATACTAGCCCCGTGTTCAGTGGGGCCTTGGGATACTAGCCCCGTGTCCAGTGGGGCCTTGGGATACTAGCCCCGTGTCCAGTGGGACCTTGCGATACTAGTCCCGTGTCCAGTGGGGCCTTGGGATACTATCCCCGTGTCCAGTGGGGCCTTGGAATAAAAGCCCCGCGTCCAGTGGGGCCTTGGGATATTAACCCCGTGTCCAGTGGGGCCTTGGGATACTAGCCCCGTGTCCAGTGGGGCCTTGGGATACTATTCCCGTGTCCAGTGGGGCCTTGGGATACTAGCCCCGTGTCCAGTGGGGCCTTGGGAAACTAGTCCCGTGTCCAGTGGGGCCTTGGGATACTATCCCCGTGCCCAGTGGGGCCTTGGGATACTAGCCCCGTGTCCAGTGGGGCCTTGGGATACTAGCCCCGTGTCCAGTGGGGCCTTGGGATACTAGCCCCGTGTCCAGTGGGGCCTTGGGATACTAGTCCCGTGTCCAGTGGGGCCTTGGGATACTAGCCCCGCGTCCAGTGGGGCCTTGGGATACTATTCCCGTGTCCAGTGGGGCCTTGGGATACTAGCCCCGTGTCCAGTGGGGCCTTGGGATACTAGTCCCGTGTCCAGTGGGGCCTTGGGATACTATCCCCGTGCCCAGTGGGGCCTTGGGATACTAGCCCCGTGTCCAGTGGGGCCTTGGGATACTAGCCCCGTGTCCAGTGGGGCCTTGGGATACTAGCCCCGTGAACAGTGGGGGCCTTGCGATACTAGTCCCGTGTCCAGTGGGGCCTTGGGATACTAGCCCCGTGTCCAGTGGGGCCTTGGGATACTAGCCCCGTGTCCAGTGGGGCCTAGGGATACTAGCCCCGTGTCCAGTGGGGCCTTGGAATACTAGCCCCGTGTCCAGTGGGGCCTTGGGATACTAGCCCCGTGTCCAGTGGGGCCTTGGGATACTAGTCCCGTGTCCAGTGGGGCCTTGGGATACTAGCCACGTGTCCAGTGGGGCCTTGGGATACTAGCCCCATGTCCAGTGGGGCCTTGGGATACTAGCCCCGTGTCCAGTGGGGCCTTGGGATACTAGCCCCGTGTCCAGTGGGGCCTTGGGATACTAGTCCCGTGTCCAGTGGGGCCTTGGGATACTAGCCCCGTGTCCAGTGGGGCCTTGGAATAAAAGCCCCGCGTCCAGTGGGGCCTTGGGATATTAGCCCCGTGTCCAGTGAGGCCTTGGGATACTAGCCCCGTGTCCAGTGGGGCCTTGGGATACTAGCCCCGTGTCCAGTGGGACCTTGGGATACTAGCCCCGTGTCCAGTGGGGCCTTGGGATACTAGCCCCGTGTCCAGTGGGGCCTTGGGATACTAGCCCCGTGTCCAGTGGGGCCTTGCGATACTAGTCCCGTGTCCAGTGGGGCCTTGGGATACTAGCCCCGTGTCCAGTGGGGCCTTGGGATACTAGCCCCGTGTCCAGTGGGGCCTTGGGATATTAGCCCCGTGTCCAGTGAGGCTTTGGGATACTAGCCCCGTGTCCAGTGGGGCCTTGGGATACTAGCCCCGTGTCCAGTGAGGCCTTGGAATAAAAGCCCCGCGTCCAGTGGGGCCTTGGGATACTAGCCCGCGTCCAGTACGGCCTTGGGATACTAGCCCCGTGTCCAGTGGGGCCTTGGGATACTAGCCCCGTGTCCAGTGGGGCCTTGGGATACTAGCCCCGTGTCCAGTGGGGCCTTGGGATACTAGCCCCGTGTCCAGTGGGGCCTTGGGATACTAGCCCCGTGTCCAGTGGGGCCTTGGGATACTAGTCCCGTGTCCAGTGGGGCCTTGGGATACTAGCCCCGTGTCCAGTGGGGCCTTGGGATACTAGTCCCGTGTCCAGTGGGGCCTTGGGATACTAGCCCCGTGTCCAGTGGGGCCTTGGGATACTATTCCCGTGTCCAGTGGGGCCTTGGGATACTAGCCCCGTGTCCAGTGGGGCCTTGGGATACTAGTCCCGTGTCCAGTGGGGCCTTGGGATACTAGCCCCGTGTCCAGTGGGGCCTTGGGATACTAGTCCCGTGTCCAGTGGGGCCTTGGGATACTAGTCCCGTGTCCAGTGGGGCCTTGGGATACTAGCCACGTGTCCAGTGGGGCCTTGGGATACTAGCCCCGTGTCCAGTGGGGCCTTGGGATACTAGCCCCGTGTCCAGTGGGGCCTTGGGATACTAGCCCCGTGTCCAGTGGGGGCCTTGCGATACTAGTCCCGTGTCCAGTGAGGCCTTGGGATACTAGCCCCGTGTCCAGTGGGGCCTTGGGATACTAGCCCCGTGTCCAGTGGGGCCTAGGGATACTAGTCCCGTGTCCAGTGGGGCCTAGGGATACTAGCCCCGTGTCCAGTGGGGCCTTGGGATACTAGTCCCGTGTCCAGTGGGGCCTTGGGACACTAGCCCCGTGTCCAGTGGGGCCTTGGGATACTAGCCCCGTGTCCAGTGGGACCTTGCGATACTAGTCCCGTGTCCAGTGGGGCCTTGGGATACTATCCCCGTGTCCAGTGGGGCCTTGGAATAAAAGCCCCGCGTCCAGTGGGGCCTTGGGATACTAGCCCCGTGTCCAGTGGGGCCTTGGGATACTAGTCCCGTGTCCAGTGGGGCCTTGGGATACTAGCCCCGTGTCCAGTGGGGCCTTGGGATACTAGTCCCGTGTCCAGTGGGGCCTTGGGATACTAGCCCCGTGTCCAGTGGGGCCTTGGGATACTATTCCCGTGTCCAGTGGGGCCTTGGGATACTAGCCCCGTGTCCAGTGGGGCCTTGGGATACTAGTCCCGTGTCCAGTGGGGCTTTGGGATACTAGCCCCGTGTCCAGTGGGGCCTTGGGATACTAGTCCCGTGTCCAGTGGGGCCTTGGGATACTAGTCCCGTGTCCAGTGGGGCCTTGGGATACTAGCCACGTGTCCAGTGGGGCCTTGGGATACTAGCCCCGTGTCCAGTGGGGCCTTGGGATACTAGCCCCGTGTCCAGTGGGGCCTTGGGATACTAGCCCCGTGTCCAGTGGGGGCCTTGCGATACTAGTCCCGTGTCCAGTGAGGCCTTGGGATACTAGCCCCGTGTCCAGTGGGGCCTTGGGATACTAGCCCCGTGTCCAGTGGGGCCTAGGGATACTAGTCCCGTGTCCAGTGGGGCCTAGGGATACTAGCCCCGTGTCCAGTGGGGCCTTGGGATACTAGTCCCGTGTCCAGTGGGGCCTTGGGATACTAGCCCCGTGTCCAGTGGGGCCTTGGGATACTAGCCCCGTGTCCAGTGGGACCTTGCGATACTAGTCCCGTGTCCAGTGGGGCCTTGGGATACTATCCCCGTGTCCAGTGGGGCCTTGGAATAAAAGCCCCGCGTCCAGTGGGGCCTTGGGATATTAGCCCCGTGTCCAGTGAGGCCTTGGGATACTAGTCCCGTGTCCAGTGGGGCCTTGGGATACTAGCCCCGTGTCCAGTGGGGCCTTGGGATACTAGCCCCGTGTCCAGTGGGACCTTGCGATACTAGTCCCGTGTCCAGTGGGGCCTTGGGATACTATCCCCGTGTCCAGTGGGGCCTTGGAATAAAAGCCCCGCGTCCAGTGGGGCCTTGGGATATTAGCCCCGTGTCCAGTGAGGCCTTGGGATACTAGCCCCGTGTCCAGTGGGGCCTTGGGATACTAGCCCCGTGTCCAGTGGGACCTTGGGATACTAGCCCCGTGTCCAGTGGGGCCTTGGGATACTAGCCCCGTGTCCAGTGGGGCCTTGCGATACTAGTCCCGTGTCCAGTGAGGCCTTGGGATACTAGCCCCGTGTCCAGTGGGGCCTTGGGATACTAGCCCCGTGTCCAGTGGGGCCTAGGGATACTAGTCCCGTGTCCAGTGGGGCCTAGGGATACTAGCCCCGTGTCCAGTGGGGCCTTGGGATACTAGTCCCGTGTCCAGTGGGGCCTTGGGATACTAGCCCCGTGTCCAGTGGGGCCTTGGGATACTAGCCCCGTGTCCAGTGGGACCTTGCGATACTAGTCCCGTGTCCAGTGGGGCCTTGGGATACTATCCCCGTGTCCAGTGGGGCCTTGGAATAAAAGCCCCGCGTCCAGTGGGGCCTTGGGATATTAGCCCCGTGTCCAGTGAGGCCTTGGGATACTAGCCCCGTGTCCAGTGGGGCCTTGGGATACTAGCCCCGTGTCCAGTGGGACCTTGGGATACTAGCCCCGTGTCCAGTGGGGCCTTGGGATACTAGCCCCGTGTCCAGTGGGGCCTTGGGATACTAGCCCCGTGTCCAGTGGGGCCTTGCGATACTAGTCCCGTGTCCAGTGGGGCCTTGGGATACTAGCCCCGTGTCCAGTGAGGCCTTGGAATAAAAGCCCCGCGTCCAGTGGGGCCTTGGGATATTAGCCCCGTGTCCAGTGAGGCCTTGGGATACTAGCCCCGTGTCCAGTGGGGCCTTGGGATACTAGCCCCGTGTCCAGTGAGGCCTTGGAATAAAAGCCCCGTGTCCAGTGGGGCCTTGGGATACTAGCCCGCGTCCAGTGGGGCCTTGGGATACTAGCCCCGTGTCCAGTGGGGCCTTGGGATACTAGCCCCGTGTCCAGTGGGGCCTTGGGATACTAGCCCCGTGTCCAGTGGGGCCTTGGGATACTAGCCCCGTGTCCAGTGGGACCTTGGGATACTAGCCCCGTGTCCAGTGGGGCCTTGGGATACTAGCCCCGTGTCCAGTGGGGCCTTGGGATACTAGCCCCGTGTCCAGTGGGGCCTTGCGATACTAGTCCCGTGTCCAGTGGGGCCTTGGGATACTAGCCCCGTGTCCAGTGAGGCCTTGGAATAAAAGCCCCGCGTCCAGTGGGGCCTTGGGATATTAGCCCCGTGTCCAGTGAGGCCTTGGGATACTAGCCCCGTGTCCAGTGGGGCCTTGGGATACTAGCCCCGTGTCCAGTGAGGCCTTGGAATAAAAGCCCCGTGTCCAGTGGGGCCTTGGGATACTAGCCCGCGTCCAGTGGGGCCTTGGGATACTAGCCCCGTGTCCAGTGGGGCCTTGGGATACTATTCCCGTGTCCAGTGGGGCCTTGGGATACTAGCCCCGTGTCCAGTGGGGCCTTGGGATACTAGTCCCGTGTCCAGTGGGGCCTTGGGATACTAGCCCCGTGTCCAGTGGGGCCTTGGGATACTAGTCCCGTGTCCAGTGGGGCCTTGGGATACTAGTCCCGTGTCCAGTGGGGCCTTGGGATACTAGCCACGTGTCCAGTGGGGCCTTGGGATACTAGCCCCGTGTCCAGTGGGGCCTTGGGATACTAGCCCCGTGTCCAGTGGGGCCTTGGGATACTAGCCCCGTGTCCAGTGGGGGCCTTGCGATACTAGTCCCGTGTCCAGTGAGGCCTTGGGATACTAGCCCCGTGTCCAGTGGGGCCTTGGGATACTAGCCCCGTGTCCAGTGGGGCCTAGGGATACTAGTCCCGTGTCCAGTGGGGCCTAGGGATACTAGCCCCGTGTCCAGTGGGGCCTTGGGATACTAGTCCCGTGTCCAGTGGGGCCTTGGGATACTAGCCCCGTGTCCAGTGGGGCCTTGGGATACTAGCCCCGTGTCCAGTGGGACCTTGCGATACTAGTCCCGTGTCCAGTGGGGCCTTGGGATACTATCCCCGTGTCCAGTGGGGCCTTGGAATAAAAGCCCCGCGTCCAGTGGGGCCTTGGGATACTAGCCCGCGTCCAGTACGGCCTTGGGATACTAGCCCCGTGTCCAGTGGGGCCTTGGGATACTAGCCCCGTGTCCAGTGGGGCCTTGGGATACTAGCCCCGTGTCCAGTGGGGCCTTGGGATACTAGTCCCGTGTCCAGTGGGGCCTTGGGATACTAGTCCCGTGTCCAGTGGGGCCTTGGGATACTAGCCCCGTGTCCAGTGGGGCCTTGGGATACTAGTCCCGTGTCCAGTGGGGCCTTGGGATACTAGCCCCGTGTCCAGTGGGGCCTTGGGATACTAGTCCCGTGTCCAGTGGGGCCTTGGGATACTAGCCCCGTGTCCAGTGGGGCCTTGGGATACTATTCCCGTGTCCAGTGGGGCCTTGGGATACTAGCCCCGTGTCCAGTGGGGCCTTGGGATACTAGTCCCGTGTCCAGTGGGGCCTTGGGATACTAGCCCCGTGTCCAGTGGGGCCTTGGGATACTAGTCCCGTGTCCAGTGGGGCCTTGGGATACTAGTCCCGTGTCCAGTGGGGCCTTGGGATACTAGCCACGTGTCCAGTGGGGCCTTGGGATACTAGCCCCGTGTCCAGTGGGGCCTTGGGATACTAGCCCCGTGTCCAGTGGGGCCTTGGGATACTAGCCCCGTGTCCAGTGGGGGCCTTGCGATACTAGTCCCGTGTCCAGTGAGGCCTTGGGATACTAGCCCCGTGTCCAGTGGGGCCTTGGGATACTAGCCCCGTGTCCAGTGGGGCCTAGGGATACTAGTCCCGTGTCCAGTGGGGCCTAGGGATACTAGCCCCGTGTCCAGTGGGGCCTTGGGATACTAGTCCCGTGTCCAGTGGGGCCTTGGGATACTAGTCCCGTGTCCAGTGGGACCTTGCGATACTAGTCCCGTGTCCAGTGGGGCCTTGGGATACTATCCCCGTGTCCAGTGGGGCCTTGGAATAAAAGCCCCGCGTCCAGTGGGGCCTTGGGATATTAGCCCCGTGTCCAGTGAGGCCTTGGGATACTAGCCCCGTGTCCAGTGGGGCCTTGGGATACTAGCCCCGTGTCCAGTGGGACCTTGGGATACTAGCCCCGTGTCCAGTGGGACCTTGGGATACTAGCCCCGTGTCCAGTGGGGCCTTGGGATACTAGCCCCGTGTCCAGTGGGGCCTTGGGATACTAGCCCCGTGTCCAGTGGGGCCTTGCGATACTAGTCCCGTGTCCAGTGGGGCCTTGGGATACTAGCCCCGTGTCCAGTGAGGCCTTGGAATAAAAGCCCCGCGTCCAGTGGGGCCTTGGGATATTAGCCCCGTGTCCAGTGAGGCCTTGGGATACTAGCCCCGTGTCCAGTGGGGCCTTGGGATACTAGCCCCGTGTCCAGTGAGGCCTTGGAATAAAAGCCCCGTGTCCAGTGGGGCCTTGGGATACTAGCCCGCGTCCAGTGGGGCCTTGGGATACTAGCCCCGTGTCCAGTGGGGCCTTGGGATACTAGCCCCGTGTCCAGTGGGGCCTTGGGATACTAGCCCCGTGTCCAGTGGGGCCTTGGGATACTAGCCCCGTGTCCAGTGGGGCCTTGGGATACTAGTCCCGTGTCCAGTGGGGCCTTGGGATACTAGCCCCGTGTCCAGTGGGGCCTTGGGATACTAGCCCCGTGTCCAGTGGGGCCTTGGGATACTAGCCCCGTGTCCAGTGGGGCCTTGGGATACTAGTCCCGTGTCCAGTGGGGCCTTGGGATACTAGCCCCGTGTCCAGTGGGGCCTTGGGATACTATTCCCGTGTCCAGTGGGGCCTTGGGATACTAGCCCCGTGTCCAGTGGGGCCTTGGGATACTAGTCCCGTGTCCAGTGGGGCCTTGGGATACTAGCCCCGTGTCCAGTGGGGCCTTGGGATACTAGTCCCGTGTCCAGTGGGGCCTTGGGATACTAGTCCCGTGTCCAGTGGGGCCTTGGGATACTAGCCCCGTGTCCAGTGGGGCCTTGGGATACTAGCCCCGTGTCCAGTGGGGCCTTGGGATACTAGCCCCGTGTCCAGTGGGGGCCTTGCGATACTAGTCCCGTGTCCAGTGAGGCCTTGGGATACTAGCCCCGTGTCCAGTGGGGCCTTGGGATACTAGCCCCGTGTCCAGTGGGGCCTAGGGATACTAGTCCCGTGTCCAGTGGGGCCTAGGGATACTAGCCCCGTGTCCAGTGGGGCCTTGGGATACTAGTCCCGTGTCCAGTGGGGCCTTGGGATACTAGCCCCGTGTCCAGTGGGGCCTTGGGATACTAGTCCCGTGTCCAGTGGGGCCTTGGGATACTAGCCCCGTGTCCAGTGGGGCCTTGGGATACTAGCCCCGTGTCCAGTGGGGCCTTGGGATACTAGCCCCGTGTCCAGTGGGGCCTTGGGATACTAGCCCCGTGTCCAGTGGGACCTTGCGATACTAGTCCCGTGTCCAGTGGGGCCTTGGGATACTATCCCCGTGTCCAGTGGGGCCTTGGAATAAAAGCCCCGCGTCCAGTGGGGCCTTGGGATATTAACCCCGTGTCCAGTGGGGCCTTGGGATACTAGCCCCGTGTCCAGTGGGGCCTTGGGATACTATTCCCGTGTCCAGTGGGGCCTTGGGATACTAGCCCCGTGTCCAGTGGGGCCTTGGGATACTAGTCCCGTGTCCAGTGGGGCCTTGGGATACTATCCCCGTGCCCAGTGGGGCCTTGGGATACTAGCCCCGTGTCCAGTGGGGCCTTGGGATACTAGCCCCGTGTCCAGTGGGGCCTTGGGATACTAGCCCCGTGTCCAGTGGGGCCTTGGGATACTAGTCCCGTGTCCAGTGGGGCCTTGGGATACTAGCCCCGCGTCCAGTGGGGCCTTGGGATACTATTCCCGTGTCCAGTGGGGCCTTGGGATACTAGCCCCGTGTCCAGTGGGGCCTTGGGATACTAGTCCCGTGTCCAGTGGGGCCTTGGGATACTATCCCCGTGCCCAGTGGGGCCTTGGGATACTAGCCCCGTGTCCAGTGGGGCCTTGGGATACTAGCCCCGTGTCCAGTGGGGCCTTGGGATACTAGCCCCGTGAACAGTGGGGGCCTTGCGATACTAGTCCCGTGTCCAGTGGGGCCTTGGGATACTAGCCCCGTGTCCAGTGGGGCCTTGGGATACTAGCCCCGTGTCCAGTGGGGCCTAGGGATACTAGCCCCGTGTCCAGTGGGGCCTTGGAATACTAGCCCCGTGTCCAGTGGGGCCTTGGGATACTAGCCCCGTGTCCAGTGGGGCCTTGGGATACTAGTCCCGTGTCCAGTGGGGCCTTGGGATACTAGCCACGTGTCCAGTGGGGCCTTGGGATACTAGCCCCATGTCCAGTGGGGCCTTGGGATACTAGCCCCGTGTCCAGTGGGGCCTTGGGATACTAGCCCCGTGTCCAGTGGGGCCTTGGGATACTAGTCCCGTGTCCAGTGGGGCCTTGGGATACTAGCCCCGTGTCCAGTGGGGCCTTGGAATAAAAGCCCCGCGTCCAGTGGGGCCTTGGGATATTAGCCCCGTGTCCAGTGAGGCCTTGGGATACTAGCCCCGTGTCCAGTGGGGCCTTGGGATACTAGCCCCGTGTCCAGTGGGACCTTGGGATACTAGCCCCGTGTCCAGTGGGGCCTTGGGATACTAGCCCCGTGTCCAGTGGGGCCTTGGGATACTAGCCCCGTGTCCAGTGGGGCCTTGCGATACTAGTCCCGTGTCCAGTGGGGCCTTGGGATACTAGCCCCGTGTCCAGTGGGGCCTTGGAATAAAAGCCCCGCGTCCAGTGGGGCCTTGGGATATTAGCCCCGTGTCCAGTGAGGCCTTGGGATACTAGCCCCGTGTCCAGTGGGGCCTTGGGATACTAGCCCCGTGTCCAGTGAGGCCTTGGAATAAAAGCCCCGCGTCCAGTGGGGCCTTGGGATACTAGCCCGCGTCCAGTACGGCCTTGGGATACTAGCCCCGTGTCCAGTGGGGCCTTGGGATACTAGCCCCGTGTCCAGTGGGGCCTTGGGATACTAGCCCCGTGTCCAGTGGGGCCTTGGGATACTAGTCCCGTGTCCAGTGGGGCCTTGGGATACTAGTCCCGTGTCCAGTGGGGCCTTGGGATACTAGCCCCGTGTCCAGTGGGGCCTTGGGATACTAGTCCCGTGTCCAGTGGGGCCTTGGGATACTAGCCCCGTGTCCAGTGGGGCCTTGGGATACTAGTCCCGTGTCCAGTGGGGCCTTGGGATACTAGCCCCGTGTCCAGTGGGGCCTTGGGATACTATTCCCGTGTCCAGTGGGGCCTTGGGATACTAGCCCCGTGTCCAGTGGGGCCTTGGGATACTAGTCCCGTGTCCAGTGGGGCCTTGGGATACTAGCCCCGTGTCCAGTGGGGCCTTGGGATACTAGTCCCGTGTCCAGTGGGGCCTTGGGATACTAGTCCCGTGTCCAGTGGGGCCTTGGGATACTAGCCACGTGTCCAGTGGGGCCTTGGGATACTAGCCCCGTGTCCAGTGGGGCCTTGGGATACTAGCCCCGTGTCCAGTGGGACCTTGCGATACTAGTCCCGTGTCCAGTGGGGCCTTGGGATACTATCCCCGTGTCCAGTGGGGCCTTGGAATAAAAGCCCCGCGTCCAGTGGGGCCTTGGGATATTAGCCCCGTGTCCAGTGAGGCCTTGGGATACTAGCCCCGTGTCCAGTGGGGCCTTGGGATACTAGCCCCGTGTCCAGTGGGACCTTGGGATACTAGCCCCGTGTCCAGTGGGGCCTTGGGATACTAGCCCCGTGTCCAGTGGGGCCTTGGGATACTAGCCCCGTGTCCAGTGGGGCCTTGCGATACTAGTCCCGTGTCCAGTGGGGCCTTGGGATACTAGCCCCGTGTCCAGTGAGGCCTTGGAATAAAAGCCCCGCGTCCAGTGGGGCCTTGGGATATTAGCCCCGTGTCCAGTGAGGCCTTGGGATACTAGCCCCGTGTCCAGTGGGGCCTTGGGATACTAGCCCCGTGTCCAGTGAGGCCTTGGAATAAAAGCCCCGTGTCCAGTGGGGCCTTGGGATACTAGCCCGCGTCCAGTGGGGCCTTGGGATACTAGCCCCGTGTCCAGTGGGGCCTTGGGATACTAGCCCCGTGTCCAGTGGGGCCTTGGGATACTAGCCCCGTGTCCAGTGGGGCCTTGGGATACTAGCCCCGTGTCCAGTGGGGCCTTGGGATACTAGTCCCGTGTCCAGTGGGGCCTTGGGATACTAGCCCCGTGTCCAGTGGGGCCTTGGGATACTAGCCCCGTGTCCAGTGGGGCCTTGGGATACTAGCCCCGTGTCCAGTGGGGCCTTGGGATACTAGTCCCGTGTCCAGTGGGGCCTTGGGATACTAGCCCCGTGTCCAGTGGGGCCTTGGGATACTATTCCCGTGTCCAGTGGGGCCTTGGGATACTAGCCCCGTGTCCAGTGGGGCCTTGGGATACTAGTCCCGTGTCCAGTGGGGCCTTGGGATACTAGCCCCGTGTCCAGTGGGGCCTTGGGATACTAGTCCCGTGTCCAGTGGGGCCTTGGGATACTAGTCCCGTGTCCAGTGGGGCCTTGGGATACTAGCCCCGTGTCCAGTGGGGCCTTGGGATACTAGCCCCGTGTCCAGTGGGGCCTTGGGATACTAGCCCCGTGTCCAGTGGGGGCCTTGCGATACTAGTCCCGTGTCCAGTGAGGCCTTGGGATACTAGCCCCGTGTCCAGTGGGGCCTTGGGATACTAGCCCCGTGTCCAGTGGGGCCTAGGGATACTAGTCCCGTGTCCAGTGGGGCCTAGGGATACTAGCCCCGTGTCCAGTGGGGCCTTGGGATACTAGTCCCGTGTCCAGTGGGGCCTTGGGATACTAGCCCCGTGTCCAGTGGGGCCTTGGGATACTAGTCCCGTGTCCAGTGGGGCCTTGGGATACTAGCCCCGTGTCCAGTGGGGCCTTGGGATACTAGCCCCGTGTCCAGTGGGGCCTTGGGATACTAGCCCCGTGTCCAGTGGGGCCTTGGGATACTAGCCCCGTGTCCAGTGGGACCTTGCGATACTAGTCCCGTGTCCAGTGGGGCCTTGGGATACTATCCCCGTGTCCAGTGGGGCCTTGGAATAAAAGCCCCGCGTCCAGTGGGGCCTTGGGATATTAACCCCGTGTCCAGTGGGGCCTTGGGATACTAGCCCCGTGTCCAGTGAGGCCTTGGGATACTATTCCCGTGTCCAGTGGGGCCTTGGGATACTAGCCCCGTGTCCAGTGGGGCCTTGGGATACTAGTCCCGTGTCCAGTGGGGCCTTGGGATACTATCCCCGTGCCCAGTGGGGCCTTGGGATACTAGCCCCGTGTCCAGTGGGGCCTTGGGATACTAGCCCCGTGTCCAGTGGGGCCTTGGGATACTAGCCCCGTGTCCAGTGGGGCCTTGGGATACTAGTCCCGTGTCCAGTGGGGCCTTGGGATACTAGCCCCGCGTCCAGTGGGGCCTTGGGATACTATTCCCGTGTCCAGTGGGGCCTTGGGATACTAGCCCCGTGTCCAGTGGGGCCTTGGGATACTAGTCCCGTGTCCAGTGGGGCCTTGGGATACTATCCCCGTGCCCAGTGGGGCCTTGGGATACTAGCCCCGTGTCCAGTGGGGCCTTGGGATACTAGCCCCGTGTCCAGTGGGGCCTTGGGATACTAGTCCCGTGAACAGTGGGGGCCTTGCGATACTAGTCCCGTGTCCAGTGGGGCCTTGGGATACTAGCCCCGTGTCCAGTGGGGCCTTGGGATACTAGCCCCGTGTCCAGTGGGGCCTAGGGATACTAGCCCCGTGTCCAGTGGGGCCTTGGAATACTAGCCCCGTGTCCAGTGGGGCCTTGGGATACTAGCCCCGTGTCCAGTGGGGCCTTGGGATACTAGTCCCGTGTCCAGTGGGGCCTTGGGATACTAGCCACGTGTCCAGTGGGGCCTTGGGATACTAGCCCCATGTCCAGTGGGGCCTTGGGATACTAGCCCCGTGTCCAGTGGGGCCTTGGGATACTAGCCCCGTGTCCAGTGGGGCCTTGGGATACTAGTCCCGTGTCCAGTGGGGCCTTGGGATACTAGCCCCGTGTCCAGTGGGGCCTTGGAATAAAAGCCCCGCGTCCAGTGGGGCCTTGGGATATTAGCCCCGTGTCCAGTGAGGCCTTGGGATACTAGCCCCGTGTCCAGTGGGGCCTTGGGATACTAGCCCCGTGTCCAGTGGGACCTTGGGATACTAGCCCCGTGTCCAGTGGGGCCTTGGGATACTAGCCCCGTGTCCAGTGGGGCCTTGGGATACTAGCCCCGTGTCCAGTGGGGCCTTGCGATACTAGTCCCGTGTCCAGTGGGGCCTTGGGATACTAGCCCCGTGTCCAGTGGGGCCTTGGAATAAAAGCCCCGCGTCCAGTGGGGCCTTGGGATATTAGCCCCGTGTCCAGTGAGGCCTTGGGATACTAGCCCCGTGTCCAGTGGGGCCTTGGGATACTAGCCCCGTGTCCAGTGAGGCCTTGGAATAAAAGCCCCGCGTCCAGTGGGGCCTTGGGATACTAGCCCGCGTCCAGTACGGCCTTGGGATACTAGCCCCGTGTCCAGTGGGGCCTTGGGATACTAGCCCCGTGTCCAGTGGGGCCTTGGGATACTAGCCCCGTGTCCAGTGGGGCCTTGGGATACTAGTCCCGTGTCCAGTGGGGCCTTGGGATACTAGTCCCGTGTCCAGTGGGGCCTTGGGATACTAGCCCCGTGTCCAGTGGGGCCTTGGGATACTAGTCCCGTGTCCAGTGGGGCCTTGGGATACTAGCCCCGTGTCCAGTGGGGCCTTGGGATACTAGTCCCGTGTCCAGTGGGGCCTTGGGATACTAGCCCCGTGTCCAGTGGGGCCTTGGGATACTATTCCCGTGTCCAGTGGGGCCTTGGGATACTAGCCCCGTGTCCAGTGGGGCCTTGGGATACTAGTCCCGTGTCCAGTGGGGCCTTGGGATACTAGCCCCGTGTCCAGTGGGGCCTTGGGATACTAGTCCCGTGTCCAGTGGGGCCTTGGGATACTAGTCCCGTGTCCAGTGGGGCCTTGGGATACTAGCCACGTGTCCAGTGGGGCCTTGGGATACTAGCCCCGTGTCCAGTGGGGCCTTGGGATACTAGCCCCGTGTCCAGTGGGGCCTTGGGATACTAGCCCCGTGTCCAGTGGGGGCCTTGCGATACTAGTCCCGTGTCCAGTGAGGCCTTGGGATACTAGCCCCGTGTCCAGTGGGGCCTTGGGATACTAGCCCCGTGTCCAGTGGGGCCTAGGGATACTAGTCCCGTGTCCAGTGGGGCCTAGGGATACTAGCCCCGTGTCCAGTGGGGCCTTGGGATACTAGTCCCGTGTCCAGTGGGGCCTTGGGATACTAGCCCCGTGTCCAGTGGGGCCTTGGGATACTAGCCCCGTGTCCAGTGGGACCTTGCGATACTAGTCCCGTGTCCAGTGGGGCCTTGGGATACTATCCCCGTGTCCAGTGGGGCCTTGGAATAAAAGCCCCGCGTCCAGTGGGGCCTTGGGATATTAACCCCGTGTCCAGTGGGGCCTTGGGATACTAGCCCCGTGTCCAGTGGGGCCTTGGGATACTATTCCCGTGTCCAGTGGGGCCTTGGGATACTAGCCCCGTGTCCAGTGGGGCCTTGGGATACTAGTCCGGTGTCCAGTGGGGCCTTGGGATACTATCCCCGTGCCCAGTGGGGCCTTGGGATACTAGCCCCGTGTCCAGTGGGGCCTTGGGATACTAGCCCCGTGTCCAGTGGGGCCTTGGAATAAAAGCCCCGCGTCCAGTGGGGCCTTGGGATATTAGCCCCGTGTCCAGTGAGGCCTTGGGATACTAGCCCCGTGTCCAGTGGGGCCTTGGGATACTAGCCCCGTGTCCAGTGAGGCCTTGGAATAAAAGCCCCGCGTCCAGTGGGGCCTTGGGATACTAGCCCGCGTCCAGTACGGCCTTGGGATACTAGCCCCGTGTCCAGTGGGGCCTTGGGATACTAGCCCCGTGTCCAGTGGGGCCTTGGGATACTAGCCCCGTGTCCAGTGGGGCCTTGGGATACTAGCCCCGTGTCCAGTGGGGCCTTGGGATACTATTCCCGTGTCCAATGGGGCCTTGGGATACTAGCCCCGTGTCCAGTGAGGCCTTGGAATAAAAGCCCCGCGTCCAGTGGGGCCTTGGGATACTAGCCCGCGTCCAGTGGGGCCTTGGGATACTAGCCCCGTGTCCAATGGGGCCTTGGGATACTAGCCCCGTGTCCAGTGGGGCCTTGGGATTCGTCAGTTGCCGTCTCAGTGGCCGAAATGCAGGAAACGAGCGTCTTCCATACGTTCTACTGTGGGCCATGGGAACTTCACTTACTCTGCTTACTATTGTTTTCATCGCCATCGCCCCGGTCATTATTGTGAGGGAGGGAGGAACCGAGAGAGAGAGAGAGAGGGAGGCAGGGAGAGATAGGGGCAGGGATGGAGGGAGGCAGAGAGAGAGAAACCAAGAGAGAGGGAGGCAGGGAGAGATAGGGGCAGAAAGGGAGGGAGGCAGAGAGACAGAAACCAAGAGAGAGGGAGGCAGGGAGAAATAGGGGCAGAAAGGTAGGGAGGCAGAGAGAGGAGGCAGGGAGAGAGGCAGGGAGGCAGGGAGAGAGAGAGGCAGGGAGGCACAGAGCGGAGGGAGGGAGATAGGGAGAGAGGCAGGGAGATAGGATTGAAATGAAATCAGACCAGAAAAGATGAAGTAGACTATACATTGTTGCCAGAAGAATTAGTCTGTCCAACTAGTTTCTAATTATAGCCTCGTGCATGACGTAATCATACCTGCCAGAGATTTCCCCTCATGACTTCTGATTGGTTGCCCCAGGGGAATCGCGTATCTAACGAAACAAAATATTAAACCTTATGTAAATTTATATCAGCTAATATGATTATTTTGTATCGTAGACTTGAAGTTCAATCAGTGAGAAGTTTCGATTAATCTTAATCGTTAAAGTAATTGCCTAGTCTATTAATCTCCAGTAATTGATTGGTCTGTAGGTTATACGTACGTGTAAAACGTTCTTAACTTAAATCTTAAGCTAGTCCGTGACCTTGGCCGTCCTTCCCGCCCAAGGCCAAAGACATAATGTTTAAGCTTTGGACAACCTTTTAAGTCAACGGGACATCGAACGACATTCCATGTTGTCGGAATTTCTGAAGACTGTTTTTGGTCATAGCCAGTGGCGGCTCCAGGATTGCTTGCGTGGGGGGAGCGAGAGCATTTCTAGAGGGGCTCCACATTCTGGAAGTCCATCATGCACGGGTCTGGCCCGAGGTGCTCCGACATATAACCAAGAGAGGCCCGGGGATCAAGCAGCGCCTCCCACGCCTATAGCTAAATCGGCCACTAGTCATAGGCTGCGCTCCGTCGTTCTCCCTCCCCGGTTTAAGCGCCCCTCCTCTAACATCCTAAATCGTAATTTAAATTCGTAATCGTAAACTCGAAAATTTCTAAAGCGTTACTTAACCGCTAAGCGGATGGCACCAACTCTTTCACAAGCGATGCGTCAAGTCAGAGGTGTTGCCCAGATTGAGATACCGTAAGAAGAACAAAATCCGATTGCAAGGAGACTAGAGAGAGAAGGAAAAGAAGTTGTTACTATGGTTGTGCTTAAGTTCAGATCAGGGTTAGACTTCTTGAAGATGTGGAGTTAGCTTTTGAATAGAGAGCCCTAATCAGGTCATCAGGTCAGATGAGATCAGATGAGATTATTCAAACATCTTCGGCAACTGGGTGGATCTGTCATGTAAGTTGCAGTTACCATTGACTCCTCCTCTGGCAGCGAATTCCCACTCGTATTCGGAAGACAGTCGCTTTCCGGCCCAGACGCAGTACGAGTAGGCGTCATGGTAGCTGACGTGAACCACGGGATAGTTGAGTTTGTCCTCGATCGAACTTCCCGGTCCAAACGGCTGCAAACAGTTCACGCAGAAACAACACTGACCAACGACAACAGCATCTCAGTCGTCTCGATGTAGGCAACAGTGAATGGCTGTGAGTAACGAGGACATGACAAGAATTTTGACTGATCAACCGAGGAGATTGGACAGCCTTGAAGACCACGCGGTCGACCAAGGACCACATGGTTTAGAGTCGCGGAGAAGAACTGGTGGACAGCCTCAAACATCGGCCGTCAGAGAGCGTCGAAGGAGGACCAGCTAGCGTTAAACAGCTTGGACCCGCATCGTTGACACGGCTACGCTCAGCTGGGTTCTCCACCAGACAAAGCAAGAGATAGATAGAGAGAGAGAGAGAGAGAGAGAGAGAGAGAGAGAGAGAGAGAGAGAGCGCACCCATCGCTTCCAGTTGGTAGATGGTGGGCGTCATGAACTGAGAAGAAGGGTTAAGAAGATAAGGAGAAGGACAAGGAGAAGGACAAGGAGAAGGACGAGGAGAAGGAGGAGGACAAGGATCATGTTTTCGACAAGTTCTACAGCGACCCTGTTCAGTTTTCAATGAACTGATCGGGTGAGCTCCTTCTCCACCGCTGCCCGTTTGAATGGGTGCCAGGCCAGTTAAGGTCCCCGTGTACGAATCGTTCTAGCCCGAGATTCAAATCTCTGAAAGAAGCCACGACCGGGATGCGAACCAGCATCCTCACGATCAGATGCGCTTTGACGTACGCTTTAACAGATGTAGCTAATCAGGCCAACTTCACTGGCAGAAGTAACTCGAGCAGCACTTCAGCCAATCTTAAGATTCACCTTTTTAGATCTGTTACATAGCCCCGTCTCAGCGACTTTATGAGGTCTCAAAGGCGCTATATAAATAGCAAGACATACGTTTATGAAAACATGTCGACTGTCAAAACAAACTGGAAATCCGTTGGTTGGGCTGTAGGTAGGTGTGGGAGGCCGAAAATGGTGAAGTCTCTTATTCTGAATTCTGCTTGTTTACTGATGAACTTTTGTTCTTAGTGAGCTTTAACGTCGCTTAAAAAGCGCTGTATAAACACCGAGGTAGATAAATAGATACCTGGGCCCAGGTGGCATTGCGGACTGCGTGCCAGAAGGCCCCGTCTCGGTGCCTGAGGTTCGGGTCGTGTCTGGCGCGATCTGTCTTGTGACGAATGAAGACCCAGCTGTAGCCCTTATTCTCCGCTTCAGTCACGTAACGAGGCTTGTCCTTCTTGAACGCTCTGCAATATACACAACATGTACCGCGACATAATAAATGGTATAGCCTGGTATGGTAAGGGAAGATATCCTCGTAAGGTATGATATGGGAAAGTAAAGTATCTTGGAAAGGTATGGTATGCGAAGATAGGGTATGTATACATTCCGCTTGGATATGGTATAGGGAAGGTATACAGTCTGGTAAGGTAAGGTATTCTAGTCAGATGGTATTAAGGATACCGTACTATATGTGATAAGGTCAGGCATCCACATAAGGTATGGCATGATACGTTAAGGTATCTCGGTGAGGTAGGGTATGGTAAGATAGGATATCCTGGTAAATCATGGTATGGCGTGATATCCTGTAAGGGATGGTATCGTAACGTACGATAATCTAATAAAACAAAGTAAGTTAGGGTACAAGGTTTAACGTAAGATATGGTAATAGCTGCTTAATGTAATAAACTGACTGGGTGAAAATCTTCTTTAAACGTAGGGTCGTTGTTGCGGTGTTAATTGAAGCGCTGATTTATGGGCCAGTGGGCCTAGATATGGCCACTTCGTCCCTCAAAGGCTTATAGCAGGGGGGCTGCTTTGGTGTTAAGTCAGATTTTATCCGATTTACTCATAATTTCTGTTTGGACGAATTCACGAATTCACTAAGACGTCTGATTAACATCGATGGACACTCTCCCTATATTTCATTTTTGTGTGGCTTTTAAAGCGCTATATAACTGTTCAGATAGGACAGCAGTCCAGCAACAGCTTCGTGGCCCTTCTTTGAAGGCAGCTTGGCTCAGCACAAAGACCAGTCTGACCGGTCAACAGACAAACCAGGTGAAGAGCTGGGGATGGAAATGGCAAAGGATTTTTAGTCTCTAGTAGGCCTAGCCTACTTGGTGTTGCGCTGGTAACGCGCGCCTTGTAACGCGGGATGCGTAGGTTAGATCCTCCCCTAAGACGCTTATCGTATAGAGACCTTGACCTTAACTCACAACTGCTGAATGCCACTGAGTGATGCTTTGTCATCAGGTAGTGGCGCTAAATCCGGAAACAATAAAAACGATCGCACCCTGATCAGAAACAACCTCGATGGCACCACCATCTGACCCCAAGCCCAAACAGTAATTGTACTAGTGGTAACAGTCGCAGCAGCAGCATCAGCAGCAGCAGCAGTAGGGGTGGTGGTTTCTGTTTCTCTGTCGTAACGGCGATGATTGTTAGTGTCGCCCTCTGTCTGTATCCAGGCTTCGGACTGGCACCACCCGACCAAGTACGGCTGTGGCGAAGTTAACCTAATTCCGAAATAAAATAAATCTTTTGTAATCTGAAGCTTCTTTAGCTCCGCCGTCATAATTGTCCGAGCGCCTGTGAATAATAATAAGCCGTGGTTCCTGCGACTTAGATTTCTCTAGACGCTGGAGAAATGTAAAGACTACGCTTGTAAGTAAGTAAGTTGTTGAATGGTCGAAAGAGCTCACAGGAAGTCGGCGTTGGTGACGGGGAATCTGTCGATCTTGAACGGCTTGACACGAATGTCTTTCACCGGATATTCGCCGGTCTTCAGCAGGTCCCGGTTATTCATTCCCATCCGGAAATTACCTTCAGCCAGATAAACCATCGGCGCTGAAACACACAAATCCCACAACAACAGAGATGAGATCAGCCTCTAATTGTTAGAGAACTGCGAGAGACAGCCTTGTATATGGAATGTTACCGACTTCATTTCCTCAGCCTCGGCATATGAGGGTGGATGGTCAGTCATTTTCCTCTCTGTCTGATCTGTCCACAGACCGTGCTCGGTCATCAAGGTACTCATTTCATAGTTGAGTTCCCTAGAGAGCGCGTGGCGACAGTACGAAATATCTGTTTACCCTGTTATGGATTTGAATCATTGACCTCTGGGTTCACAGGCCTGCATGCTAACCACTTGACTACCGAGCTATGGCGGAAGAATACGTCTGTGTAAAGAGTCAACAAGGTCTGAACTAAAGGCGGACGGGAATGCCAAGCCCATCCAGTTGAAGAGAGGTCAGGTCAGATCAGGTCGGGTCAGGTCAGTCCGCAGGGCAGAGCAAAACAGCAAGGTAAGGTGACGGAAGACAGTATGAGGTCAGGTCAGATGCGATGAAGTGAAGTAAGGTCAGGTAAGACTAAATACTGTTATGGCGTGTTTAATATATAAGGTTAAACTAATGAAGGCAAGGAAAGATAAAGTAACTGAAGGTAAGGTAAGGCATGGTAAGGTAATCGCTCGTTTAGGCCTACTAAATGCATTGCTTTGGGTAGAAGTATTCTTCTGAGAGGTACTTAAAGGCGCTACATATTGAGAAACCTACATACATAGCCTACATAATGGGATATATCGAATATGAGGACCTAATCTAATATCATGACTTATATAGCGCCGTTATATTAATAGTCTTCAGCTGTTTAAACTTGCTTACCGACTGTAGCTGATAACTTGTAGTTTCTCAGACCTGTGGGAATTCGACCTGCCTTCTCCAATGGATCATGATTTTGACTAGGCTTTCACTTGAAGCGACCATCGATTGATGCCTTTGGTCATGAAAAGACCAAAAGACCTCGAAGCATCCGTCCCTTTACCTGCCCTTTGGTTGCACGGGTTCTCCGCCATAGCATATACATACATACATACATACATACACACACATACATACATACATACATACGTACATACATACATACGTACATACATACGTAGGTACGTACGTACAAATATACGTACATACATGTACACACACGCAAAGGTACGTACGAATGAACATAGTCCTACATATACTATGTGTTCAGATACATACATCTATGTATGTGTTTGTCTGTCTATCTGAGCTTTAGATCTTGACCTGGAACCGAATCTGGCCCTTTCTGCCTATCGATTTTGTTTTGACTGAGCGCCTGTTAATAAGCTGGTTGCTCGCGACTTAGCTTGCCTTGAGCGCTGTAGAAATCTCGAACTTACGATTACTATTACTAATCGCTGTCCTGGATTATGATTTTGACTACACTTTCACTTGAAGTAGTTCTTGTGAGCCATTCCAAAATGAAGTATATATACATATAAATTCGTGTCCAGATATATACATATGTTTGTAGGATTCTTTACACTTAATACAGCGCCATTTAGTACCTGCTTACATGTAATTTCTGTGCACGACGAACTAATTTGTCGATTTTCCAACCGAGAAGCATAAACGGCGGTTACCATATTTGGCCGCCAGACATGCGCGGTATCTTTGTGTGGCGCTGCGACATTTCGGCGGCGATTACATTTACAATACGCTACATTGCCTTGCATGAGTCGACAAGGAATCGTAATTTTCCCTTGGATGCTACTCACAGTTGTCCTCGGCCAATTCCTGGGCCTTGAGATCTCGATCTTTCGCCAGGATCTTCCCTCGTCGTAACTGATGTTCCTCAGAAACTTTGACGAGACTCAGGACAACCATGATCCACGTAATCAGCTCCATCGTCGGTTTCATTCCTCTTCCTTCAAAAACAAATTTAACCAGACACATCGTAATATACAAAACGATTATTTACGCAAAATTTGTGCGCATTATAGTTGTCTATTCGGTAGCGCGCTGGGTCTGTCATCCAACGATTGCGGGTTCGTACCTGCTGATCGATTCCGTATAACGACGCGTACAGTTGTCTCTCACTTCCTTTTCAGATTTGTTGCAATTATTGCGCGTAATAAGTGCAACAAAGAAAATACTTGTGGTGAAGGATCTCACCCGAGCAGCGTCGAGGCCATACGGTCGCTATAGAAAACCGTGTACATTTACATTTATTTAAAGCTAAGATACGACGGGCGCTTATACGTTTTTGAGAACTGTAACTGTAGTGAATGAATGGATGGATGAATGCATGAATGAGTGAGTGAATGAATGGATGGATGGATGTATGATGGGTGAATGAAAATGTTTATAGGAATTCGACCTGGCTTCTCCAATGAAATACAATTTTGGTTACGATTTCACTTGAAGCAACCATCGGCTGATCACTTGGGTATTGTGATAACGGCGCTGTATAAGTAATTAGATTAGATAAGATACATTGCGCATGCGCCATGCAAAATGAATGAGTGAATGAATGAATGACTCTGTCGTTGTCTCACCTTTTCTCAAACCGAATAATTTCGGTTAATCTAATTTCGAGCTTTGCACACAGAGGTCTATTTTAAATCTTAAAAGTTTTTCTCGGCTTCTGTGTGATTATTTTATTTAAAAATTTATCCGAACAGTCGCAGGCGTGAACCCTAGAAGCGGCTGATCAAAGACGTGTCGTGTAGGCTGAACAATGAATGCCGTGTTTCACAAATACCCGTCGCATTTCTACCACGACACTCTCGCTTTTCTTCGCCGTCTCTCTGCCAGTCCGTCTCCCAGTCTGCGTCCGTATCTCTCCACGTAGCCTGTGCACGCACGTTCGTCTGCACACGTACCTGCCTTTATTGAGCGCCTTAATAGCGTGTGTGTGTGGGTGTGGGGGTATATGGTGACATCGTCATCATTGCATGTCATATCTGTGACATCTGCTCACTTTATTGCACTCAGATAAATCGATTTAGAGGCGCCACGTTTTTCAAAAAGGACAAAATATCGTTTCTGCACCGAACACAAATGCACAACATAACAGTATTGACTGTGTATTAATCGTATACAGTCTCATCGCGTCACGAAACCGTATGCATCTCGCTAACAGGCTTATGCGCGTACGTGCTAAGGTAGCCTACAAAACGTGGCTCTTTGAGTATGTTATGACCACCTGCCATGTTTCAGCGACTTTGAAACTCCCTCAAAGGCCGCTATGCAAGTATCCAGTGGTAGACTACGTCTATATAGTAATAGCCTTAAACGCGTGCTTGCGTGCAAGCGTGGTCCATCTGCGCGCATGTGATGTTGAACGCTGTTGCTCTCGGGCATGAAGAATATCAGATTAACACAGGCTGCTATAAGAGGAAGCATGAGCCTATATGTCGAAGTACAATTCTCAGTCCTAGTCCTTGGTTTTTGCTTTCATGGCTCCGTAGCTAGGCACGAGCTAATCGTAATCTCGAGATTTCTACTGCGCCCAACAAAAGCTAAGTCGTGGGAACCGGCTTATTCACAGGCGCTCAGTCAAAACAAATTCGATAGGTAAGAAGGAATCGGTTCGAAGTCGAGATCCAGAAATCAGACACGCAGGCAGTCAGAAGACTACGGTGGTTGTGTTCAGAACTGGAGCTGGAGTGGTTGTCTGGAATTGGGTCTTCAAGACAGATAAAGGGTTACAGAAGATTTTCCTAGAGTTCAGTCTTTGTTGAAGCAGCACACAGATATATTCTCTGCAGCAGAGACAACAGCCCGTAGTAAACTGGTCAATCTGAGATGCACTTTGATCGAAGATGCAGTCGGTCTGACATATTGGCTTTAACGTCTGCTAGAAAACGTCACGTGAAGCTGACGATTCATCGCTCCATCGTCCATGCACTTACTGTATAGGCACCGAGTACCGGTCTGTTTTGCGCTCAGGGTCACTGAATCTGATTTTCTTCAGGCCGCGAGACAAGTGTGCGCCAAAAATTTATCCACAGTGTTGCACGAAGTCGTGCAGCAGGCTGAAACCTACAATAGTTGGACTAGAGGCCCAGAATGCTACCGAATAGCCCAACATGCCACATCAGCGACAATGCTCCCGTCCACGTAAATAACAGCATTACTGCTCGGTCAAGCATTGCGAGCTGGGTTAGTAGGCCCTACTAGGAAGGGCGATCATCTATGGAATATTTGGCCATCTGGTGCCAACTCGGCCTTCCATCCTTTAGAGGGTCGATATGAGAGTACCGACTGAAGTCAGGAGGAAAAAGGGTTCTTTTGTTTGAAGATTCGTTGACCTAGGACCACATTTCTGAGGAAGCACTCGATATAGAAGCACTGGGTGCAAATTAAAAGATTAAAAGCCTAGTGGTTAGCATGCTGAACTGTCAACCCAGATGTTCCAATTCCCACCAAGGCAGAAGGATGCTTTAAGATTTGTTCAATTTCCACCCCATTGTGAACTCGGCTATACAGCGACTACGCTGACCTCGGACGGTCAGTGGGAAGATCAGGTGGTGATGGATATGAATTGCCAATCACCCCCAGATGCCAAGGCTATGAAAAATGAAGTTGCTAACCTATCACACCCATCGGCGCTTCTTGGGGTTAGCTCAACGGCCTGCTCTTTTCGAAGAAACATGTAAACAAATGTAACATCTCAACCATGTTATGCTAATATAAAATTAATACAAAACTATGATATGACTAATATTAGTTTGATTAATAAAGCCTTTTTAATTAAATATATTGGTCTTTCATTATACTTGGTCAGACTACGTCTAATTTGGCGATTTCTAATATCATCACCAGATCAAATCTAACATTTGCAGGGTTTGTCAAACTACTGATTACTTCACTGATATTCGCAACCTGATCAGAATAATTTGCGGCATTTCAGGGCATATAAATTACTGTTAGTGCATTAAATACTTTCTCATTTTTCTTTCTCAGCATCTTAAATGCATCACAGGATTTGGTAAAAGTCCCAGAATTGTTAAGGCTTGGCTTTGTCACTGTCTTTTTGTTCTTTGCTGCTTTCCATCAGTTGACGTTTAGCCTTGTCTTCGAGGTACGATCGCTCCAGTTCCTCCACAACCTTTTCTGTCAGTTGTGACTGAAATTTGATGAGCGCACCAACGTTATCTCTTTCAAAACGAATTATGTTCTGTTTTGCCAGAGCTGTTATGTCTTGCTGTGATGTTTCTTTGATTGCTTTTGACAATTTCAGACGTCTGTTTGGCGATTTTCTCAAAGCAGAAACAACAAGCCAAGTTGACGGATTTCGTGAAACCTGTACGAACTTCTCCCGTTCGCGACCTTTAAGCAGTTCCACTGTTTCTTCAATGGATTTTCCGAGCACAACATCTCGCTTGAACGCAACGAGGTGAACCATCCGGCCACCAACCAACTCCACCACTTGTGCCGCCTGTTCTTGGCTCATTGTTTTGTTGTTGGCACTCGAAAGGGACGTCTCCAAGAACGGTGGAGTGGTGAGAAACTTGATTGCTTCCTCTTCTGACAGATCATTCACAATCAGAGGCGTCCCTGCTCTCGACCAGCTGCTTGCGTTCTTGTGAAGCAGCTGTTCCGTGTCTTCATCATTGTTGACAAAAATGACTTTGACGGTGTTAGTGTCAGCCCAGAGTTTTGCCTTGTCCTGGATTTTCTCCAGTGCACCAGGCATGTGACTCGTCAGAGCATTGGCACCATCGATGATCAAGACAACTGGGCGACCGGTCAGCTGCAAGTACGTGAAAGACGATTCCTCGATGGCATTCAGGACTCGAGTCAGCTTGCTCTCCTCATCACGTCGTGGGAAAGAGTTGATACGCATGACAAAGTCCAAGAAGAACTGGTAACTCACATGCTCATCAAAAAAGAACTTTACAGCTGAAGCCAGACTTTCGGGAAACGACCTGCCTTGTGACACAGCTACGTAGATGGGTGCTCCTAATTTCTTTGAGCCAGACTGTGTCATCATGTTGCGAACCAGTTCTACGACAAGACGTGTCTTTCCAGTTCCGACCTCTCCGTTGATCAGATAATATTCATTTGAAAAGTGAGTATTCAAGACATCCTCCAGGGTATTTTCAAGATCAGGGCGGTGGAAGAATGAAATTTCATAATGGTTTTCAGCAAGAGGTGGCAGGATGTTTCCAGTCGAATATGCTTCAAGCATGCGATGATATCTAGAATAGTCTTTGTACATCACATACGTTCCGCTTGCTGTAACTCCCCCTATTAGGGACATAACAGTGCCGGAGCGAAGAAAGTTGCCCAGTGCCTGTCTCCAAGCCATCTTCCCCAAAACGCTCGTCACTCAAATGATGACACAGACCTAAAACATAATCCAAACTAAATTATCGCTGAGAGATCTTTCAATCCCTTTAGCAAAGACGAGTCTGGCTTTATCGTAAGATTAGGTTTTTGCAGCACATATGTAACCAATCATAACTTGAAATGTACATTTCTTGCCTGTCAGTATGAGCACTCCACCATCTGCCCTCTCTCCTATAGCCTTTCACTCAAGAAGAAAGCCTTTTCAGGCTATCCTGTCTTGCTTCCGCTCCTGTACACCACCCCACGACCAACTTTGCACCATTTTGTCCCCTGGAAGGACCTCCCGCATTCTGACCTGGCACCGAAACTGACCAAACAACCTAGCTCTTGCAGACTTGATCTGATGTAGTACCACTGAATAAGCCGGTCTCCCTGAAGTGGCTTGTGTGTGGTGCTGAGAAATTTAGATCTACATTTCTATAACACCTCTACAAGAAAACCCCTCAGAGTCATTAATATCTAGAAAATTAATCAATATCTGTGCCATGAATATCTATGAAACAGGGTCCTTCAGAGATTCAGAGAGGCCCAGGTCACTGCAAATGTGAGGCCCCAATCTTGAAGCATGCCCATTATAAATAAGCCTACTAAACAGCAGTTGTCAATTAAAATACAAAAAAGAGAAATAAATATTAATATTTATTAACAAAATAAATTACAAGAATGGAAAATAGCAAAATTCCATGAAAAAGCCTAATTCTTGCAATTTCGACATTCAATCCAAGCAAGTATGCGTGATATTCCTGGTACGATTTCGGATCCACCTAGATTTTACTCAAAAGAAGTGACCATTGACTGACATCTTGCGCATTATCACAGAGGCACTACTGAAATCTGACATAATCTCTCAGCCAGTCGAATTCTTCTAACACACTCGCACTAATACAAAAACAATGCACGTACTGTAATTATAAAAAAGCACAAAGTGATCAGTTAATAACTCAAATAGTATAGCAATGAAATCATTCATCAGTTTATCAATTAATCACCTATTTCATATCAAAGAAATTTGTTATTCATCTCTGTTTTTCACCTCGGTCAAGTTGGTTTGAGATTCGCATTTTATTCAGTACAGAAAGCCGCAGGTCTAATATTTATTCTTAAAAATTCATATTTCTGTACAAGATGTTCTCAGAAATCAGAAATACACTTGATATGGCGGAGGAGCAACCGACTCGTCACTGTATGGTTTAAAAGGGACTGTCCGTAGGCATGACGAACTTACTTTTTAAATTCTAAACCACCTGGTGAAGTCGCAGCAACAAACATTAACAACTCGACAAAAAAATAATATGGATGGAACTCAAATTTCACAACGGTTTCCTGCTTAGCAAACAAAGAAAACGAAAAATCGTGTCAATTACAAAACTTAAAAACGGTACATTAATTTTTTGGGAATTGTCTAAACTTAAACTTTCGGCGAGATGGAGTCATAAAACAATAATCCTCAATACGCCGATATAACTTTTCTAGCGCCACTATTTTGATGCTCAAGGTTTCAGCCGTAATTCCTTACGACTGCGTGCATGACAAATTTTCGTAATAAGAAACCAAATAACTCCATCCTGCATCCTGTTGCTTGTAGTCTTTCAGACTCTTACAGAGACGAGTCCAGAATAGGCTGGCAACATGTTGGCTGGCAACATGTTCGGGAGCGTTGTGTTTCGCAAGGCTCCAGAAAGGGGCAAGCCACAGATGCTGCTGCAGCTGATTATGATGATTATGATTATGACCACAGCGCTGCAGAAGGAGTAAACACCAGAATTTTCTTTCTCCTGAATTTCGCAATTCTTCTTTCCTCTATCTCTCTCGTCGTTCACTCGCTGTCGTCTGTCTGAAACAACGGTTCGCTGCTGTTTTTCAGGCTCCAGATCAGACACCAGCCTGGTCTGATCAGCTACCGGCTTTCGATGCACTCAGCCTTTGAGTACACGCAAGTTTCCTTATCATCATCGTTGTCATCATCATCATCATCATCATCATCATCTATGACCTGCCACACTCCGGAGCGTTTTCCACAACACACTGCCAGCCGCTGCCTTAGAAATCGTTGGGTAGTGTCCCGCATGGCCATGGTGATTCACACTAATGGTGTCATTAACACAGTTGTATGGAATAACTCTATGAACATTCGATCGTGAATCCACGCCTCAAATGCATTACGGACTTATTATTCGAGGTGTGACGGGTTCTTTAAATCTATGAATAATTCGGTGCATTTCGGGTTATTGATTTAGAAATTGGTATCGTCTCGGTATATGAGAATGCTGTTCGCAAGTCGGAGATTAGTATCACAGCATCGCTGGAAGATAGGGTCTATCATCTGTTGCATGTTCTTCTCTGGAAAGTTGCCGTTTCCATAACGCTCAACCAAGCGTGTCTGTTCTGGGATCGTTTCCAGGCAGCACGTTTCCAGGCAGAATGGTCTCTATGTGTGGAGAGGGCGTACAACAGGTCTCATCCAACCTCTCGGAGGGCCGGAAATTATCGCTCACAAGGCCCTACTCGCCTTCGCAGGGCGCATGTGTCCAAACAGCCGAAGCCTCCTTATTTCAATCATCTCCGACACCGGGATGTGCACCATGCAGAGATATCTCTGCATGGGTGACATGCGCTGTGTAGGGAATGCGCAGTAGGCCTGTCTTCCTGAGGCACCAACGTAATGCAGGCCTACTGTAATGACGACAATTTATATAGCATCGTAAGTACATGTAGCAGGTTACTTTTAGGGTGCTTTACAAAGTCAAAAGTCAGCCCAAGTACCAACGCTGGAAGGCATCGAACTTCGTCTCCAGACCCTTGGTAAGCGACCAGGTCTCTACTCCATACAGAAGGACTGGCACTTTACATGCCATGGACAGGCAGTTTCGTGTCCAACCAGATATTAGTGTTTTATATTTCTCTTGTAGGCATCTCATACAATCCCGGGAGATGACTGTGCGCCGCCAAACCACTGTCGCCATCTCTGTGTGTATATATATATATATATTCATGCATGTACGTGCGTGCGTGTGTACACACACACACGCACACACACACCATACATACATGAAACTAAACTGGCAAAATGGGCACCGAAGGTGAAGGATTCTACCTCGTCGGAAGCCACGTCAACACTGACTGAAGTTGAGGCTAAACGTCACTCACAGCAACAAATACGTTGAACCACAACTGCATCGCTATGAAAATATGTGCACAACATGTAATGGTAAGGAAAGGTAGTGGCCAATTTAATACTTACCTCTCTTAATACTATTCCTCAGATACTTTGTTATGGCCGGATCTGAAAGTTCTTTTGGATGAAATGAGAGCACCGCTTTGCCTCCAGGTTGGGTGGAGAATTACATTACGTATTATTGCTATTAATTATAAACTTCTATAACGCTGGTGTCCAACACACAGGGCATCAACCGATGGTACACCAGAAACAAGCTGCAGTTAGGTCAATATCTATGAGGTCAGTCGACTAAGACAGGGAAGCAGCCTATGGTGGATAAGCAACTTGAAATAAGGCAAGTCTTAAGTAGAGAAGGAAATGACACAAGAGACCGGTAGAACGAACAAAATCTAGGTCCAGCAACCGAAAAACCCATCCACCAAGATCTGGTATCACCAGTCTTAGGTATGACCAGAGAAAGGCAATCAGAAGACCTGGTTGGTTAACAAGAAGTCTAGGGTAGAGGACTGAATTGAAGTGTTGTGATTGGCCAGATTTCAATGTTTTATAAACTACAAAACTACTTTGAAACAAATCCTTTGCTGCATAGGAAGCCAGTGCAGAGGTTCAAGTACAGAGGTTATGAGCTCATATTTATCGTTCTCCTCATGCGGCAGACCTCAACATAATACGGCTTGGATCAAGAATACATGAACCAAGGTATCCAGACATTATAGCACCTTTTAGAAATTTTACAGGTGCTCAACAGTTGCTAGGTGAAGACTCCTGAGTAGGGAATGACTATGGGCAAATTGATTACACACAACTTTTTCCAGTCATCCAGCTGCATAGCTTGGTGTCAGAAGCTGGAAAGCAACAAGTCCCACAGTGCTGTTATGTGCTGGACTGTCAGCTCAGAGGTTGGGGTTCAAATCCCCACCCAGACAGAAAGATATTTCAAGATTTCTGTCACCTAGCGCATTCGACTATAAATCTGCACACGACGACCATAAACTGTCTGTAGGATGGACGTAATTCTAATCCAAACCGACTTCTATAGTGCCTATATCTTAAAGCACGTCATTAATCAGTGGTCGCTTTAACTGACAGCTACATACACTGGGCCTATGTTGGGCCCATAACTTCCCACAAGTTGCCACACTGGGGCCAATGAACAATGAACAGCCCAGATATGGGTCAAATGAACAATGATGTCTGCAAATCGCCATCAGTAATTCACCTAATATGATCTTATCTTACAACTTCTATAGCGCCACTGTCTTAATGCACAATTCATTCTAATGACGACAAAACACTCTGCTGGACAATAGAGAAATCAATCAAGTCATCAATTCTCAAACTGAGAGAGATTTTTTCTTTGTCCCGATTTGGTCACTTGGCATTCGACTTGTTTGCCAAGCCGGCTTTGAGCTGATAGAAAACGCCATCGCCTAATGTTGCTTGCTACAAAACACACAAAATAAATACATAAATAAGATAAAATTAATGAAATAGGGCAAATTAACAAAAATGGTAAACAAAGGCAAATAAAATAAATAAATAAATAAGGGTAAATAAATAAATACATAAAAAAGGTAAATAAAAAATGTAATATAAATAAATAAGGTAGAACAACAATTAAGGCAAATAAAGTAAAGAAATTAGGTAAACAAAAGTAATAAAATAAAATAAATAAATAACATAAATAAATAAAGTAAATATAAGCTCAAATAAATAAGGTTATAACTCGTTTATTGACATCTGTCGTTGGAGGATTGTGCCTAACATACGAGGTTCTTAAAAAGTGCTATATAAATAGCCAAATACAAGACAAGACCAGCAGTTAAGACCAGCAGAAATCTATTAATCGGAAACCAAATTCGACTAAAACTTGGGTTGGTTTCAGTTGAAACTGACCTTGTTAATTTCTGCATGACGCTTCTTTGACACTATCTCCTCTAAGATTTCTCCATTTCCTCGAACCAATCTAAAAAAATGAAGTACATATATTAGACAATAAGACAAAATGGAAAATGATACTACTTGTTCATACATAAGTGAAAGACACAAGTTAAACAACAGAGCAAAATTCATGCTCAGCTTTTCAAATAACTGTAAATGACATACAGAAACTTCACCTGTTGACATTCCCCACAACATTACAAAATCAAAAAGTCCTACCTCGAAATTGATTGGCAGGTAAGTATTTCACTTCTCAGGTAATAATCTAATAGACTAACAATGATTATCATCTGATAAGAATTGTCTTTACCATGCTTAAAAACTTTTTAATTGTGTCAACTTTCAAACTGAGGCTCTTGTAAAGATCCAAATTGTTACATACAGTATATGCAAAAATATCTTGGTTTCTTAGCATAGTACAATCCTACAGAAACTCCTTGGCAGCTGAAGCATTACACTAGGAATAAAAACTCATTACAGCAGCATAATACATGTACAACAAATTGTGGACCCTACCAACTCAAGACTGGAACGGACAATGATACATGCTGAGACAGTGCCGACAAGCGAGATAGGTCCCAGAATGCACACTGCTGGGATGCAGCTATGATGTATGTATGTGCGAATTAATAAAAGTAAAACATGGAGAAAATATACAAGATCAAATTTTATGTTCAGAAAAAGATTTTCAAGAGTACCTATTTCTTCCAGTTTCTGGATCAAATACATGTCGTGTCTTGTTTCGTTCCTTTTCCCATTGTTCTTTTGTCATCGGCGCCATTACTTGCTGGTCACCTGGCCCAGCCTCACTCTCTACAGAACACATGCACCAGAACTTAACACATACCATTACTAAGCTTATTCTGATATATCAGTCAGGAATAGGATCCCAAATTTAACTAAACTTCAATGCAGTGCATACCAACCCTGAACTCACATTTGTCTCATACCTCAGATTCACTGACTTTGTCTGCATAATAAGTGCATTAATAAATAATAAAATAACTAAACACCTTATATATGACCGTGGATCAAAATAATATGTCAATAACAGCATGAAAGCGGCATGAGTTTGAACAATCTCTTTATAATGCAGCATTTGACATGGCTACCAAAAGTAAGCTTATAATAAAGCAGGTCCAAGAGTAATAAGATGATTTGCAGTCCTATATGCTACACAAGACCTCTGCTACACGGGTTTGTTGTCATTTCTGTCCCCAAGTTTCCCATTCTGTCCAGTAATTGCAGTAGTTGTGTCTGTCGACTAGGCAGTTTCTGTGACGTTGTTCAGGCCAGGGCTAAAGTCTCATCTTTTTGGAATTGCCAATCTAATTTAATCTAATCTAATGACTAATCTATAGCGCTGTTATCATAATGCCCAAGGCATCAATCGAATGAATAGCTGTTTCTCAATGTGTCACCACATAAATCAAACAATACAATACCAATCAAACAACACAGTGCAACACAATACAAAATGATACTGCAAGATGACACTGTAGTGCACTGGGTCTGTAATCCAACGACTGCAGTTTTCAGCCTGCCTAGCAGACTCTGTGCAATGACCCTGGATGCATGCACAACTTGTTTAAAGCCTCAGACTCAGATTTAGTGACCTTGATAATAAATGAAATAAATAAATGAAATAAAGTAAATAAATTAGATACAAGACGAAATGAGGCGATGCGGTTGAGTGAAATACCCAGCTCAGATTTCTTTGACTCTGAAATTCCGGCAGCAGATGAAGCAGGAGGCATCGGACCAAACGATTCAGGCGAAGAGTGACGATGGCTCTTCTTGCTTTTGTGCTTCCTGCTCTTCTTGTGTTCTTTCTTCATTTTCTTCTTCTTCTTTCTCTCCTTCTTTTCTTCACTTTCTGTTGATTTTCGCCTAACATGTGCAGAACGTTACTGAATGTTATAGTGTTTCTTCATAGGTTAAGTGGCTTGACAAGAAGTTGAACCCTGAATGGCAAAAGCATTTCTCAACCTTTCACTGTACCAACTGCTTAGAGGCTTTTTGCCATATCAAAACAAAGCACATAAATGAATACAGTTTGCACAGTGAGAATTTTAAAGGGAAATCTTGCAGAAGCATTTCCAGTCTGGCAGCACAAAACCACAACTGATCAGAATGGTCTACAACTACTGATAGACAAGTTAACGCTTGGTTGTCATCAAACTCACGCTGCACAGTGGAAGCTAAGAACAAAGGAATTCCTTTGCCTTTGCAGTAAACTTAAGTTGTCTTCATGAAGAATTTATTATATTTAAATGTAATTAGAAATTTATATAGCGCCGTTTAAAAAGAAACCAATCATTGCACTAGCCTAAATGATGTTACATGTCATTAAGAATGGAAAGCCCATTGCAAGCAAGCAATCTGCGGTGTGAATGAATGTTCACTAGAGACCAAGATGGTGTTACGCAACGGCAAAAGTCAAATAGTAGGCCTTGACAAATGAGTTAAATGATGATAGCAAATTGGCAAGTCAGGCCTTTTTGTGGTACATGATTCAAAATATAACAGCACAGCATCTGAGAGCACCTTTACGCAACTGGTTTTCCAGGAAAGACATAACAAAGCCTGAAAACACTAATCATAAACTGAGTAACAATGCAGAAGCCCTGCTTACCGCTTTTTATGTTTATGTACCTCCTTTTCTTTGTAGTCTACACGCTGTTTCTCTGCATCAGAAACTATGTCTTCAGCCATATTCCTTCTGCTAAATATTCCACATTGAAGACAATTTTGAACATGATTATATTGAAGTCATCATCATAAACATAGTCTTAGGCTGTAAGACTCATTGATCATCTTTATGATTATAGACTCATCATCTTTATGATCATAGACTCATCATCTTTACAATCACAGACTCTTCATCTTTATGATAGTATTCATAATCAAGCCAGAATTCTACTTGGTAATCATCGAATTGCACTGCGTTTCTTGACAGCCATGGAAGTAACACAAAGAGAACAATCTTATTTCGACAGCTCAGTTTAAGCCAAATTTCCACTAAAATATCTGTTAGGCACAACAATGTCCTAAGCAGAGTCTGTGCTGATCACAATACCTAGGGTCTATTCATAGTTTTTCTGGACAGGTGTCGTGCAAGGAAGATTTTAAGTAGCCTACAAATATTGTCTACAGTCTGCACCCTACAAATAATATTGTCTTCTGCTGTAGACTACAACTGAGTTTGTCTTATCAGAAAACAAGCCTGAAAACCTGTCTTTCACATCAGGTTTCTTATCTGAAGATGAAGAAGTGGATGGTGATGACGAACGACTTCTTTTTCTCTTCTCATCGTCCGAGGAATGGCTTCGGTGTTTTCTTTTACCCATCATGCAACTAGCAAATTAAATTACACCACAGAGTTATTGCAGCAACACATGAAGAACTACAGTTGGTTATCATACTGAAAAGCGGTAAATTCCAGTTTTAAGTCCAAATGAAACTGGTTCAAGCACTAGTAAATACGCAAATAAGAAAACAGCACCTTACTTATATAGGTGTGTGTGTGTGTGTGTGCACGCGCGTGCATGTAGCTGCTATCTAATGATTTTGTGTCATAACAAAGATGATCAGCGTCGCCCTCCTTTATCCAGGCTTGTGACTGGCACCACCGGAATGCAGCTACATTACAATAAAAATAGTACTGTCATAATTTTAAAATACTCACTAAGTTTTTCGCAACTCTGCCAAAGCCGGTCCCAAGCCCGGTTGAAAAAGGAGGAGGGTTGGGGCGTGGGGTTAGCAGCCCCACCCCTGTAAAAAGTCCGAAACGCTACAGAAACGACAAGAAGGAGCCATTCCGGTACAAACCGGCGGAGGAGAGAAGACACACCGCCAGACGGGCGCATGAAGGTTTTGGGTGAAAGCCGCAAGGAAACCCAAGAACGGAAAAGTCTGATCTTCAATGCCAAATCCCAGACAAAAATTGGAACGTGGAATGTGAGAACACTGTTCCAAGGTGGCAGGATGAAGCAGGTGATACGAGAAATGGAGAAGTATCACCTAAACATCCTGGGCATCAGCGAAATGAGGTGGACCGGACAGGGGAGGTTCACCAGCGGAGGTACAACAATACTTTATGCCGGAGGAGAGGAACATCACATGCACGGAGTCGGGCTTATGCTGGACGGAGCGGCTGTGGGAGCACTGGTGGAGTGGAGGCCGGTGAGCGAGCGTATCATCTCGGCAAGATTCCGAACAAAACATGCAAAGGTGACGTTGGTGCAGGTCTACACGCCGACAGAGGTGGCTGCGGAGGAAGAAAAGGACAGATTCTACGAACAACTTGAGAGTGTAATCGATGAGATACCAAACTACGACATCAGGATCATCATGGGAGACTTCAATGCCAAGCTGGGCGAGGACAGGAGGGGAATGGAGAGCACAATTGGACAGTACGGCTCAGCAGAGGTGACGAATGACAATGGCGGGAGATTGTTGGCTATGGCAAGCACGGGAGGAATCATAGTGGGCAACACATTCTTCGCGCACAAGAGAATACACAAGACGACATGGATGTCGCCTGACGGGAAAACGACAAACGAGATAGATTATATATGTATCAGTGGCAGATGGAGATCGGCACTACAGGACGTGAGAGTATACAGAGGGGCAGATGTGGGATCCGACCACAATTTGGTGGTTGGCCGAATTAAGCTGAAATTGAAAAAGATGACAAGGACGGAGCGCATTAAACCATTTGCAGTGGAAAGGTTAAAGAGCAGAGAAATGGCGGAGGAATTTCGACTGAAGATTAGAAACAGGTTTGAGACACTGCAACATGATGGGGACCACGAGGAACAATGGGAATTATTCACTAGAGCAGTGAAAGAAAGCGCATTGGAAACCATAGGAAGAAGAAGGGGAACGAGAAAGGAGAGGTGGATAGGAGAGAAAACGTGGGATCTGATTGATGAAAGAAGAAAAGTAAAGAGCGTAAGAGACGCAAAGAGCGATACCGAACAATGGGAGACAAAAAATGAGATATACAGAAGCCTGGACCGCAAAGTGAAGAAAAGTTGCAGAAGAGATAAAAGAACATGGATGGAGGGAAAAGGAAAGGAAGCCCAGGAGGCGGCAGACAGAAATGATTCAAAGACCCTCTACAGGATAGTGCGCGAACTCACCAACTCAAAGAGCCACGAAGCGAAGGTGCCGATAAAGAGTAAGGACGGACGAGTGCTGACGACCGAAGAGGAACAAAATGCAAGATGGGTTGAGCACTTCAGTGAAGTCCTGAACCAACCAGCACCGAACAACCCACCGAACCTGGAGGGTGAAGAGGCAATGAAACAACCGAACATAACCTTGGAGAAGATAGATATAGAGGAGGTCAGGAGGGCGATAAGTGCATTGAAAAACAACAAGGCAGCAGGGATGGACGAGATCACAGCAGAAATGATAAAATGCGGAGGCAGGGCGATGGAGGAAGAGCTCACACATCTGTCCAATTTGGTATGGGAGAGCGAGGAGGTCCCAGAGTATTGGAGGAAAGGAGTGATCGTTAAACTGCCCAAAAAGGGACCACTGAGCGACTGTAACAACTGGAGAGGCATAACATTGCTGTCAATACCAGGCAAAGTGTTCTGTAGAGTGCTGATGAATCGACTGAGAACAGAGGTGGATAGAACTTTGAGAGAAGAACAAGCAGGGTTTCGACCTGGGAGGTCATGCAACGAGCAGATATTCACACTAAGAAACATAATCGAACAGAGCAGTGAGTTCAATAGGGAACTGTTGGTAAACTTCGTGGATTTCAGGAAGGCATTTGATAGCATAAATAGGGACACGCTCTGGAACATAGTCAGACTATATGGAGTGCCGGAAAAGTACATAAACATCTTTAAAGCCCTGTATCGGGAGGCCAGTTGCTGCATCAGAACAGAAAATGGCAACACATTAATGTTTCACATAGTATCAGGAGTACGACAAGGATGCGTTCTGTCCCCATTCCTATTTGCCATTGTCATGGATTACATCATGAAAAGAGCGATGAACGAACCTACTTTTGGTATAGGATGGGGACAGGGGAGATTGAAGGATTTGGACTTCGCAGATGACATAGCCCTGCTGAGTGAAACACACATGGATATGCAGAGGATGACTACGAGGTTACAGGAGATGGGGGAGGGGGTAGGACTATGCATCAACAGTGCGAAAACAAAGGCCATGATCATCGGAGACACGGAGCACTCAAACATCAGGATAGGCCAGGAAACTATAGATTATGTTAGCAATTTCCCATACCTGGGAAGTTTTATGGAGAAGGATGGCGGCGTAGAGATGGATGTCAAGACAAGGATTGGTAAAGCTGCATCAGTCTTTCAGAGAATGAGGACAGTATGGAGATCGGGAGCGTTGAGAAGAGACGCAAAGATACAGTTGTACTCGACATTGGTGTTGCCTGTGGTGTTATACGCGAGTGAGACTTGGAAGACAACGGTGAAGACAACAAAACAACTGAATGTCTTTCATAGGAGGTGCCTACGATCCATACTGGGCATCTCATGGAGGGACCACGTCAGAAATGAGGAGGTGCTGAGGATGGCGGGAACGCAGGATCTTGAATATATCATCGCGGGGAGAAGAGGAAGGTTGGCCGGACACATTCTTAGACTACCGAAGGAGAGAATTGCGAGGACGGCGATGGATTGGGTACCGGAGGGTGGAAGACGTAAAAGGGGACGGCCGAAAAACACTTGGAGGCGAGCTTTCAGGGGAGATCTGGAGCGGATGGGATTGGACTGGGACGAGGCGCTGGTGATGGCTGGTGAGCGCGTGGAATGGCGAAGGCTTGTCGACCAATGCTCCGATCGGAGCAGGAGGATCTGAGTCTAAGTAAGTAAGTAAGTTTTTCGCACAGTTATAGTATCGGGGACGCTTTTTGGCTCGGTATATGGGCGTAGCTTTAACTGCGATAAGGGACCGTTCAAAATAGCCTAGCTTGAGCCCAAGGAATCTATATTTATGCGTATATTTATAGTTACCTGTATTATCTGTCCTTGGCTTGAGCCTTGACGTCAATAACAGCGTGGCTGCTGAGAAATAAAGCAAAATAAAATAAATAAATAACGTTCATAAACTACCCAGAAACTACACATAAGAATAACTAGCAAGGGGTAACTTTCGGCTAGACAGCTGCAGCAGCAGGCCGGCCCGGGAGGCTGAAGCAGGTCGGCCCGTTAAGCGAGCCTCAGTTAAAGTGACGCCCATATGCCGGGCCAAACAGCAGCCCCCGATACTATAACTATGCCAAATTTTTATTTGTAATTTAGCTAGTAATTAATGGCTTACTTATATAAAACTGCAATAAACAATCCAAACTACCCAATTTACAGAAAAGCTCTACAAAACCTTATATACTATAGCGCAATGCTTCAAATAAGTAAGCAACTACAGCATAATAATGGTCAGATCTCCACAGTTCCGCGATCGCTATGCGAACCGGCATCATAAAGCACAGAGGTGTCTTGACGTAGGTCTACGCTTCAACTCTGCCATTTCCGATGCTAGGCGTCACAGAAGTCAGTTAGAGCGTTGGTGGCGCCACTCTCGACTTCCCTCAGATCTCAGTAGGTTTAAGCAACAGTGTAAACTTGTGCACAAACTTGTTTCTTCAGCAAAATCAGAATATTTAACTAATTTAATTGCCAAAAGTTCTACATCTCCAAAAACTCCGTGGATGACTTTGAATAAATTACTACACAGAGAGAAATTAAATTCATCTTTTGGCGTGTTCTGTGCTACCCAAGAGCTAGCCAGTCAATTTTTGACCTTTTTTGCTGATAAGATTTCTGGTATAAGGCTGAAATTTAATGGTTATTTGTTATGTGATAAATTTCTTCTTCCTAGTTCTTCTGTAATGGTTGGGGTGCGTGGAATGACGCCACCGTTAGCTGTCGGGAAAGCCCGGAGGAAAGAACTGAGGAATCACCAGGTGACGGTAGTGGGTTCGAATCCTGGTCGGACGAACTTGCAATTCGACTTCGTACAGCACCCGTTCCATAATAAGTGGGCGGTTTCGAACTCAATCTTAAACTTCTGCGAAAGACCGGAAGTTGCTTAGATTCTTCCGCCGTTCGATCACCAGATGGTCAATTGTTGTCCGTGGCAGCCGGATAGGCCGCTACCCCCTCTGCTAGAGCGTAAGGGTTCGTGGTGGCAATCCCGCCAGACTTTTCTGTTTCTAAACTCGAGCGCTGCATAATGTCCTACATAGGCGCTACATGAATTTGATCTAATTTGTGTTCCAACTCTGCTTGGCGCTCTATCAATTCCCTTCGTAATTGTACCTGGCTCTCTATCAATTGATTATGGCGCTCTGCTAAATCTTCTCTCAGTGCAGAGAATGAAGCAAGTAAAGACTCTACTACATTACGGAAATCTGATTCAGCCATTTCTTTCGTTTTACCAGTTTATTCTTAATTAATATATTCAATTTTAATTAATTGTATTAGTTAATCTCAACTCTTTACTAATTACAAGTTCGTTAAACCTCAAGTGTTCTTATTTACAACAATTGCTAAAATCGAACTCTAAACCTTCGATCTAATAGAAAATTGGCTGCCTGAAATGAGCTCAAAGATTTCGCCCACAATTTACACATAAAAGAAAAGATTTAACTCCCTGCTTAAAATGGCGAACTCGTCGTTGACAGCGGCGACGACAGAGTATATTCCGAGAAAAATCCCGTATACTTCCCAACGACAGCGTATTGACTAAGCACATCGACGGCAAAAATAATCCACAACGAACATCAGCTAGGACACACAACTTGCGCAATAAACTACCGCAACATAAGCTCCAAGAAGATTCTTTTCCGTCCGCCAACTACTGTAGCGCCAAGAGAGCAATCGTTCGATCGAGCTCCAACTGCGTTCTTTATATAGGAGATACCCGCGCGCTTTTGACTAGGCGCCAACTCTCCCGCGTCCATGTACGCGCCTCTTCTTTCGCTTCATCTATTGGCGGCTCTTCTTCCCTCGCATCGTTCGCGCGCGCGCGCCAACTTAAGCAGGCTTGTTTCCCTCCAAATCCTGGGCGCGAGAGGCAACTTTACGCGTCATCCATCGTTCGGCGCGCTTCTCGTTCCCGCCTACTCCAGCTCTTAGGCGCGAGCGGCATCCATTGCTAGCGTCAATCACCGTCGCCCGGCCTAGCCTAGCGCTCATACAGCAGCCGACATCGATCAATAAAACTATCATAATCACTACTGTATTCTTTAGCCGACTAAGCTCAGTCTTGCCTGGCGCTATAGCAATTTTTGTTACACTTCTCCTCCAGTCTTGGATTACTTTCTGCCAACAACTCTTGCGGAGGTCCGCAGACTCATATTTTCTTCACCTGACAAAACCTCTCTCCTAGACACCATTCCCACTTCTTACCTAAAAGAATGTTTTGATGTCCTTGGTCCAACCATTACATCAATTATCAATTTCTCATTGCTTGAGGGATCCTTTCCTTCTGGTTTTGCTCATGCCATAGTTCATCCTCTGCTAAAGAAACCTTCTCTCGATCCAAGTGACCTGTCTAATTACAGACCCATCTCAACTTTGAATTTTATATCTAAAATTCTTGAACGGGTAGTTTTGAATCGCATGCAAGCTCACTTTCTTCCAACCCACTAATTTCTCCATTTCAGTCTGCATACCGTAAATTTCATTCAACAGAATCTGCCCTGCTTGCTGTTCATAACGACATCATGTGCTCCATGGATAAGGGCGACTGCACTTATTCTCCTTGATTTGTCTGCTGCCTTTGATACTGTTGACCACTCTCTCCTTTTGCATCATCTTCAACATTGGTTTGGAGTTTCTGGTCCTGCCCTACACTGGTTTGCTACTTACCTCAGCCCTCGCACTCAATCTGTATATTTAAATGGACATTATTCAGCTAGTGCCTCGTTGACCTGTGGCATTCGGCAGGGTGCTGTACTTGGTCCTCTTTTGTTTACATTATACACCACATCTCTAGGTACTCTGCTAGACAATCATTTACTGGGATATCATTTCTATGCTGATGACACCCAAATCTACATCTCATTTGACAGTTTGACTTGTCACTCGTCTGTGCAGCTGTTGTCTGATGCCTTTGAAGAGCTGCAGTCTTGGATGGCAGGAAATAAACTTCTCCTTAACCCCTCAAAAACTGAATTTCTACTACTTGGCACTCCTCAGCAACTTAAGAAATTAGAATGGCTTAAATCTGTAAAACTGGGTGATTCACTCATTGAGATGACTGATACTGCTCGTGACTAGGGCGTTGTTTTCGATTCAACCATGTCCCTCACAAACTATGTAAATGGTATTTGTAGTCATCATATATGTATATTCGAGATATATGCAGAATTAGGCATTATGTCCCCATGTCTTCCAGAATATCCTTAGCTAGCGCATTGGTCTCCAGTCGTCTTGACTATTGTAACTCCATTCTTGTTGGTATCACTAAATCAAACATGCAGAAACTCCAAAGAGTTCAGAACTCCTTGGCTAGAGCCATAACAAATACTTTTAATATGAGCATATAACCCCTGTGCTTAAATCTTTACATTGGCTTCCTGTTCAGCAAAGGATTTGTTTCAAATTAGGACTTACAGTTTATAAAACATTGAACTATGGCCAACCACAATACCTGAAATCAATCCTTATTCCCCAGACTTACCATTATTCTGCAAGGTCATCTGATTTTCTTTCTCTTGTCATACCTTGGGCTAGAACTGTTCTTGGTAAACGAGCATTTTCGGTTGCTGGACCAAAATTTTGGAATTCCCTCCCTGTGTCTGTTCGTTCTGCTCAGTCGCTCCTGTCATTTCGTTCTCAACTTAATACTTACCTGTTTCAAATTGCTTATCCACCATAGGCTGCCTCTCTGTCCCGTGGACTGACCTTCTGGATATCGACCTGATTGTGGCTCATGCCGTCTGACATCACGACGTAAAGCGCGGCAGGATCGGTCAAACCAAGGTGCTAACGGTCTCCGACGGGCCCGCTGCGGTCGAAGCGGAAGGAGGTCATCGATGTGGAGGCGAACTGAAGAGTCAAAAAGAGCAAACAGCTCTTCAGATGAGCAAGCGAGGGGAGGAGAGGTCCCCGCAGATAGGACTATTGTTCAGACCAGCACGGAACGGCTCACGGTCCAAGTGTTCCAACCACGTACAAGCCGAAGCATGTTGGTATGGATGCTCTTAAGATCTTTGTGTAAGTTGGTTTTTAAGAAGAAGAGGAAATCGGCTTGAGACAGTTTCATATCATTATTACATTGGCGCTTAAGAAGTTCTCTGATTATTATTAGGCTATTATTATTATTATTATTATTATTATTATTATTATTATTATTATTATTATTATTATTATTATTATTATTATTATTATTATTATTATTATTTGCCCCGAGGTATTTATGGTCCCTCAGGGAGCTGAAAAATTATCCGGATGAAAAATTGTATTCTGGGATGTCTAATCTTCGTTGATGTCAGACTCCTCAAAAGTGCCCTGGAAGGCAATCAAATTAAAACGTTGAATTGTGCAGGCAACACGTTGGAAAAGGAAAGCGGTCTCCCTTGGGTCTCCGGAATCCCTGGTCAAGTGTCCACCCAGATTAGATAAGAACTCCAGGCCCTGTAAATTTATCGGGCCAAGGGTCTCGAAGGCCAAAGGGATGAACTGATAAGAAGCCGATAAATCGGTATATTTGGTGATCTTCCTCTGAGCAGCCAACTCTGCCGCTGAGCCTGAATTTGTGGCTGTGTGAGGCAAGTAAGAATCAGCCAAGTGTCAACAACAGTAACATCCCAGACCATAGACCTGCCCGCCTGCCAGGGAATGAGAGTAGCGCCATCTGGGCGTTTACCGTCGGATCTCGAAAGTCCAACTGGTTCTTTAGAGGAAGGGAAACCCACTTTCACTAAAGCTCGCCAGATTAGGTCATTTAGAGCTGCGTGTCTGGCATTCGTACCTGGTCCAAGACGGCAAGCCATACCATGAGAGCCATCAGTCAAGGCCATCGAACCACAAGGGGACCTATGAGTGGGGCAGATCTCAGCACCGAGGCGCAAACCCACGGCCACTCGTACTGCCTCATCTCCGAGTCTTAGACCACAGACGCTTATTGGAAGGGCAAACAGCCAGTCACTGGAATGAGGTGAAGCCACCGCCATGACCCGCGCCCTGTGATAGTCCGTTACGCAAATGCTTGTAGGGTGTCAATGTCCTTCATAATTAAAGGACGATCCCATGCTGATTGTTTATGTGCTACTGGGTCGTCTGGAAAGGGTACATTTGATATCAAACTCCATTGGGACCTGGCCATAAGAAAGGCATCATCTCCCACAGCGTCAGTACCGGATCCGGCCAGGATGGATGCCTGGAGAGGCGTGGTACCTGCGGCTGAGGCCAAAAAGGCTGAAAGTGCCAGCGAGGTTGCACGACTAATACCCAATCCACCATCCTTAACCGGGAGCGAGGCCTGAAGCCAGTGCATGTCCGACAAAGGCAAGTTCAAGGAGCTCGAGAGGCCCTCTCGCAGTACAAGATCAAAAACGCTCAAGCACGGATGGTCCATACAAGGGGCACATCTGAGGGTGTGAAGCAAAGTAGGTGAGCTAAGAGAGCAGCGAAGAAGGACGAGGGCGTCATGCCTACCAATATTATTATTATTATTATTATTATTATTATTATTATTATTATTATTATTATTATTATTATTATTATTATTATCACTTCAATTATGATACAAATCTATTGTTGCTGGAGCAACTAGAGCTGCTGTGGCGTCCTGGTTGGCACACTGGAAACAGGTCGACTAGCTGCACCTCCGAATCTCGTGATCTTGTCTTTAAGCGCCGTGGTGAAGAAGCAACCCTGAGTTAGCGGTCGCGTAAGTGTAGAGCGTTCTGTGGGCGTTTCTTCGATGGGGCGCAAGAACTTCCGGTGTGGATCGGACGAACATCCAGCACCACCAACTCCCTCCTCTTCATCGCCGTCGTCGTCTGCTTCGAAAGCGCCTGCGTCGTGGGCTTCGCTGACCCGAGCGTCGACGTCTCCTCGACCTCGACCCGCCGGCTGACCTTCGACAGGCGGTGTGGCTCTTTGACCCAGAGGATCGGTTGGGGCCCGTCGGCTGGGTTTCGACGACCAGTTCCAGGTTCTCTCCTTTTCTTTAATCTTGGCTTCAGGCTCGGTGATTGTTCTCTGGAATTGCCAGTCTTCGCTTAAATCTGGCTCCAAGAATGTGCCATTAAAGGCAATCGCGTTAGATCACTGGATGGCAATGGAGAAGAATCAAGAATCAAGAACCTTATTATTATTATTATTATTATTATTATTATTATTATTATTATTATTATTATTATTATTATTATTATTATTATTATTATTATTATTATTATTATTATTATTTGATGATGATGATGATGATGATGATGATGATGATGATGATGATGATGATGATGATGATGATGATGATGATGATGATGATGATGATGATGATGATGATGATGATGATGATGATGATGATGATGATTTGAAGGCCTGCAGACAGGAATTGTACCAAGGATTGTTAGAGCGAGAGCAGGATTTGGTAACAATAGGAGCGTGTTTGTCTAGGATCGTGAAAAAAGTGGTGCTGTAGGAAGAGAGGTCATCATGAGGAATCATACCAATTCTCCTCGCTGTCTATCGATAGACTACAACCGCTTTTGTGTGGGGCTGAGAATTTCGGAGATTAACATTTACAGTTAAATCTTACATTTAAATCATTTAAATCCAAATCACTTGGATCTTGACTTGGAACCGAACCCTTCCTGCCTATCGATTTGCTTTGACTGAGCGCCTGTTAATAAGCTGGTTTCTGCGACTTGACTTTCATTGGGCGCTGTAGAAATCTCGAGCTTACGATTACAATTACGGAATCGCTTTGACGTAGGCCTACACTTTAACCAATGTGGGGCACGGTAGCATATTGGATAGGGCGCTCGGCTTGCAACGCGTAGAGTACGGGTTCGAGCCTTCTCCCCTGAGACGGTTACTGTGCAGAGACCTTGAGCAAGTCTTTCACTCACAGTTGCTCGGCGCTATCGATTGATGCTAGGCCATTAGATAGTGGCGCCTAATAAATGCAGAAATAATAATGTAGCTAAATGTACATTTAGCTATAGCGACCGTATGGCCTCGACCCTGCTCATCTTGTCAATGAATTTACCGAGTGAGATCCTTCACCAACGCTGTCCGTTTGAATGAGCGCCACGCCATTTAAGGTCCCCGGGTATGGACCCTGATATCCCGAGTTTATATCGCTGAAATATAGCTACGATCGGTAGACCAATGCGCGCAGGTAGAGATGAGCATCGGGCCGGGCCGAGCCGGGGCGGGCCGGGCCGGACGGGCCGCTCTTTTTCGCGGGCCAGGCTGAGTTCGTCGCGGCCGAGAGGTTTCGGCCCGCATTTTTTAAATATAGCTTTTCATATTTCTCAGTTCTTGTGCAAAACTGCAGGCGCGTTATTTTGCTACTAGATTTTGTCCATTTGGTAAGTTTAAGTTAGCATTTAAGATGTCTAATACTTACTTACAACTTGAGAAAGTAGGCTAATGACTGAACATTAAAGAATCTACTGTTAACGGTGCGCCGCATAGGCCTCCGATTAGAGAGAGATAAGTATCGGACCGGACGGGGCCGACTTGGGCCACAATTTTTACGACGGGGGCCGGACCGGGACCTGATTTTTCGGCCGTGCTCATCTCTGCTCGCAGCCGCCAACCGATGAGTAATATTTCAAGACAGTTTTCGCTGTTTGGTTGGCGGTTGCTTTGAACAACAATCTGAACTTGTTCAGATTATTACAGGGTACTTGAAGACCGCAAAACTTCTATAATTAATCGACAACCACGATGAAGATGACACAGAAACAATGGAATGGATTTTTGTGCAAGGTTCGTTCTTAAGAAGAGCCAACTGGTTGAAGACAGTTTAATAAGTTGCACCATCTTATTGTGGCGTTTTCCGGTCGGGCTAACTGTCCACGGGGTGGGGTACTCCAGCCCAGTTCTACGCTCAGAGCCACCCGCCTCACTGCCCCTTATATTTTCACTGTAAAATGGCCTCTCCATATCGCCTCTGCCCGTATCGTTCGTTCTCTCTAAGGAAGTTTCAGGATGGGCCGCTTCCTTAAGAAATCAACACTAACACTCGGTCTCGGGATCCGACTCTGCCTCTTCTGCGGTCGCCGGATGGGCGACGTCCTGAGGATGGCCTTTACTCAGAACAGGGTTCGTTCCTTTACCGGCAATAGTCGTTCCCTTTTTGTGTGAGGACTTTCTCGTAACCACCATTTTACATCTTGTAACTCGCCCGCTACCGCCAATATTCTGAGACACCAGTCGTTTTCTCGGGAACAGGGAAGTCTTACAACGAGCTTCTGTGTCTTTCCGCCCTAGGCACAAGGATATTGGGCGACACATCTTCCCACTATCTCGCTCCATTTCCGTGAACTTCCGGAGTAAATTTCCATACCGGGTCTCTGTTAGCAATTATCGACCAACAGTGCTTCAGGGGATAGGATACCCCTATGGAACACTCAAAAGAAGGTCCTCTCTCTAACCTTCTGTAAAACACACGGACCTTCGTACCGACCTACGCACGAGGGGGCCCTTCCCCGCACTTCAGTCAGTCCTCTGATCAGTGTGTGTGACAAGCAAATAGAGGAGTCGGTATCTTCCCGTTTCGACTCCGGTGTTATCGGGGAACCGACCCGGACTATGATGTACCGGGTATTTTCTTGGTCTGCGTTGTTTCCGGTCTCTTACGTACCGGGACTCTACTTGGTCTGCGTTGGTTTTTCCGCGGGTCTTCCCGTATCCCGCTCTCTGAATTTCGACCGGGAGAACCGCGGCCGCAACTTTACCCGAGTTTCGCACAACCTGTTATGTTCCAACTATCGTGACTTACTCGACCGTCTCGCGACGTTCCAACAAGGCGGGCCCAAACCCTGCGGATCAACGCGGAGCCAGTCAGAAATCAGACAGATTGGTTTGTTTCGGTTGCGTCTTCCTCAGGAGCGCACGGACCAATTTCTAAACGGCACGGGTTTCTGTCGTACGGCAAATGCTACCCCAGGTTCACACAGACCTGTTTACTCGTATCTTCCCCGAGCCTCGCTCAGCGGCTGTTCACCAACTATCGTGACCTACTCGACCGTCTCGCGACGTTCCAACAAGGCGGGCCCAAACCTTGCGGACCAACGCGGAGCCAGTCAGAAATCAGACAGATTGGTTCGCAACGGCTGCGACGTTCCCGGGAGCGCACCGATCCGATTTTTCTCTTACGCGGTCAAAGGGGTAGCTTCCGCACTTTCCCACTTGTTTTACACAGACCTGTATTTATTTCTTTCGAACGGGGTCTTTCCCCGGGTTCTGTCCAACCGCTCACCGTCGTGACCCAGGCCGCTTCGCGATCTACGGTAGAGCCCTAGCTCCACTCGGATCGGCGCCGTCAGCCCGAAGCCAGACAGTGATTATCTCGGTCGTCCCGCCGGGAGCGCACAGATTAGTCTTTTCCGCGGACTCTGCCGTCCGTATATTTTATCGTAACCGGGACTGTATCGAACACGGGCTTCTCCGGACGTCACCCTCGTCCGTATATTTTATTTGTATACGCTATGAATTCGCTCACAGAACGATATCAAAACACTGTAACTCGTATATGTGAAGGCACGCATCCATCCTTCACTCTGTTTTCAGGAGGCCCGCATCGCACCTCCTGTACTGTGGTATATGTGAAGGCACGCTACCATCCTTCACTGTATGTATGAAGGCACGCTTCCATCCTTCACGTCTATAGCAAATCACCACACGACACCTCTTATTCAAGCCCCATTTTTAAATTTACGGCGGTTTGCTTATATACTAGCACGATCGATAAAACGTAAATAAAGGTGTCTAACTTTTACTCATTACTTGCCTTAATACAAGCGTTTTAGAGCCTATAAATTTCAACAATTTTGCTCGTTACTTTAATAAAATTACACTAAGACTTTTCCACGACCTAATTATTAAGCTATTATTAGATTAAGCTTAAATTTAATAAAATTTAATTCCTTAAAAATCCCGTGCAGTTACCGTGCACACACGCGCAGCACTCAGCGGCTACCTAAAGCGCGTCATAGTTACTCCTGCCTCTTTCCAGCAGTCTTGCCTTGTGGCCGATCCGCCACACTCTCCCCACCTTACTTAGATGCGGAGCATCTCGGACAAAACCGGAGACCTTAATCAACCGTGACACAGAAACATCTCCAACCCAGATCCAATTAGAGAGCAAGGAACCAATACACCATCGGTTATAGGGCGGAAAACCTCGGTCATCTGGACGACTTACTCAGATCAGTACTCAATCTCAGACCCGAGAACCTCTGCAACCATGCACGTACGCCAGCTTACGGTGAGCAGCCACCCGCACTAGCGACAGCCTCATTACTGGTGCAAGAGCGCTGAACCACCGCCCTACTGGCAACCTGTCCATTTCACCAGATCACCAACCTTAACGTGGCCCTCTGTCATGAAACTGAGCTCTACCTAACCACAACTGGCAAGGAGACCCAGGAGAGAAAAGTCACCAACTATCTCCCGATCCTGTCAATAAGCACCAACTCCATCACATCACGCACTACTCCAAAATCAAAGAACTGAAAACCCGGGAAAACAACTAGATCCCGTAATTACTGCGCGACCTTCACATATACGTTTCTTTTCTTTTCTTCATTTTTTTTTTTTTAATTTTCATCATATATTTCACAACAGTACAATGATACAGCATCTTCTCGTATTCGCCAGCTAACAGACATCTCTACCGCAATACAAGTGTCAGCCAATCCGGCGACTAGTTACGACAGCATTTACAATTGATATACAAACAATATCCAATCGAAATTGTACATCAAAAGCTTCAAACTTCACATTTTGAAAATGTCATCGAACTTCAACGGTTCTCAAATTCATCACAGACCTTTCTATTAAACACGAACTCAGCAGTTAAAACAATAGAATCGCCATCGTTACACAAACATACTAACACGATCTAAATGAAAACTGTCATCAAATAGATACATAAAACTTGTACTGCAACACAGTCTTAAACCCTCCGCAATGAAGCGATAACTAGTACTCTAAGTCTTTATACATTTGAGTACTAAGATATTGCACACAACAATTATGATCAAAAGAAACTCAGAACGCATTCTTGAACAGTCCATGACATTTAAAACGAAATTCTCATCAAAAGGAAACACAAAAATCGGTCTTCGAAAATAGTTCGTAAAACCCCCGCAATTAAGCGGTTATCACATTGACCTCGCGATGGAACTCTTGATGTCTCTCGGTAGCGTCAAGTTCCCTTGTCAAAAACATGTCTTCTTTCGTCGCACAACCTTCTTCTTTAGGCGATTTCTCTTGAATGTCGGTAGGGTTTCAAGATTCATTTTCCTCTCTTCCCACGAGTTTCAAGTCGTCTTTTTTTCCAAGGTTTCCATTTCTGATTTGCATTGTCAGTTTGGATACTTCGACAGCACTCTCATGTTTACCGTTGGCAACTCACAGCACTTGCCTTTGTTTCTTCCGATCAAGGCAACGTAGAAACAGCAACATTTCACTTCCCGATTCCAATATCTCCAACTCAGATCCGCTTAGAAGGCAAGGAACCAATATACTCTCGGTTATAGGGCGAACAACCTCGGTCATCTGGACGACTTACTCCATACAGTACTCAATCCAGACCCGAAAACCTCTGCAACCATGCACGTACGCCAGCTAACGGTGAGAGCCTCAACAACTGAGTGAGCAAACAGCCCATACGCCCAGTGCCCTTACCCTTCTTCGACCGTGTCAGCGACAGCCTCATTACTGGTGCAAGAGCGCTAAACCACCGCCCTACTGGCAACCTGTCTAATCCACTAGGTCACCAACCTTAACTTGGCCTTCTTTCATGAACCTGAGCTGCGGCAACTCTGACACATCGCTGTTTCCTGCCTTCCCAAGTTTCCTGACACTTCACCGTCAATTGTTAAGTTCCTGGACCAGAAGTCCTGCCTCAACTGGTCCAGCGTCTTCTTTAGGCTCTGTTTCTTCATCTTTTCCGGCAGCTCTCTGCGCACACCACCGTTTCATGGGCCCCTTTTTTTCACACTGATAACCAACGACGTCGTCAGCGTTTCTCCAACGTCCAGGCTCATACGGTCTCTTGTACACTGTCAGGGGTCTGCTTCCCCTCTTTACAACGTTCTCAAAATTTGGCGAACGTTCCTGCGGACTTCCCAATTTTTGACCTGAATCCTGTTTTGATGCCAGCTTTCCGATCTCGTTGGCCAAATTCTTTATTTCCTCTTCAAGAACTGCCAAGCGACGATCCCGTTCCTTATTGGCAACATTGGTTTCCCGGTCTTCTGTAGTAGTTTCTACTGTGCCATACTCTTTGTCTATTTCACTTGATTTATTCGATGATCGCCCATACGCGTCCAATTGAACCGCGTGCTTATGCGCAGCCTCAAGGTTAGCCGGTTCTCTCTCTCTCGCTCTCTCACATTCTTGTGCTAAGTCTCAGTTAGCGAGCGCATCAATGAAAGCGTCACCTGGAACCGTTTCAATGATATCACTTATCGGTCCTGGGTAGGCCAAAACCATCAGCCACCTTATTTCTTGCACTACATTGCTCAAGCTTTCTCCCGAAGCCTGTCTGTAAGTGCGAAGTTTCATCCGATAAAGACTGGTCTGGTTCTCGCACTCATGCTTGACTTTTTAAGCCTTTCAACGAGTTCTTGCCATGTAACATTTTTCTGTGCACCCATATCCCACAACAGTTGAGATGTAGGCCCTGTCAATGCACACATCAACTGGTCTGCTTTCTCGTGGTCACTCCATGCGTTGCAACGAGCACAAACTTCGAACCTCGCCAAAAATGTGGCAACCGCCATTTTTTCATCATATTATTCGTATTCAATTCGAATCTCTCGGTCTGTCGCCTTTTCATTTCTCTTCTGAGTAATAGGCGTCTTTTTCATACGCTTTTTATAATTCACCGTAGTTGTCTCACGGTCACCTGGTTCACTTTCCTCTACAGTACTCAATGTAGACCGATGCTGGCCGGTTACATGGCCCGCGGAACTCCCGAGGCAAACGTCTCTCTCCTAGTTTCTCGGTAAATCCCGCGTCTTTGACTTTCGCGGGGCATTTCCCGATCTTTTTTGATCAAAAACCTTTCTGTCGGTTTCCGGATTTCTCCCGTGTCTCTGACTTTCGCGGGACATTTCCCGACTTGCGTTTTTCACGTTCACGGACACTCTTCAAACCAGAATTTCTGTCACTCGATACCGCATATCTGTCTTCTCTGAATGTGACTCGCCATCCGACGAAAACTTTCTCACCTCAACTTCGTCTTTTTCAGGCAGAAATCGACTCCGCGATTTTCCCGACTATCCACTTTGAGAAAATTCTTCACGTTTCTCTGGTAAAACTCGGCTCCGCGAGTTTCCCGTAACTTCATCCTCAATGTTTCCTCGGCGATCTTCCGGGTTACCTGGGCCCATAGGGTTCCCCGAAATTACGCTTCAGAACACGTCGGAGGGTTGAGCCTTTGGAACTAACAATTCTTCCAGCCTCTTACTCAAAGATATCACAGTCTGTCGTAGGTAAGACATCTCAGCCTTCCAGTCCATTCGATTTCTGGCAGAACTGCCATGGTCTTGGTCAGCCACCAACGACCGCACCTCATCATCGTAACACCAACTTGTCCCAAAAGTACTTGTTTCCTTCTCTCTACATATAGATCGCGGTCCTCCAACCTGTTCGAAGGCTCTTGGCATACCTTCCACGATATTCTCGTGTTTATAATAATTCTCGTTGTCCTCATCCATTTCTGTCATCCATGGGACCATTCTTGACCATTTTTTGTAACCTGCGAGAGAAAACAAGTCTCTATCGTGATCTCTCGGAAACACAGCTTCCGTTTCAATCGTATTATGCGCGTCTTGTGCAGCCATTTCTTTAGACAACGCTCTCGTATCTGGAAATAACTTTGGGCGAGCACCTCGGTCGTCCACACTTGCCTGCTCAAGGTGGGGATTATCATCTGACTCGTCATCTGCATCTTCAACAACTTCCTCTGGTCTACTGAAAGAAAACGCTGGTACCCCACTTCTGGTACCAAATTGTGGCGTTTTCCGGTCGGGCTAACTGTCCACGGGGTGGGGTACTCCAGCCCAGTTCTACGCTCAGAGCCACCCGCCTCACTGCCCCTTATATTTTCACTGTAAAATGGCCTCTCCATATCGCCTCTGCCCGTATCGTTCGTTCTCTCTAAGGAAGTTTCAGGATGGGCCGCTTCCTTAAGAAATCAACACTAACACTCGGTCTCGGGATCCGACTCTGCCTCTTCTGCGGTCGCCGGATGGGCGACGTCCTGAGGATGGCCTTTACTCAGAACAGGGTTCGTTCCTTTACCGGCAATAGTCGTTCCCTTTTTGTGTGAGGACTTTCTCGTAACCACCATTTTACATCTTGTAACTCGCCCGCTACCGCCAATATTCTGAGACACCAGTCGTTTTCTCGGGAACAGGGAAGTCTTACAACGAGCTTCTGTGTCTTTCCGCCCTAGGCACAAGGATATTGGGCGACACATCTTCCCACTATCTCGCTCCATTTCCGTGAACTTCCGGAGTAAATTTCCATACCGGGTCTCTGTTAGCAATTATCGACCAACAGTGCTTCAGGGGATAGGATACCCCTATGGAACACTCAAAAGAAGGTCCTCTCTCTAACCTTCTGTAAAACACACGGACCTTCGTACCGACCTACGCACGAGGGGGCCCTTCCCCGCACTTCAGTCAGTCCTCTGATCAGTGTGTGTGACAAGCAAATAGAGGAGTCGGTATCTTCCCGTTTCGACTCCGGTGTTATCGGGGAACCGACCCGGACTATGATGTACCGGGTATTTTCTTGGTCTGCGTTGTTTCCGGTCTCTTACGTACCGGGACTCTACTTGGTCTGCGTTGGTTTTTCCGCGGGTCTTCCCGTATCCCGCTCTCTGAATTTCGACCGGGAGAACCGCGGCCGCAACTTTACCCGAGTTTCGCACAACCTGTTATGTTCCAACTATCGTGACTTACTCGACCGTCTCGCGACGTTCCAACAAGGCGGGCCCAAACCCTGCGGATCAACGCGGAGCCAGTCAGAAATCAGACAGATTGGTTTGTTTCGGTTGCGTCTTCCTCAGGAGCGCACGGACCAATTTCTAAACGGCACGGGTTTCTGTCGTACGGCAAATGCTACCCCAGGTTCACACAGACCTGTTTACTCGTATCTTCCCCGAGCCTCGCTCAGCGGCTGTTCACCAACTATCGTGACCTACTCGACCGTCTCGCGACGTTCCAACAAGGCGGGCCCAAACCTTGCGGACCAACGCGGAGCCAGTCAGAAATCAGACAGATTGGTTCGCAACGGCTGCGACGTTCCCGGGAGCGCACCGATCCGATTTTTCTCTTACGCGGTCAAAGGGGTAGCTTCCGCACTTTCCCACTTGTTTTACACAGACCTGTATTTATTTCTTTCGAACGGGGTCTTTCCCCGGGTTCTGTCCAACCGCTCACCGTCGTGACCCAGGCCGCTTCGCGATCTACGGTAGAGCCCTAGCTCCACTCGGATCGGCGCCGTCAGCCCGAAGCCAGACAGTGATTATCTCGGTCGTCCCGCCGGGAGCGCACAGATTAGTCTTTTCCGCGGACTCTGCCGTCCGTATATTTTATCGTAACCGGGACTGTATCGAACACGGGCTTCTCCGGACGTCACCCTCGTCCGTATATTTTATTTGTATACGCTATGAATTCGCTCACAGAACGATATCAAAACACTGTAACTCGTATATGTGAAGGCACGCATCCATCCTTCACTCTGTTTTCAGGAGGCCCGCATCGCACCTCCTGTACTGTGGTATATGTGAAGGCACGCTACCATCCTTCACTGTATGTATGAAGGCACGCTTCCATCCTTCACGTCTATAGCAAATCACCACACGACACCTCTTATTCAAGCCCCATTTTTAAATTTACGGCGGTTTGCTTATATACTAGCACGATCGATAAAACGTAAATAAAGGTGTCTAACTTTTACTCATTACTTGCCTTAATACAAGCGTTTTAGAGCCTATAAATTTCAACAATTTTGCTCGTTACTTTAATAAAATTACACTAAGACTTTTCCACGACCTAATTATTAAGCTATTATTAGATTAAGCTTAAATTTAATAAAATTTAATTCCTTAAAAATCCCGTGCAGTTACCGTGCACACACGCGCAGCACTCAGCGGCTACCTAAAGCGCGTCATAGTTACTCCTGCCTCTTTCCAGCAGTCTTGCCTTGTGGCCGATCCGCCACACTATTATCAACATTACAGTTGGCTAGAGAAGTTCTCAGATTATCATAATAATTAATTAATGTTACTGTGCAAATCTAGAATAATTACTTACATATTTGCATATTGTATACGGTTAATTGTGTAAACTCAGTTAATTACTCTTTAGTAACTCACAAGCGGGCATCGTAATTATGTGCAAATTTTGCTATTATTACTACTAGTAGAAACGTTTTATCTTTGGACGACTAACTGACTTAACTTAGTCGAGACAGAGTGACAGACATGATAGGTGTTGAGATACACAGGTGTTTATCGGACAGACATTGATACATGCAATAAGAAGTTCGGAATCAGGTTTAACTAAAGGGAAAAGCAAAAATGGAGGATTTTCCGTTTAAAAACAATCCAATGCTAAAGGTAATTCGTTTTCTTTGTTATTGCAAAACAAAGTTACTTTAAGGGCTTTAAATGAGCAGAAATGTTCGGTAATACAAACATAAACAAGAAAGAGTGAAATATCTGGGCAAACTTTCATGGTTCTCTGCAGCAAATTGCCATCAGCATGCATGTGTGTATCAGTGTATGAATGTGTGTATATGAGCATACACAAGTGTATAAGTGCCTTGCAGTGACTTACCAGATGTTTGCAATAGTAATCGTAAGCCCTTGAGATTTCTACAGTGCCCAAAGAAAGGTAAGTTGCAGGAACCTGCTTATTTACAGGCGCTCAGTCAAAACAAAATCGATAGGCAGGAAGGGTCAGATTCAGTTCCAGGTCAAGATCCAAGAGTCAGGCAGGCAGACAGTCAGCTGGCTGCAGTGAATGGCATTTGGAATTGGGGCAGCAAGACAGATGGAGTAAGAAGAGGAATAAGGATATCGTTAGTCTCTGTGGAAGAAGAACATTTTCAGTTTTGCAGTGAAAGACTTGTGTACGGATTGCAAGGGGTGAAGTGTTGATGACTTTGTAAGTCAAGAAATGACAACTAGTGGCAACTTTTCTGCACTAGGTATATTATTATTATAAGGGTTTGACAGGAAAACCGTAAAGAATTTTATAGATGACAGTGATGTTTAAAAGCCCTTACTGTTTTGTGGCAGCTTGGTGGGTGAATAACATGTCCAGGCCTTCCATATGAATCTCAGTTCAGAATGAAGCTTAACCCAGTCTTTTACAGACTCAGTAAATTTTATTGTAATATGTAATACTTTTGTAACTTGTTTCTTCTCCTCTTCTCAAACGTTTTGTGGCTCAGAAAAGTGTTCAGAAAAGTTTTTCTACCAGTACTTTAATCCTAAATGTAAACTGATGTAATTTCTATTACTAACTCACACCCTCTGAAGTTCCACCCTGCATATAGAAAGATGAATTTTTGGCAAAACACCTTAAAAAGCATATATATGCAATTCAGTTTTTCTACCCTGATAAAAAGAGGCTGTGATCGTGTTTTCTGATTGAACGATGCATTTGATAGACCGTGTCTTGTCAGTTTGTCTGCCTGTCTGTCAGTCTTTCCGTGTGCATATTTTGTGTGCTTCTGTGTCTGTCTCTCAGTCTTTTCGTGTATGTGTTTTTGTCTGCATGTGAACGCCTGCTCCTCTCTTGCCCGTATTTCATGGCATGGTCGTTCACATCAATTTATCCAAATATTGTATGGGGTCCATATAGGCTGCAGGTAATTTCTAATTCTCTAACCTGGGACTGAGACTCAGATATGGTGAATTCGACTCAGACTTAAAGATGTTGCATTCAATTTGGACTCAAGGGAGGAAGACCGAGACTTGGACTTGAGCAGAGTGATCAAGGATTCAGACCCAAAGATGAACCTGGACTTGGAGACAGGTCTGTAGTCAGCCCATGTCAGAGGTAACTACTACCATCAGACAAAAGCATAAGAAGTAGAAGCAGAGCAGTCCCTTGAGCAGTGTAGCAGCCATGGGTATAGAGTGTTAGTGGCATAATTTCTTTAGCCTCAGCATGTGATGGTGGGGGTGGCCAGTCTTCTCCTTTGCTGGTTGATATTCCTCATAATTGTAATCGTAATTCCGAGATTTCTACAGCGTCCAACAAAAGCCGCACCACAGGCGTCAGTCAAAACAAAATCGACTGGCAAAAGGGTTTGGTTCCAGGTCAAGATCCAAAGGTCAGGCAGAGGGACAGCGTGGCAGCTACGGTGGGTGATGTTTGGGATTGGAGCGGAGAGGGAGATAAGAGGAACAATGTACAGTAAAAGTTTCATTGAGGGCAAATATGGAGTAGAAATCCCAAAAACATCTCTTAGCCCTCTGGCAGGATTTGAACCCCAACCTCTGGGTCCAGCATGCTGACCGCTAAACCTTCTTACACTCCTCAGTGTACATCATCCATGAGAGAAATGGCTGGAAACTTCGTAGAATGAGCAGGCCCTGTGTTGACTGGTTAACTGACATTGCACTGCGTTGCATATGCAGCTGTCCTTGAAAGGATTTCCCACGAGGCTGAGAATAAATATTGCTGACTGTTCCCCTTCCCCAAGTGTTCTCGCTGCCCCTTTTATGGCCTTGGACCTTTTGCACAACAGCCAGAGGAAGAAGAATTCTTTAAATCCAGTCGAGAGATCCACGTCTTTGTCTTGCTTCGCTGGTTTTCAGACTGCAGGCTTACTGTACCTAACAACACGCTTCAACAGGTAAATACGTGGCTAGTCGGCTTCAAATGCTCTCTATTAGTTTCATGGCTGGTAGCAGCAGGTACTAGATCTGATCCCTGGCAACCATGTTCACTGCGCCCAAAGTTGGCCAGCAGTTTTCCTCTGGTGACAGTTGAGAGGATCTTAATGGTGCTTTGCTAGTATCTGCATATGTACATACATGAATGCATAAATGCATGCATTCATATATACTTCCATGCAAGCATGCATACATAAATACATATAGACACACATGTACACACAGGCATACATACATATATACACATAATTGCATACATACTACATTCGTAAATACCTGTCCTGTGGTGCAACACCACAGAAGATGTTACTTCTGTGAGCATTCTGGCCACATTATGATTTGCTATTTCCAGACATTACTGTATGAGGATGTACTCTGAGAGGTTATGAAGTGGTTTCAATGGGAATGACAACATTCATGTTGACTATGACACAAGAGAGTTGAATTTACCAGAGCAGGAATTGGCTGAACAATTCACGGATTGGCTCTGTTCTTACTTTGCAGTTTTATCCATAGCGTACTGCTGCGGGAAAATGTCACAGCCAGCTATCAACTATAAGGTAACATTACTGCATTTTTTATCATTAAACCACTTTGTAACATTAATGCATGCATGCATGTATTGTATGTATGTAGATTGGCATTTATATAACATTTCTTAAGAACCCCGAAAGTGCTGCTTTTAACATTAAGTTAAATCTGATCAGATGCTGTGTTTCTGTTATGCAATGCATTGTAAGTTGTTTGTGGTACTCAGATTTTAAAGCCTTTATGTATAACTCAGGTTCAGTGAAGTTTAAATAATAACAATACAGATAATAATAACAATACTAAGACTGGCATTTCAAGATATGTTCACTGATTCTGCAGAGGCCTGATCTTCCAGACTCTTATTAACAGATCGTAGTATATATATTTTTGTTCCTGAAGGAACTTTGGGTTAAAATTAAAAATAATATGCTATTGTGTCTGAGAAAATCCTCACAAAGTCCAGAAAAGTTAATTCGCCAGAAACGTGCTTAGAAGGCAATTAGGCATAAAATGGGTCAAATGCATATTTATATTTCTTGTTGTGTTAGCTATAAAAACATAAGTCCTTATATAGAGTTTTACCAAGTAATTTAATTTCAATTTTATTGCGATGCCCTGCAGAGAAAACTTAATTTAACCTGTCCCTTGGTGCCCTAATCTGAAGTCATGGGCATCGATTGTTATGCAAATAAACAAGTAAGTCATGTAAATATTCATCTTACCCGGTTTTTTAATGAAGGTTTCATTGATGATGGCCAGAGAGAAATATGGATACACTCCAATTTACTATACTCGTAAACTTTCATGGTCTGTAGGTAAAGGGACTTAGGTTGGGTCATTTCTGTGGTAAACTTTGCCCATGAAGAGACCTACATCTTTGATTGAAACATCTGATTTTCACCTAATTATTCACTAGTTCCAGCAAATCCTGTGTTGATTCAAACCCAGTTTTGATATTTTTAGACTTGTTAGGGTTTTCTCAGGCACAGTCACATATTTTTAACAAATATTAATGAATTATTGTTAAAAATAATGTGGCAAAAAAGACTTTTAAATAATAGCAACAATAATAAGCCATGTAAAGCTGGTTTTTAGCTTATCATGGGTTTGAAGCATTGCATACCTTGTATTTTGGGTGAAGCAAGAGCTTTGTCTTTTCCTACACCATGCTTTTGCAATCCAATAACAAACACTATGCGTATGAACCTCTTTAAGCTAACCATATTCAGGTATCATGTTTGAAGTTTTAACATGGTTGTGTTATAATGTATGCATGTATCTGGCTATTTATATAGCACCTTTTAATAATACACAAAAGCTCTGCCAAGGTTATGTTTTAAAGATGAATTTAATTTGGGATCTACACCTGTGTTGTGTGAGAATGCATGTTAGTATGTTATAAGGCGGCTGTGGTGTAGTTTTCATTAAGGTTTTTAATTTTACTGCCTTTTTCTTGTTATTTTAGTCTCATCTTTTCTTCATTGAACCGAGCAAAAACAAGTACTTACCACCGTGAGTAGAGCTAAGCAGACTATTCTCACAAATTTCAGTTTCATTGATTTGTTGCCATCACTGAAGAAAATGGAATGCTGCCACGTCCAACAGTGGAATCCATGGGAGGCTTTCATTTCCTGCTGTTTGGCCCTTGAACCAGCAGTGGATGAATCCCAAGGACCAGTGCATTGTAGGAGTTGCCATTTACTTCCCAGCTGGCACCAGTACCAAATTCTAGTGAATGGTAACAGAGACATATGTATGTGTGTAATTGTTTATATAACGGTTTCTAGACATGTATTGCCTGAAGTGATGCATACATGGCTGTCTGTCTAGCTGATGTAAGCAAGCACATTTTAAGATGGGCAGAAAATGTCTGTTGAGCCAAAAGGCAAAGAAACGTCCTGTGTGTGTGCAAGGAAAGACTGTTAAAGGAGGACAGTACAACATATGAGAAGGCACGATAGGATCAGGTTGATCTATAGAAGCAGAGCACATGCATATCTGCATATGACTAGATCAAGACAGTCACCATGGGTATGCGTAGGCTCAGTGACATGCTGCTTCATGCCACAGCTGGCAATGAGCTGTTTCAGCTGCTCAGCCCAGCTTCATCCCATATCCTGCATGTGGACGTAAAGTTCTCCTGTCACGACCAGCTGGATGATGTTGCGGATGAACATGTTTTTGTAGAAGATAACGTATGTGATCCAAGTCAATAGATGGCAGCAGTGATGATTGGCCACGTGTTGTAACAAAGGAACCCAGGAGGACCTCAAAGTTTGCAAAGGCCATACCAAGATCCACACATTTTGAACGCAACTCTGCCCAATGGAAGACAGCGATTCCACTGTCCCCAGATCAAGATGCAGGCAGATCTGAATCTAGGCGAGGTGCAGCTACAACTTGGAAATGTATAGGCACAGTGTTCATGCAGACATTTGTAGTTCAACATCCAAAGCAGTTTGATGCCTTATCTAGACCAAGTACATCCAGCAGCCTTGAACCAGCATGCTATCAAATAGATCATTGGGCCACACATCAGTGAAATCTTTCACTTGACTGAGTTTTCGGATAACTAATGATGCTGACAGTTTTAATATTTTTTATGACATGTGGTGAATGTGTTCAAGTTAACTTCATTTTAGCCAAGATTTCTCTGAAATGTGGCATCTGTTTATGAATCCTCGTGTTGTCTGCCTGTTGCCTGACATATGTTAATTCAAATATTGTATACATATTTCTCACTTTACTTACTATTACATTACATAGAGTAGATTGTATACATTACTTCATTGCATTATGCATCTTACACCAAGATCACAGAATCTGTTCTGTCAGTCTACTCAGTCAATATACATTCGTAATCGTAATTGCACATTTGTGTAGCACCTGTTCAAGAAAACTACTCACAAGTACTCCAAAGCTGATAACCCAAGACCATGATCAAACAGAAATACATTGCCTACGCCCTGCTACTCGAGCTGATATTGATTGGCTGAAGTAGCACTGTAATAAGGCAGAAGATGCTGCTCTGAAAACTGTTGTGCATACGTTGCGTATGTTGCAGATGGTTTCTGGAGTTGGCAACGCGACACGAAGCAGAGAAGGTGTTGAGTCAGTCGGAAGGTAACATTCTGATGAGGAAACACTCGAGCTTCGACAGCACAGGAAAATATGTCATCACCCATCGAAAGGAAGCAGCCAGGTGAGGCAGAAATAAAAATCACGTGTGCCGAGTGCAGACTCAACGACAGCTGACCACGTATTGTCCTGTTTTCATGTTCCTAGCTTCTCCCTTTCAAGTCAGCCTGCTGCAAATTCTGTGCCACCCAGACAGCTCTTCGTCCAGTTACATCATCCACGCTCAGTACAGGGAGTGGATGATGTTATTGCAAGATGACGGAGAATACATGCATCTATGCACATTGTACATGAACATTTGAAAAGTCACAGCATTTGGTTTTCTTGACCTACACACTGTCGACCGTGCTTTCTTGCCTGTTGCCGTGAGCTCTGGCTTGGAGTGTCAGATCATTGTGTTCTGCAACCCATGGGGACCTGCTCATCCTGCATCCTCTTACAATGATGTGAGCACATTCTTTATCAGGCATTGGATCGTCCTTCTTAAACAACCGTCCTCTGAAAATATGTTCTGTTTCACCACAGACAGCTCTAGCAACATTTTCAACCTATGATCTGTTAGGTAGCCGTAGTTTTATTGCCCTTGCAAGGTTCTTAAAAGGTGCTGCTGTATAAGAGATATACATGTATATGTTTTGCCATAAATTGGTTAACACAAAGTGTGTGCTGGTGACATCAGTTACATTTATTTCTTTTGAAGTTCTCTTATGTTATTAGCAGTGGCGTAGCTAGCCTTCCGAGGGCCCTTGTGCAAACTGAACTTTGGCAATTTTGCTTTAAGTAATTGAGTAACCGGACCTTGGCTGCTTGGGGTCCAGGCGGCCTTTGGCCTCGTGGGCCCTTGTGCTTTGCACAACCTGCACAATCAGTTCCTTTGCCACTGGTTAGTAGTAGAGATCTTTGACAAGGTGGGGTCTTGGATGGCATCTGTTCTCAGATCTATCCAAGACTGATTTTCTGTGCAAGGGAAAACCTAAACAACTAAATAAATTGGTCTGGTAAAATTCAGTTTAGTTGCGCTATACAGTGTGGGTGTTTGTCTCACAGGCCGAATCGGGGCATTGATGCCTTCTGCATTATTAGTGACACTAGAATTCTATCACTTATAAATAGCTCCTATGTTGTTGAATATGTAGATTGTGTTAATTTATTAAACTAACTCAGTAATGATAGCATGTGTGTTAGACTGCGACTCTATTCCAGCAAATTGAAATGCTTCGATTAGATTGCGTAGAATTTTCATGTTTTGTTTTAGTTTCAGACACTACCTTCTACTAAACACCCCTGGAGGCTTTCTGCTCGACATTGACCACAAGGTCTGCTGCTTTCCTTTGGTTAAAATGAACTACAAATCCTAACCCAAATTAGATCACAAAGTGGGCGCATTGTCCAAGCGTTGCCAAAGTGTTGTTCTAGTGTTTGTCTTGTTAAGAATTTGATTCCAGTTATCTAGTCTGGGTGACAACAGACTTAGGCTGTCTTTCTTAAATGGTATGAGACTGCATTACGAATTTTTATAGCATTCTGCCAGTTTATAGTTCATATCGCAAGTTTTGAGACCATATAAGGAATTCAGAAAATCGTGTTCCAATATGGTAGCTTACAATGATCATAATGGAAGTTTAAAATTTAGTAGACATTATATTGCAAGCATATAGGTATATATATATGAGTATATATATACATATATGTGCCTATATATATGTACACTTATATGTTATAATGCAAGTGTTATTTAACATGTTGCAAGTCTAGAGATCCTATTGGAAGTTACCGAAACAGATTCTGCTAAACTATGCAGATTTAAAGATAACATGCAGTGGAAACTTATATTGAGAATTTGTATTTTTGGCCAGAAAAATTGTCCTGTTAACTGTCTGTCTGAAGCTATGGAGTTGTTCGCGAAATTAGTCGGCCGTACAGCAAAACCAGTCAACTGTGGTCAGTTGTACTTTACATCTGTACAGTTAATGGATTTACAGAACAGGTAGTTCTGTACATTGCTCATGACTGCCTTTAAAACCTTTTCTGTAAATGGGATTAATAAGCAAACAAACAAATACCTATTCACACTACCTTAAAACACAATTGCTACCAAGAGGTACTTAAAATGCCTTTTAAAATGCCTTTTAAGTACCTCTTGGTAGCAATTGTGTTTTAAGGTAGTGTGAATAGGTATTTGTTTGTTACTTAATAAAATAACCAGTGTCTTGATGCATTCATACATATACATACGTACATACATTCTGTGTGACTAGTGCAGTATTTCCAAAAACTCAGACGTGGTAAGATATGAAAAGGCATTAATTGCACATGGGTAGTCTAGTGATTCGCATGCTGAACCGTAAAAACTGTAGACGCTGGGATTCAGATCGTCACCAAAGCAGAACGATGTGTACCTACTACTGAACTTGCCTATAAAATGAGTACACCGACTGTACAGTAGGTGGAAAGATCAAACAGCTAGGGAGAAAATTGCCACCCACCCTCATATGCCAAGGCTTAGCAAAATGGAGTTGCTAACACTTTATAGACATGGCTGCCTCTTAGGGTTAGCTTAAGGGTCTGCTTCTTCTGTTGTGTTATTTTAGCACTGTCATGTTCATGTATTCATTTGGTTCTTGTAATGTATGTATTGACTGTTTGGTGCATAGATTTATCGTCTGATTATCTGAGGCCAAACAGCTGCTGTGACCTCGAAGAGACGAATCAGATGAAGGTTAACGGTCAGTTCTGTTTCTGTACACATGGTTGTTCTTCCACAACAGAATTTCATTCCACAAGAAGAATATTTTGCCACGACAATATCTTGCCACACTGGAATTTCTTTCCCCAACAAGAATATCTTGCCACCTGGAATTTCTTTTCCCAACAAGAATATCTTGCCACACTAGAATTTCTTTCCCCAACAAGAATATCTTGCCACCTGGAATTTTCTTCCCACAACAAGACTATCTTGCCACCTGGAATTTCTTTCCCCAACAAGAATATCTTGCCACCTGGAATTTCCTTCTACAACAAGACTATATTGCCACCTGGAATTTCTTTCCCCAACAAGAGTATCTTGCCACACTGGAATTTCTTCCCCAACAAGAATATCTTGCCACCTGGAATTTCCTTCCACAACAAGACTATCTTTCCACCTGGAATTTCTTTCCCAAACAAGAATATCTTGCCACACTGGAATTTCTTTCCCCAACAAGAATATATTTCCACCTGGAATTTCTTTCCCCAACAAGAATATCTTGCCACACTAGAATTTCCTTCCCTAACAAGAATATCTTGCCACCTGAAATTTCTTTCCCCAACAAGAATATCTTGCCACACTGGAATTTTCTTCCCCAACAAGAATATCTTGCCACCTGGAATTTACTTCTCCAACAAGAATATCTTGCCACCTGGAATTTTTTCCCCAACAACAATATCTTGCCACCTGGAATTTCTTTTTTCCAACAAGAATATCTTCTGGAATTTCTTTCCCCAACAAGAATATCTTGCCACACTGGAATTTCTGGAATTTGGAATTTCCTTCCCCAACAAGAATATCTTGCCACCTGGAATTTACTTCCCCAACAAGAATATCTTACCACCTGGAATTTCTTGCCACATGAGGAAATGTTAAGCTTCATCAAAATTTCTTTGACCAGAATCTTTAGAGGTTTGATGGGTATTTTGACTCGCATAGAAAGAACTTTTCCTTATGGCCAGTTGAAGTGCAAAATGCTTGCTGGAACTACAGTTGATAAAGATGTGTAATAAATTTTGATAGAGGTGTGCAATAAATGTTTGATTGCTTTACCTACGATTACTTTTCCTTAGGCATGACACGGTGCTATAGATAAGAGTTCTAGATAATAGCTGATCTAGCAATTGTAGATCTAGATAACTTTTCCAGTGCAGTCAAGCCAAGCTCTGTTTGATCTTGCCAGTAATGTTTTACTTGTGACCATGACAGCATCGCGTGGCTAAAGCTTTGATCAGCTCTAGTCATGTTCCTTTAATTGATCTTTCCTTTTTCAACAGATTATCTTCCATCTTCACATTAAATATATTTGGAAGAGACTGTTGCGTTCTTCTGATACTGGCTTGCTACTAGAGCTAAGGTTAAGGACAGCTGTGGGATCATGTGCTTTCAGTTGCTGTGGCCTTCATACTTTGAACCGTCTGCCACGAAGGCCTGACTTGTTTTGCTCTGGCATTTGCATAAATACATTTGTCTGACTCCATGCTGAACATTCATCTGTACCACAAATTCAAATTTACTGACATTTCACATGTAATAAGTACTTTAAATTAAATAAATTAATAAACATATTATATTTCACCATGCTCGCTATGTGGGAATCTTTTTCAGAAGCCAGAGTACTGGAATGGCAGGAGTTTGTCTAGTAATTGGTTCGCTGGTCCTATGTTTGTTCCTCAGATTAGAGATTCTTAAACCCTCACACTCTTGAAAGTAAATGCATATTGCATGTTAACAAATACATTACTTACTTACTTACTTGATGTCTGGAAATGGTAGGCATCAATGTAGCCAGAATGCTCAGGCAACTGTCTGGTAATGTAATGTAAGCTGTGGCCTATGACCAGACAGTACATTGTGCATTTTAGCTGCAAAACTGAGCACAATAAATAATGGTAATGATGGTGATGCTAATAATAATGCTAATACTACTACTGCTACTACTACTACCAATAATCATATTATTATTACTAATATATGTATCTCAACATATATATATATGTATGCCAAACAGCACCTCCTAATAGCTGTGTGACTGTGCTTGACAAAACCCTCACAACGTTGAAAAAATCAAAACTAGGTTTCATACTGCTTTGAATTGGTTGGGTCTACTGAGTAATTCAGTGAATAAGTTTACCATAACTATGACCCAACCTAAGTTTCCATGCTTACGGGTCATGAATGTTTGAGCATAGTAAATTGGAGCATACGTCTCATATTCATATGTATCTCGGGCTTCAGTGAAATTGCATAAAAACCTGGTTCCGATAAATATTTACATAACTGTCATTTGTGGAATAATTGATCGACAAAGACCTCAAATTGGGCACCAAGGGACGTGTTAAATTAGTTCTTGTTGCAGGGCATCATAATAAACTTGAAATTAAAATACTTAAAGAAAACCTGCATAAAGACTTAAATTTTAATAGAGAACTCATTTTTATCCATTTTATACCTACCTGTTTTCCGAGCATGTTTCTCACAAATTAACTTCTTCCTGACTTTGTGAAGGTTTTCTCAGGCATGGTCACAATTGCCTGACAGTAGGCGACATTGAACGTGCTTTGACACCAGACAGTTAACGTGTGTGAACGTTCTAGCCACACAATAATAGTTTGTGCTGTTTTAGCAGATGCTACTTTTAAGAGTGCAGAAATCACATGATGACTGTTGTTGATACAGGCAGATAATATGTGAGCAATTACTTACTCCCGTTCTTCCTCTTATCTCCCTTTCCGCTCCAATCCCAAACATCACCCACTGTAGCTGCCATGCTGTCTCTCTGCCTGACCTTTGGATCTTGACCTGGAACCGAACTCTTTTTGCCTATCGATTTTGTTTTGACTGAGCGCCTGTGAATGGGCTGGTCCCTGCGGTGCGGCTTTTGTTGGGCGCTGTATAAATCTCAGGATTACAATTCCTTTACTTGATTTTACCTTACTTTAATTTGCACTTGTAGAGGATGTGCCTATAAACCTTGGAAGTTCAGCTGGACCTCTGCCCACATTTCACGATTACATCAACGTACCCCGGGCTTCAGCTATGGATAAGCTTGACCGTGAGTAGCCAGTTATTTCAGTTTGCGTCTAATTCTTGTTGCATTGCAGTCTTTTATTATGAAGTTTCAGTTTCAAGCAAGACCTGACATAAGAGTGTAGGGTATCTTTTCATGATGGTCGGTTAACTGTGCAAGATGTCTCTTGATAAAATAACCAGTTCTATACAAGTGAGAGTGCTAAACGAGGAATCAGAGAATGTAGCACAGTACAGGTGGCAGTTGTGGCATTTAGACTGGAGTTCAAAACGCAACTAAGCGCCGCATGTTCTCTTCATTTTCATAAAGCATTTCCAAAATGCATATCAAATACAACTGAATGATATAAAATGTCTATTAATAATATTTTACTTATTTACATTTATTATTATTTTTATTATTATTTTAAAACCAAAGGATTGTGTCTCAAAGGTAAGATAAAATTATGTTAGAGAGAGACTTATTTCATTTGGAATGGCTAATTTTGACTTTCATGCGACTCAGTGAAGGTGCCATGAGAAACAAAATTGCAATGAAGAGTTGGATGGTCGTCAAACAGACACTGAAACACAAATTAAGTATCTCTTTTCTGCCAACACCTGGCCCAGGTTGTTATTATTATTATTATTATTATTATTATTATCATTGTCATCATCATTATTATTAAGTGAAATCAATATTACCTGTATGTGTGAAATATTAGTTTAATAACTTATAGGAAACGTTCCTTCCAGCACTGAAAAGTTGGACAGTGTTCCTCTTAACGATTACCTCAATGCACCACGGCTTTCAGCTGCTTCGAGCAGTAAGTACTCTGTCTAACTGTAAGTTCCAAGACAAAGCAGTACCTGTAAGCAGTATAACCAGAAATTAATTACACTGGTCTGTATGCAATTCAACAGTTGCAGGTTTGAGCCTACTGAGCAGACTCCTTGAAACAACCAAGAACAAGTTATTAGCATACATTTGTTATGTCACTAAGCAGTTGAATTTGGTCCCAGCATAAGTTTAGATGTAAACAAGTCCTGTGACTTACTGGTCCAGTGTTTAGATCTCTGAGGCCGAAAATAGGAATTCAATGAATCCCTGCCTCTCATGATGGTTCCTTTGGGAGACGTTGCTTTGTAGCAACTTATTTAGACAACTCATCGACTCTGTTGCTTCCTATGATGACAACAGCAGCAACACCATCCAATCATCAAATCCTACAAAGTCATTATATATTTAATGCAAAATCTGCTAAAGATGCATCATAACTGTCCAAATACATACTTACTTACATTGCCTTTTAAGTATTCTTTGCATTATGTCCTGGGTTCTTCTTTTGTACATTGTCTCATATATTTCTGCTTTTCAGATTCAGAATATCAGAATGAAGAGACAATGCGACAACTACATAGCACAAGTGAGAAAACGTCAAAAATAATTAAGTAAAATCACATAATATTATGGAGGGTTATAATGCAGAAGATATTGCTCTGCTATAGGAAAAGGTAAGAGTAACGATGTTCGTTACTCGATGCTTCTACAAAAATTCTGCAGATCCTTGGATGTAGTTTGGGTGGAGCACAAACCGATGTTTGTGCGTTTGTCGACGTTCTAAAGCCAGGTAATAATTCGTGTAAAGTAATCCACTGAGAGAAAACCTTTTGTAAGACCTGTTCTGTCTGTGGGTCTGGAGTTTATACTTACTTCTGCTCTTTACTCAGCTGCTCCACACTTCAGATTTTCCAGTTATCTGAGAATTGTTTGGCTATGAATGAACTAAATCCTGGTGATTTATGTTACATGACTTGTTGTTCATAATTAACTTTAACATTACTTAGGCTAGCAAGCACAGCACTTTTGAGGAGAACTTAGAAGGCACCATGTTAAATGTCCAGAGACATAGATGTATGTATGCATTGCATACATACGTAGCAGCTGCTCACCACGCGACCAATTGGATTGGCTTATTCTTCTTTACAGACTTTTCCTAACTCCTCTGGTCAATTGCCCCTTTGGGATTCTCTAAATTTCCTACCTTAGAATCTTGCTGGGTCTCCTGGGTTCAACTTTCCAGGTTTCACTCTGGTGCTGAAACTGACCCAACAACTCTTGGTTTGATCCTACAAAGCATTGGTGAATAAAACTGGTCTCATTGATGCAGCTTTTCTGTGACCATGAGAAATCCTGGTGATTTATGTTACACTGAGTGTTTCAACAATAACTGTGCTTTCAGGAGACCATCACAGTTATATGAATATGCAGCAGCTCAGCCCCACAGAAGAAGGCTACAGGAACAGACCAGGTGAGCACCACCAAAAGTGCCTGCATGTATAAGTCCAGCCACTGAATACAACGCCTCTTGCGTACCCCACAAAAGTGCTGCCTATGCACTTGACTAAGTGGCGTTATAGTTCTTTAGAACAACACATTTGTCGGCAAGCAAACAACACTCACACAGCTAGAAAAGTCACCACTGGCAGGTTCACACACACACCCACACATCCACATGCACACACACTCGCACACACACACACACAGCCCAACCATCGGGGAAATAGGAACTTTTTCCCATTTTTCTGAGTTTTTAAGTCATTTGTAGGACTTAAAAATGAGGCTGAAAACAGCAGATGAAATGGTACGTCTAGTTTCAACTGCTTGTTTTTCGCAACCTGCAAGTTACATAACTCTCTGATTCTCTGACTGGCGATTAATTGAGAAGTTGACAGTCTCAGTTGAGAATTCATAAGTCTGTGTGTGTTTTGTTTTTTGCAGGTTTCAGGAGTCGACCTTCGACAGATGACATTCCACCAAACTTTCCCCAACCTTCTCCAAAATGGAACTAACACCAGCACTAACACATAACCTTCTCTTGAGGCATGTAGCTGTGAATTCTGGTAGAGAGACAGTTCAAAATCCATCAATTTTGCTGTATTAAATCTAAAATTGGCAAAGTAATTGAACAAGAGTCTGTTGTACATAATTGCTTGCCATTACCTAAGCCTTGCACATGTTTTATTATAACCCAGATTCTCATAATACATGGTCAGGGTCCTGGATCCAAAATGTTATAATTCAGCTTTAAAACACTACATGATCGAATGCAACGTTGTTACAACTTGGTGCTTGATGTGGCTGTCAAAGGTCAAAGGAACAAGCTCCCAGTGCACTTCTCCATTCTCATCAAATTGCAAGAGATCCCATCAGCTTGGAGACCCATCCAGTGCAAGCTTGATCTCTAATCAGTCTAATCTAATCTAATAACTTCTATAGCGCCACTGTAATAATGCTCAAGGCATCAGTCGATGGATGCTACTAAACAAAATCATCGTCCAAGCCAAAGTCCATGGTGAGTCCGAGTCAAAAAGCCAGACAGGAGTCCAGAAGTCACAGAGACAGCCTATGGAGGAAATGAGTTCAGGAAAAGATAAGTTTTCAGTCGAGGTCTGAAGGCAGAAACAGAATTTGCCGAGCGAACATTTGCTGGAAGAGAGTTCCAGAGTCTAGGGACAGAAACAGAGAAGGCACGCCTGCCAAGAGCTGTTCTTGTCCACAGAATAGTCAGATTTAAACAGCCAGAAGACCTGGTCGAGTGGAGGCAAGTCTTGGGAGTCAGTACAGAGTGAAGATAGTGAGGTTGGTTGAAATGTAGAGTCTTGTATACAATTAGTCCAGTCTTGAACATTATGCGCTTTTCTATGGGCAACCAGTGCAAAGATTTTAGGATTGGTGATATGTGATCATATTTCAGAGTTTTAGTGATAGCAAATAATCAGGGCAAAATCATTGAGATATAAATTGAGTCTGTTGGGATGAGATTCGTTGCTCGAACCAGTGAGTGTGTCCAAGGAACGTAAAGATACACAGGCTTTACAAGAAGTACACATCTTCGAAACCCTTCTTACATTATAAATTGTTACAATGCAATTAAGCTGTTGGGAATACAGATCCAAAATGTAAATCAGCTTTAGATTTTCAAACTCTTTAGAATGCTTCCTTTTAAAGACACTGCTTTTGGTGCAGATCTCTGCAGAAATAAGATCATACAACAAAAGCAAGACGGTACAAATAAGTATTAAGTCGCTTTATGAATAGGGTATGTCTAGTGAGATATTGTAATGTAAACAGAGACTGTTATGGCTGGTGAAGGATTGCTGAGATTGCGGGAGAATTCAGACCAATAGTCTCTGATATCGGGAAGAGTCAAACGGCTTTGTGTATCTTATTGCCAAGATCTGTATGGCTGGCAGCACTGTAAGGAATCAATAGGTAAGCAGATTGAGGAGTTGAGTCTTGCAAATATAAGGAGAGTTATACTTGTTTATTTTTGTGAACTGTTGTAGTTTCTGTCTTGCTTTTAGTCTGATTATTAGAAGAAAACAGTAATTACAGTGCCACTCCTAGAAAAGCTGTTCCATTACTTCAGTTTCATCAATAGTGCATCATGTATGCATTTAGTACGGTAACAATGGCTCTTGATTATCCTCTGTTGTTGCAACACCGTCCAATTAAAGCAGATTTAAAATGTATGTTGTTACAAATGGGTCTAACCTTATCTAACCTATTGACTTCTATACTGCCATTATCATAATGGACAAGGCATAAACCGATAGTCGCTTCAAGTGAAACCAGAGTTAAAAATCATAATCTGTTGGAGAAGCTCAGTCAAAATCAAGTAGGTCAGGAAGGCTAGTCAGGCTACAGTGGGAAAACAATGATCTGATATGTAAGGGAAACCAGAAGTCAACTTACAGTGGATTTGAAAACATCTTTTGTTACGAAATCATCAACGTTACATGGATTTGAAAATATATTTTGTTATGAAACTGTCTACGATACGTGGATTTGAAAATATCTTGTTATGAATTCGTCTATTTTATTTGGTTTTGAAAATATCTTTTGCTGTGAAATCATCCAATTTAATTGTTATGAAACCATCTGTGTTATGTGAATTTGAAAATATCTTTTGTTGTGAAACTGTCTATGTTAATTGGATTTGAAAATATCTTTTGTTTTGAAAATGTCTACATTACATGCGTTTGAAAATATCTTGTCGTGCATACGTGCAGACACACAAAAGATACAACCACTCGGTCAAACTAATTATGTAATAATTGTAATCACAGATTTATGTAGTGCCTCTTCAAAAGAGACTCATCAAAGGTGTTCTGACACAGCAGCATAATATCCATTGGTAATACCTCAGTAATTAAAATAAACATTAAAAACCAGAAGGCCAAGAGTAGACTTTTGGCAAAATATGGTTGAATGGCTTTGAGCATCTAAACCAGACAACACACTTCAACGTTTTAAGCAAATTACTCCAAAAAACATAAAGCAAGTAGTATTTATGATTTTTTTATTCCCACCATTCCCAATTCTATGATTATCCATTTTAAAAACAGGCATCTATGGTTGAATGTTTTACAAAACCCACATCCAGATTCTTCATCATAATCAGGTAATCCGTGACACTGCAACGGTCCTTTGATAACAAGTTCTGAATTTACGAGAAACTACTGAAGCTGCCCTGGAAAGCATTTAGCCTCACACAAACACACAATGACACATACGTTGATGCACACACAATCCAACAGTAGATCCAGACATTACTAACACTCAAAACACAGCCAAATCAAGAACCCACACCAACTGTGATGTTTTCCCTTCAGTCTTATCAAGACCTGAAAATATTTTCCACAAATGAAAATTAAATCTTATGAAAATTACATAATCCTCAGGGGACGGTCTCTTCAGATGACACGACGAACTTCGAAGAACCTTTTTAAATAGTAGACCTGGCCAAGCGTCATAGCGACAAGAACGAGAGCCTCAAAGAACGACCACAGAACAACACGAGAATTGGTGTTGTCATTGACTGAAACACAATAAAACACACAAGATTGTGAAAAAAGGCTAAATGAATGAATAGTCCAGTTCCAAAACAACTTCTTTGTATGCGCACTGCTACAGCGCAGTCTAGAAGCTTTGGCTATGTTGGACCTAATAGCTGGAATCGCCTTTCCCGAGAGCTCCGGCTTGAATTCCTCAGTTTGTCCCTTCCGCAGTTTCGCAAGCGCCTGAAGTCTGTATTATTTGACAGTGGTCTCACTGGTTCGGGTCGGAAGCGCCTCTGATGAGTCTATTCTTCAAATGGTGCTTTATAAATGTCAGATTACAATTACAACTTACTTCATCACAATTCTGATACAGAATGGCACCGACATGGATTCCAAATTTAATTCAGCGTTAGATCATACTGCAACTTCGTAACATCAACCGTCTCGGACGCAGCTCTAATCTCATTGAATTACTTCTACATTGCTGTTATCATATACGTAGAAGGCGGCAATCATTGGTCGTTTCAAGTAAAGTGGCAGTTAAATATTGTAATCCATTGGAGAAGACTGGTCCAAATTCCGATAGGTCGCGGAAACCAGAAGTCAGACTATTGGGGCAATCAAGTTGAAACAGACAAGTCTTAAGTTTAGAGTAGAATGGCAGCAAAGAAACAGACAAAACGCACAGAAGGGCAGTAAATTGTCAATTGCAAAACTTTTGTCTAGCCACCCAGAAAGCCTGAGAGCCCAATACACTTTTTGATGTTAGGCACAACAAATGAAAAATGTCAAAGTAACCCATGCATAACATATTACAAGGTGCTTGCTCAACAGATGAGCCACGATGTCACGTGAACTGATGGCTAGCTACGTCAAGAGCATTTCTGAAAAGATGCATTTTCACAAATTCAAAGCTGACTGGCCTTCTCAAATCGTACAGTTACAACACTGTGTTTCTATAGCCATGAACTGCCAGCACATCGTAATCTCGAGATTTCTACAGCGCCCAACGAAAGCTAAGTCGTGGGAACCAGCTTATTCACAGGCGCTCACATCTGCGTCATCAGTCGGTCAGCATTCAGCTTAGCATGTATTTCCATCCAACTGATAACTGTGCACATGGTGCCTCTGAAAGGCTTCAGATCTCATCTAATTTAGAAACTTCTCTAGCACCACTACTGTAATGCACAAGGTGTCAATCGATGCTCACTTCCAAGCAAAACCACATTCTGAATCAGAACTCTTTGGGCAAAACAGATCGAGATCTAAAGATGCAAAAAATTTGCAGCATCACAAACAAACTGTGCATTTACTGTAATGATCGCAGCTTCACTTACTTGCTCGATGAATTCTTTCTCGGACTTCCATGTATTCCTGCTCGTGTTTGACACCAGTGAGCGCAGTCGACAGTTCGTTAATCATCTCTTCCAATTTGTTCTGTGTGGCTTCAAAACCAAAACACATCAGCTTCAAAACCGGACCAAGCTACATCATCACCAATCTACATCATCACCAATCAAGTAAACTAAACCGTATCACCTTTAAACCCAAACCAAACCATAAGTCTCAAGATCCCTACACAGTGACTGTTTCAAGGAAGGCTGCACCTGGACAAAATGAGTGCTACAAAGTGTACCACAGTCTTGGACTAACCTTCTGCATCTTTGTCGACCTCAGTCTTTGGCTTCTCACCAACATCCATGCTAAACATGACAATCTTTGGCGTCATTGTTGACATTTTGTTGCTGAAGCAGTACTTGTAGATTCCATCCATGTGAGCTGCAAACGTGTATTTTCCATTCGACTCTCTCTCACCTGAATAGATGTTCTTGCCATCTGGTCCAGTTATCTGTAACCCAAATATAAATTGATCACACAAATAATCTGACACTTCCCTATCACTGTTCTCATAAAAAAACTACTCCAATCCAACCTGAAGATTTCTGCACTGGAAGTAATGTTACAGACATTTATATAGCACTTTTATGTGCCTGTCAGAGGATAAGCAAGTATGTAAGGTGCAATTATGATACCATACAGAACGTGGTTATATTTAAGAGATTTTCATCTCAGGCTAGCACGGTCAGTGGCTACATGGGAACCTTAAATGATGTGGCACCCATTCAATTGGGCAGCGGTGGTGAAGGATCTCACCTATAAATTCATTGAAAAATGAGCAGGGTCGAGGCCATACGGTCGCCATAGAAAAACGTGTACATTTACATTACTTACGCATCCTATCAACGATACTACGTCGGTGCAAGGTTTGGCTACTTTAATTTCTGTCATGAAGTGCATACAAATTGGAAATTCTCCACAAACCGCTCTACTTTATGTATGATAGTTTTCCTTAATTTCAAGAGTTCAAGACACGCAGTAAAAATCTAGTGCGTTCTGCAAAAGTAGAACTACTGCAGAACGCATTTAACGTCTGATAACGTCATCTGTTCCATGAAGAAGCGTAAAGCTCACTTATCACATTAAGAAATAGCAGTAAATAATTTCCCAGGCTTAGCTTATTGTACTTACGTGGACATCGATGTCCAAGAATCCGCCTTCGGCCACTTCGAACATAAGACTCATCTTTGTACCAGACGTTACCCGATCGAAGAAACATTCTTCAGCATGAGCATCGATAGTAATAAAATAACTCGAAACACTGGCGATGCACTGCAAACACACGACAACACAACCTAACCACAGGGCTGTCGGAATTCCGTACATATTTAAATAGTTTTCTCGTAAAAACCTAGAAAATCCGAAAAACAACTGCCACGTATTAAACGGACTGAAGATGGCAGCACCCTACATGGACACGCATTCGGTTCTGTAACTAAGATTAACTGCTGAGCATCTTATAGCGCTATTATACATTAAAGGTAGCTATTTACGCTGACAACGAGATTGCACCTATAGTTCGTTCGTTTGTTACAAATTATTAGTATTGACACGTATTATTGTTTAAGTTTCATTCGCATAGTATAAACACTTTGTTTAAAGCAACAATCTTCCTGTCTCTCCAATCTGTCTTTCAGTGAACATGTCAATTCTATATGTAGGTCTGCCCACTACCACATTCGTGATATTAGTAGTATTAGGCGCCACATTCCCTTCTCTGCCTTGGTTTGTTTGGCTAATCCCCTTGTCTCCAGCCGTCTCGACTACTGCAACTCGCTTCTTACTGGCATTTCTAAAGCCAATTTGAGTTTGAGGAAGCTTCAAAGAGTTCAAAATACATTGGCGAGAGCTATCACTAAAACTCCGAAATGTGATCACATATAACCAATCTTAAAATCGTTGCACTGGTTGCCCATAGAAAAGCGCATAATGTTCAAGACTGGACTAATTGTATACAAGACTCTACATTTCAACCAACCTCACTATCTTCACTCTGTACTGACTCCCAAGACTTACCTCCACTCGACCAGGTCTTCTAGCTGTTTAAATCTGACTATTCCGTGGACAAGAACAGCTCTTGGCAGGCGTGCCTTTTCTGTCGCTAGCCCTAGTCTCTAGAACTCTCTTCCTGCAAATATGCGCTTAGCAAAGCCTTCAGATCTCGACTAAAAACTCATCTTTTCCTGAACTCATTTCCTCCGTAGGCTGTCTGTGTGACTTCTGGACTCCTGTCTGGCTTTTCGACCCGGACTCACCATGGATTTTGGCTTGGACAATGATTTTATTTAGCAGCGACCATCGACTGATGCCTTGAGCATTATTACAGTGGCGCTATATAAGTTTTTAGATTAGATTAGATCTCTGGGAGAATTTTGGATCTTGACCTGGGACCGAATCTTTTTGCCTATCGATTTTGTCTTGACTGAGAGCCTGTGAATAAGATGGTCATCGTGACGTAGCTTTCGTTGGGCGCTGTAGAAATCTCTGGATTAAGATTACGATTGTGGCGTTGAAAAGGACTTATAACGCCATGTCATTTGTGTTGTGAGCAAAATGCATGACAAATGTAATAATGAGTGGCTAATCCTATAATTATATGCAGTTTGAGTGGCGCAATGTAAAATACATCGACGTTGATAACCCATCTTGCTTCTGCCCTCCTGAGTTCTCCCTCATCAGCCAATCTTGTTCAACACAGAACTTCCCAACATCACCCCTTCTGTAAGGATATGATTGGCCAGCCGTTAGGCCACGCCCCTACCACAACGCCACGCGGCACGGACACTGCCCTGGACATCGCATTCTGATACAGACGCCCGCCCGATAAAGACTACCGAACACTTAGTAGCTAGTAGCATTGAGTAGCATGTACGTACCGTAGATTGTAGTAGTATAATAAAGTACTATTGTCATTATCCAGTCGTTATAAGTATAACGTCTCACCTTCTACTTAGACTTAAATTATCTCATAACCTGCCTCACTCTGTTCTCAACATCACAGTTTATTTCTTAATCATTATCGTCCTGGAAATCAAGCCTTTTCCTCGCTCTCCTCCGCCTGATCAGGTCCACTGACCGTCAAGTCTTCATGCAAGATATCATCACATCTCAACTCGTTCTAAACCCTCCCTCTTCCCTAGATAATCTCCTATCTTGCTACACAACTACACTTACCAACCTCCTTGATGCCTGGTTAGCCACATTGGTTAAAGTGCACGTTACGGCGTCTAGGATGCCGGTTCGCACACCGATCGTGCCATTCAGAGATTTTTATCTTGGGCTAGCACGGTCTGTATGCTACACGGTGACCTTAAATAAAGTGGCACCAATTCAAACGGGCAGCTGCGGTGAAGGATCTCACCCGATAAATTCATCGAAAAATGAGCAGGTAGGCTATGCATTCATTTACATTTACCGTATACAGCTTCTTTATCTCTAGCTATCTCCTCATCTCTCTCTGGACTCCCGGTAATCGGGTCTTCTCATGCGGGATCTCTGGACAACGACGTCGAGTTAAACTGCAGCAGCGTTCATGGATAGCTGGCGCCCTGCTCTTAGCTTTGAGTTTACGATTTAAGTTAGAGCATAATAATTATTTTGGTTTTGTAGTTTATGCTCTAATTAAGTTTTTTTACCTTTTTGAGAACTCAAAGGTTTGAAAGCTACATAAATTACGTCCATACACCAATTAAGCTACATCGATTAGTGTGCATATATCCGTCAAAGCGTCTGGGTTGCAGGCGAGCACAAGAAATACAATATGTTGGTGGCAGTGACATCGGAATTCCGGTCACTTCCAACCTTTTAGCTTCGTCCACAAAGGACGTCCACAAACAGGGAGGGAGGGATCGTGCAAATGCCGACAAAGGGGAGGAAGGGTTATTGCCCATGCGAACGTCCGCATATAAATTTGGTGCATGTACACAGCTTTTAACGCAACCCGTGCTTAAAACACAAACTTCATTCAGATGGCAGACACTCTGTACTGCACTGGTTCATCGATATAAATGTTCTGTTGCAGACAGCTAAAGAAACATTTGAAGTTTTCAACATATCCTAAGTCGCATCTATGTAGATCTGTTAGACAGCCATGTATGGTTCTATTGTGAGGTGCTTTCAAATAAGATAGAGCGAGTAGTTTATTAATGACGTTTTTCACGACGCTGGTCTTTTATTTTCCACTGGCTTTGGAATGCGGACGTCTTCAAAGGGGGAGGGTAAGGCCAAATGCGGACAGATGCGGACAAGGGGGCGGGGAGGGGCCAAAAGTAGGCCACTTTTGCGGACGTCCTTTATGGACGACCCCAAGTCAATCAGTCTGGACAAAGATCTGCCATTTCATCGCACTGATAAGCTAAGACTAAGAAAACTGAGAATAAGAGCACTATATACACATATGTGTGTATCAGGACGATGTAGCGCCTTTTAAGTACTCATGAAAACGCTGCAAGCATGACTGCCTAACTCATCTAAAAAGTGTGTTTTACGCCAGCTTGAAACTATGTGCAACATGCACAGTACATAGGCCTACTGCTGCACGAATATCGACATATAATAAACCTAAGCATGATTTCAGAAACAACCAATTGAGTTTGTCTGTGGACGACTTTCTGTTCTACATTAGCTTCCAATGCTTTGTGTCTCACAAGAATTTTACCAGCAGAACATTTCCAGCTTATCTGAGTAGCACCTACCAATACACCACCACAAATCCAGTGCATCGCTTACATTCGTCTGTAGCCACCAACAGCGCATTCCACTACAGATACGAACTTTTCCACCACAGAGGAAGCATTTTCAACCTACTATAAGTCCCGTCTTCTTAGGCCTGCTAGACAGCTATGTTTTGGGGCCTTTATAAGGTTCTTGGAATGTGCTTAATCGTTTGGTATTGGTATTGGTATACCAATTTGTTAGGTATCCACCATCTTAGTAGTAAATGGTATTGTCTGTAAACATTGGCTCCCTGTAATTGTTACACCTACCTAATTTGAATATAGTCTTTGTTGATTTCGTTAAAGAAAAGAGCCTGATGGCCAAAAAAGAGCCTGATGGCCACAAAAGAGCCTGATGGCAAAAAACCAGATGGCCACAAAAGAGCCTGATGGCCACAAAAGAGCCTTAAATGGCCACAAAAGAGCCTGACGGCTACAAAAGAGCCGAAATGGCCAGTGAAAATAAAAAATTACAGAAAATATATAAATCAGATATTGAAAAAAGGCTTTATAACAACTGAGAAGACCCTTAATGGACACACAAGAGCCGTAATGGACAGTGGACAGTCTTCCAACAAGAAGAAAACCAACAAGAAGTCGACAAAGGTGCCATCAACCAGTCAACAAAAACCCCCTTCGCCTGCATTTGGTCTCTCTTCCATGTCATGCTGCAATCAGTTTTTAAAAAAATACATACATTACCTATGGAAACAAAAATCTTAAAGGAAACGATAAGAAGAAAGAAATGAACTTATGGAAAATGTCAACAACATTTTCATGTCGAAGACGTCAACGGCCTTAGTTGCCATAAGATGTCGTTAAAATCATGGACAACAACTTAATCGTTTGGTTGGGCACGCAAGAATGCATACAGGAGCCAACCAGTGGTGACCTTTCTAGTTATCCAAGTACTGCTTGTTTGCTGATGAACTTTATGTTCTTAACGACTCTAACACCATTTAGGCTAGTGTAGGCAGCAATTTTGTGAGGTTCCCTAAAAGGCACTACATGAAGTGTTGAGATACATACACACACATCTGCACATGGTCAGTCAGTAAGCCAATCCAACAAGAAAGTCTGAAGCATCTGCACTTTTTAGAGACTTTGGAAAAGCACGGCAGCATATTATGACCTTTCTGTATAATATAACCTCTATACACACAATGGTGAAAAAGCAGAAGTTAAAATATAACTTTTAAGTTTATTTACTGCAATGCTTTGATAAAAGAACAGCTTGACCAAAATTAAGTTTTCATTCACAAGCCGATTAGAAAACTTACATCAGTGTTTGACAAACTAAATCGTTACTGATTCCAGAAACTGAAACTGACCTTAACTAAAACTGATCAACAGAAATGAAAAACGGTTAAAAGCCAACTTTTGTGATTCGTTCTTTTCTACACAGATCCCCCTGATTCACCCAGATCGATACAGATGCACATAATCTCAACAAAGAATTATTTTTTCAGCAAGCATCAGAGCTCAGTGGAAGTCGTTACACTGCCAACCGCACAGTTCCATAGTTCTCTCTTAAATTTTAACAAATGATAAAACAAAAGAGGGCTACAAAAAAGACGCCAAAATACAGCCACACAACCAAAGTTGCACTTAATATCCACTGTCATGCCAAACACAGTGTCAAATCTGTTTGGTGAGCTTACGTCTCTGATGGAATCACCTAAAAGCCAGACAAAGTGCTTTTCAGCAAGCACATGTTTTGGCTGGAACATGCTGTTATTCAGATATGGATTTCAGATGCCAAGGGAACTCGAATTCCTGCTTACGTTTGCTACAAGACAACACAGATGGAAACCAAATTTTTTCACAGTGGATCTGACAAAACACAAATGAACAAGTGAAGCACTGCCAGTGGCAAAAGCCAAACTGTCAATGACCTGTATATGTACCACAGCATTCGTGTACTGGGATGTTTAAATAGCGCCTTCTAAGAACCTTTCAGATGGCTCAAAAGTGCTTTCGGAAGCACTCAATCCCATCAGATAGACACAGTACAAGCAGTTCATTCGGTGAACAGAACTAATGAAATCCTTTTGAATCTTTGTAAACAAGAAGTTTGGAATGAAGCGTATATGAAAAGCGCAGACTTGGCAAGAGATCTCACCATTACAAGTCAACCACCTGACAATTCCAGGATCCATAAAAATAACACAGAACTGCATGCAGGTCACGCTTTTCATGACCGCATCAAAAGACAAGACGGTAACAGATTACCAAACACCAAATGGATGCAGCATTAGTAAACACTAAATGCGACAGGAATTCTGAAAATAGCAGCAGGTCGTCTTAACAAGTTACATATTGTGTTCAAGTTTTCACTCCTTCAGATCTGAAATGTTAAAGATGATAGTTGCATAACTTTGCAAGAGGTCTACACCAGAAAAGCAATTCTACATGATGTATATAAAGCACTTATTAGACACGCCTGAATCTGAGGCACGAAAATCTCACATACAGGTATGACCTTGCATTTCTCTACTGGTCAACCCAATGAGCTGGGGTACATGCTTGCTAGACTGCTATTTTCAAAATTCCTATCACCAGCCATTCACTTAAAAGCAGCAGAAACCATATTTTTATGAGAAACATAAAGAACAAAATGCACAGAAACAAATGAGAATGCTTCAGCCATATTATGGAGACTTGTTAAAATGCAGTGATACCGACCATGTCTGACAGAAAATCAAATTGTTGCTTTAAACCGTTACAATCAGCACACGACTAATAAATCATCACTAACAAGTCTCCAGAATATTATAAACTGTACAAATGATCCACTCTGAATGTTACAATTCAGACGATGACGTCGCATAGGGATGTATCGACAGAGTTTCTAGAAAGGACTTCTTTCTCCTCTTCTTGCTCTAAGTCATTCAACTTTGTTACAATTCAACTTTGCTCTTCTTCGACTTGATCTTCTTTCCGTCACGAGTGTAACCGCTGAGTGGTGACGAAGCCTCATGGGCCAGGTACTTGATGAAGTCATCAACTTCTCGGCCACCCTATTCAAAAAAGTTTATTTTATTCTACGTCAGTCTGTGGCAACAACATTAAAATCAGAATTCATTCACGTATGCATCTTATCAAATCTACTGATAATTATTCTAGAGCCATAAGATTGGCTGGCAGAATCAGGTAATAACTATTTCTCAGTTCTGGCTATGGTTCATTGGATACAAATGACACTGGATGCAATTTAAAAAACCCATAAAACTTGGTGGTTATCACAAGACATAGCACCTGTGAAGGATCTTTCAATGGTCTGAAACTTGGTTATCTGACAGACCCAAACCAGCATGACTGGATTTTTAGGAAAAGACTGCTTATGGTCATGTCAGTGTACAAGGAAGCACTGTAACCTTGAGTTGCTTTCCATGGTACCAACATGTTGTAGGACATAGTGAAGTTTACAAGGACAAAAAACCTTTACTCAGTCATTCATTCACAGCATTTTCAGCTGCAGTTTGATTTGCAAATTGAAAAATTACTGAATGATAAGCATGGGAAAGTATGAGATTATATAGTGGGATCAACAAAGCATTCAATGTAAGCCAATTACAAGGTTCTTTTAAAATTAGAAAATCCTGTTTACCTCATATTTCTTAGGATTGCTCTTTGAGCCCTTAGGTGCAAAGTATAATGTTGGGAATCTGAAAAACAAATAGCCAAGTTTACACAATCGTCTCAAACACACATACACACACACACATTCATCAGCAGATGTCTGAAAAAGACAGAACCAGATGCCTAACAGAGTTGATTAACAAGGTCCAAGTGCAAGGCAAGCTCAGAAATGCATGATGCAACATCAAGTCTAATTTCTACTGGTATAAACAGGATCTGCTGCTGCATTTCACCTGGCCACAGATCCCTACAGTCCACAGCCCTCGAAGAACTGGCCGTTCCGCATAAACATATTTCAACAATTTTCTCAGACCTATCAGATTTCTCCTTGACAAATATCAACTGGACTTCTCCAATGGGTTATGATTTTGATAGATTGATTGATTGATTGAGTTTCACTTGAAGTGGACATCAACTGATGCCTTTTGCATTATAATAACAATGTTAAAGAAGGCAAAAGGTTAGATGACATCAGAAAATGCAATGTTGTAATTGGAAAGATGTTTCTCAAAGTCAGTCTTCTCTTGACTAGGTACAATACACCAGGAACTTTTTATCAGTGCTTGAAAACTGTTCTCTGTCACTGAGCTTGGGAGCATTTATGAGTAGGTAACTTGAAAAGGGGCTGTATAAATGAATGAAACTGCAAAGTGGTTGTCAGCATGCACAGCTTAGCAGAACTACTCTGGCTAGTGTGCCACCCTCAAGGTCTTCTCTGTTCCAACTGACTCTTACCCTCTGACTTCATATGTCTTTGGAACATCATTGGCCGTGGCATCCATCTTGGCAATCACAATATCCTGATCATCTTTCAGCTGAAAAAAGACAAAACAGATACATAATTGTCATTTCTGTACTTCTGTTAGCTCCTTCTGCCTATTGGTTTCACTTAACAGTGGCTATTGACAGATGCACTGCGCATCATTTCAGCTGAGCTACAATGCCAAGAACTGACACAAACTTCTTGCATAATGCTATACGTAAACATTCAAATACGCTTATGAAAGAGACTTAACAGGTGCTATAAACCACAAGCAGTTTGCACACACACACGCACGTGCAAACACATTAGCATTTTTGTTTCAAAGCCCTTACAATCTGGGCTGCAACGAATATATGCAGATAAAAAATAAAAATATACACACATATAATATTACAAGCATGCATGTATTCAAAATGCACGCACACACGTAACATATGAAGCATAAACATGTATCACATCAGACTGATGAAAGTGTGCAGAAAGTTTTGAAAGGCAGAGATGTCCTGACCTTTTGTGCCAATTCCTCGTACTTTGGTGCGAGACTCTTGCAGTGGCCGCACCACGGAGCATAGAACTCGATCAGAACGTCTTTCGTTTCATCATTCACAATTTCATTGAACGTCTGTGCCACCACGACCTAGCCAAACACGACAACAAAATCGAAAGAAATGTTTCACAGATTAACAACCTCTAAACGTTAAAATTCTTTTACAACAGAGCTCTTTGTAGTAGTTGTTAATATTTTATAAGAGCAATATGATTGTGTACTTCAGAAATTAGCAACATTTATTCATTTCACCTAAAACAAGTTTAAAATTATACAAATCTTTCATTAGAATTTAAGGTTCCTAGAAAGTGCTACGCGGAAGTCCAGACGACTAACTAAAGCATTAACGATACCAATAACTATTATAACAATGGCAATAATATTAACCTAAATGTTTCTAATGCATTAGTAATAATATAACTTTACTACAACATCTAAAAATGTTTACATATAGAAATTAACATTACTTAAACAACAGCAACAAGACTTGTTCAGTCTGAGCAAAAGCTTTAAGTACCTTGACTGGTTCATCGTTTGAAGGAGGCACTGGTTCTGACTTGAGATAAGGCTTCAGGTTACCATCCAGCAGAGCGTTGACAAAACTCTCCAGGTTCTCCACGCTGTCCATCAAAGCAAAACTTCTAATCAAAAGTGGTTCACTTTTGACTGGAGAAACCAGTTTACCAGCACATATAATCCAACTCCATGTATAAGCAGGACATCAAGAACTCTTCACTTTTCAGACCTGAATGGGACTCTGTTGATTGGGTGGAGAGCCCACTAGTGGTGACTTTTCCCAATATTTGAGCATTATTTGCTTATAGATGAACTAGTTGTTCTTAGTGAACTATAACACTGCTTAGGCTGGCAAGGAGTGCCTTCACGAGGTACTTAGAGGACCCTATAGAAATGTTGGGTTACACAATGCATACTAGGCACAGACATAATGAAGTAGTTTTACGCACATCTAAAAAACATCTGTTAAGACGTCATGAGAGAATAATTCAGCAATCTGATACAGATCCCAAAAAAGCCCCTTTAGTGGAAATAGAACAAGTACTTTGTGGAACTAAAAAAAAAATATTCAGTCCAATATATATATACATATACACATGTATATATATACACGTTATATAGAAAAAGGTTCATGTTTTGGAGTTGCCTGGAGTACATTTGGTGCAGACATAGAACACATCCATGTGCTTTGCCTACATTGGTCCCACTTGCTGGAATCGTCTCCCTCGAGAATTACGACTTGAGCTCCTTTCTCTCCCCCTCTCAGTGTTCCGCAGGCACCTGAAGACTGTACGGTTTAACAGTGAATTTACTCTTTCAGGTCGAAAGCACCTCTGTTGAGTTTAACCTCTAAGAGGCGCTTTATAAATCTCAAATTACAATTACAATTACATCCTGTGACAGCATGTACCACTAATGTGTAGCTGCTCTGCGGCTCCAGATTTCAACTCGTGTAAACTGATTCCAGTTCAACAGCCACCAACGATTGCATATTTACAGGTCTTTCAACTACAATTCTTGTTATACTCAGATCCTAAGATCAGTTACATTACTGGAGAAGTTCTACTTTATTTCACGTATATATGGAAACAATTACAACAGAATCCCATCTAATAAGTAACCCAGATAGCCATATGAACAGACTGAAGTACAGGGTCATTGTGCAGTCAGTGTACACATTTTACAGCCCAGTCCTCTAGGAGGCACCAGTGGAAATGAAAATGAGGAATGAACCCTCAACCTCTGGGTAGACATGATGCTAACCGCTAGACTATCGCACACCCCACCATGATTTACCTGAATTCTTCGGACATTACGAATTTCTGGTCAGCGGAGTCTCTGGCAGCAACGACTGGCTTATCAGGAGTGAAGGTCAGGGCAAATTCAGACAGTTCGTGGCTCAGGTCGGTAGCACTGGACACGGCGAAATGCACCTTCTTGCCAGCATCAGCAAACTTCTTTGCAACTTTGATAACCCTTTCAGAACAAACGGCGTACAGATGTCAAATAATGTAACTGCTCAGTTTATTACATGCTTCCTGCAACAGTGGTTCTCAGAGACATGTTTCAGGGGCTGAAGGACACATCAGCCAAATAACAAACTAGACAACAGCACTTCAACTATCGCACAGACAAAATTTCAATTTTCAATGCAGACTTTTCCTAACGACTGAAACTTGCTCAACCTCCAAGAAGCACTGAATCCTTTAAACATCATCATTCAGTGAGACTTGCCTTCCATACCAAAAATACCCAAAAACATATCAGCATAACATCACAAAATGCTTTGTTTATGATGGGAACCTTAATTTAAAGGATGTTTGTAATACCTGTTCCTCCAGTAGTTGGTTCCTTTGACGTTCTTCACGTAGTCGACATCGTAGTAAACAACTACTAAAGGCTTCTTGAATTGTTCAGTGTTGCTGCTCGTACGATGTCCAGCAAGGCCATGGCTACATTTTTTTCATGCAAGAAAAAACAGCATTCTCAATACAAAGGCATTTTGGATCTCTGCGTGTATTAAAAGCAAGAAATAACAACGCAAATCATCCATCGGTCCATGGTTTTATTACCACAACATTGTTTTTATAATTCTTAGATTTACATCATGCCAGAAAGTAAATTCACCTAGAAAGCGAAGAAAAGATCTTAAGATTGCAAATCGCAGTCACAGTCTGCTGTGTCAGCCCACAATGTCCACCCACCAACACTACATCATGTTCATACAGCTATTCCACTTTTGCATATCATCTATGAATCAACCAAACCAAAGCTTAAAAAAACTAAGCAGCCGTTAAATGAAAATGTGATTGATTTGCAAGAAACTGAGACGTCAAACGGTCTACGTACAGACTGTTGGAAACCCAGTCCTTGAGGTTGCTAAGCGAATGAGAATCTCCGGTGTAAACAAGCTCGCTTGGTTCCATCTTGGTCTGCAGTCTGGCTGGCCGGAAGATCACAATATTGCTAAAAGATGGCACATAAAACAAACAGTCATATTTAATAGGCAAAGAAATGACCAAACTTGAAAGCAAAGCCTTCTAAAGCAATCTAACCAACATTTTCAAGATAAACTAATACATCAAAGGTTTTCATCATCATCATCATCATCATCATCATCACCAGTTGCTAAATGTCAGCCATTTTGACCATTGGTTTAACTGTATTCAAATGGCTGGCATCTTTTTGGTTTATCAATATAAATAATTAAGACTGCATTAGGCAGAGTCCTCCTTCCGACGTACCATTAGAAGAACATTTATGCATTACTATATGGCCGTTTAAGAAGAACCCAGTGTACAGTTAACGCAAAGAAAGAGACCAACAGCGCAGTACCAGAAAGCGTTACTCTTAGGAATTTACGTACTCTTTGTACGAATATTTGCTGAGCACGTCGGCACTGAAGGAGTGTGCAAATCGGAAGTCATCACTTTGAGCACTGGCCAGCTTCTGGAACTGCTTGTTTGCGTCAGAGCTTTCGCTCTCAAAGAACCCTACGAACAACAATGACACAAGCAACTCAAAGTAATAACCCAAAAAAACAAAGAAATAAACAAAAACATAAGCAAATGAGAAAAAATTATATTATAAACCGTACATAATAAAATCTAAAAAGAACTCTGCATGTTACGTTGTCCATAATTCTGAAACGTTGGAAATGAGCAGAGTACGTATGTATGCAACTGGTTATTTGTGTTGTTTTAAGAAGCTCTCAAAGGTGCTAAGAACTTGCATGGAAGTCACAGCTGGAAAACGTTCTTTGTCTTATAATCCAATCAGCCAGAAATTACTGATTATTGATGTTGAATTGTATCTTAATCAAGGGAACTGGTCATCCACATCAGATTCGGATACGACATCATACTGATTGTTAAGTTTGGAATTCTTTAAAAACTAACATTTCTTTAGCTGAATTAAAGCTGCATTCTTAACTGAAAGTGCCTACTTTTTCAAGAAAAATAAATGCAATTGCTAAAAAAAATTCTAGGCGGCAGATAATTAAGTCAACAGTGAATAACTAGGGACATTTAAGCTATGCCTGTTTATAAGAGGTAACCTAAGCTTCCAACTGTTACCAATGTACTAAATTTTGTTGCTATTATGAAATATCTTCAGTATGTCGTATTAATCTTACCAACGATGCTGTGTTCTGTGTTGTCGAGGAACTTTTCGGCATCTTCAACAGACCTGAGTTCCTTGGAACTTGGTCCGGCCTTTGACCTCATGTACTTGACAATGCCATCTAATTTTAACAGACAACATTTTCCACAAATTAAAAAAAATAGATCCTAATTTTAAAATTCTATGCAGTTAACTGCTGATAACATATTCACAAACTCTGAAAATGCCATCTAATTTTAACAGACAACATTTTCCACAAATTAAAAAAATAGATCCTAATCTTAAAATTCTATGCAGTTAACTGCTGATAACATATTCACAAACTCTGAAACCCTAAAACTGCAGTCAGGTTAGCAAGACACACCTTACACTATATAAATGTCCAAACACACGCGTAACATCACAGAAGTTTGCAGTTGCTGGACCATCTGTCATTATTTAACTCTAGTTGGGAACCTGTTGGTTGGGCTTTGCGTGTGTGTGCAAGCTTGCCACTGGTGGCTCTTCTAGTCATCTGAGCAATGTTTACTAATGGATGAATGTTCCATTCTCAAAAATATTTAACATTGTTAGCGCAGAGAGTGCCTCTGATGAGTTTATCTTGAAGAAGTGCTATAAAACTTTCAAATTACAATTACATCTGTCTGAAGCACCATCTGTGACCACCAGCCCTCAATCAATCAATTCAGAAAAGGGCTTAAAACTACAAAGTTCCAGCAAGTATATACATGTAACTTAGAAGCTCATCGCAGTCTAGGTTGTAAGGCTAGTGACACTAAAATGTCTATATAGTAATAACAATAATAATCTTTCCACTTGTGTCGAGTGCCATGCCAGTGCTTTCAGAGCATCTTTCTGGATGGATTTGAGATGAGATCTGATTTTCCAAGGCTATATAAAAGGCCTAAGAAGGTGCATCTTAAGAATTGCTGAAAATGTTTCGTGTGCAACAGTTAGGACTTTCAGCAGAACTAATGACAATAAAACAGGTGATAAAGCATTTATTATATCGACCAGAAAATCATATCTCACCAGCATCTCTTGGTCCCTCGTAGTCGAAGGCTTTCTCTCCACGCTTGTAAGCCTTGAGCGTCGGATATCCACTGACGCCATGCTGACTACACGTGTCCTTACCTTCAGCGGTGCAGTCAACCTAGACAAGAAAACCACCCACAAAATGTCTTTATGTATTCAACTTCTCTTACAAGTGTGCTTTTATTCTTCTCTTTTAATCTAGGAGCTTCTACAGAACCACTGTACTAATTAATATGCTGAGGAACAAGAAAAGTGCACACAAACCACTCATCAAGGGTCGTTACTTGGAGTCTGCTCAGCAGGCACAAACCTGCAACCATTGGATTACAGACCCAGCGCACTACCAAACAGACCAATGATCCTCTGACTGCGTGTTTAGACCACTCTCTCAGAGTTAGTTCTCAGAGACAAGTCCTAGAGTAGAAGAACCTCACAGTTCCGAGACAGTGTTTCTCATACAAAACTTCACTTAGCTTAAGACTTAATGCTTTTGCTAGATTGGTTTAAATAGCTAAATAAATAAATAATCATACTTCAGCCAAAATGACAGGTGGATCATTGGCCTTCAGGATGGTTGAAGCTTTCTCAAATTCAGGTGCTATCTTTTTGCAGTGACCACACCTTCAGTCACAAACACAGAACGCTTAAGTCAAAAGAATCACATTGACACATTGAGGGAAATCATTTATTTGTAAAAATGCATGTCATTTAACAAAACAGTCTTTCGCTCTCAAATAAAATTTGATGAAAAGTCTTTAAAAGTATATTGAGTTAATGCTTGCAGCTGGTGGTGCATGAATGCTACCTAGCGGCAACAGTTAATCTGGGCTTGTCACAAATAAGGAGCTTGGCCAGTTGTATCATTCTGTCGTACACAAACATCTTTTGCCTCAGTTTGGGACTCAGAATCCATACAGCAACGTGGCAGCTTGAACAAATTTTAATTGCAATCGTAAGACCACATTTATATATGGACACTCTGAGAAAAAAGTCTTCGGAATTGCTCAGGAGCTGACAACACAAGACCACAATAAAACAGAATGGTTTTTAACTGATGGAACACAGAGTTCTCGAAAGGAAAGAATCTTACATCGCAGGCTGCAAGGCACCCCGTTCCAATCGTAATCGTAATCTTGAGATTTTACAGCGCCCAACGAAAGCTAAGTCGCAGGAACCGGCTTATTCACAGGCACTCAGTCAAAACAAAATCGATAGGCAAAAGGGTTCGGTCCCAGGTCAAGATCCAGGAGTCAGGCAGTCAGACAGTTGGACGGCTACAGTGGATGGTGTTTGAAATTTTCAGTCTTGAGTGAAAGACCTGCTCAGAAACTGAGAGAGGTGAAGTGTTGGCGAGTTCATATGATGGACCAGATAATTGTCGTAATTCTGGAAGGAGTTTATTCCAGAGGGGTGGGGCAGGACTGTGGGACTAACACATTTGTGTACAGTGTTTATTAAAACTCTGAAGTGCAATCAAATTGAAATTTTCACAGACATAAAAAGTCATCACGTGTCAGATCTTGTTCTGTAAAGTGAGCAGCATAGGACTGCGAACAAACCAAACTCAGAAGTTCCATAACATTGCCTTGGGAGCAATATACAAATATGATGATTAAGCAATGAGAAAGTCTCAAGAGGCAATATACAAATGTTCTGCTACTATTAAAATTATGCTGTGAATCAATGTAACAATTTAGTGATTAAATAAAAGCACTATTACTCATTATCCAGGACTGGTCTAATTCATTTAAATAAGAGCAATTATGTATTAAATTAAATAGTCTGACGTTTCTGCCAATGCGCAGTGAGAGGAATTTATATTACGATTTGTGGGCTCCAAAAAGGATATTTGCGAGGTGCTTTAAATTTGGTGTACTGAGATTCTCACTAAGTTTCCCTAACATAATAACTTCGCCCCACCCCAACATAAAACTTTGGATCCGTCCGACCTTGACGCTACATAAATGGCAGATAACATGACATGACCGTGTATAGATGACAGGAAATGATACTAACCAGGGTGCATAGAATTTGACGAGGGCCAGATCATGATCAGCAAGTCTGCTCGAGAAATCGCTGTCCGTCAGGACGAGGACGTCACCACCGGCCATACAACCGGCGACGCACATCGCCGCCACGGCCACCACCACCGGAAGAACCTTCGCCATCGCCGCAGTTGTTGTCTCTACAAAATTTTGCACAAAATGACGAAATCTCTAGAAGATTCGCAACCTGTCGCATGAAAATCAAACTAAACAACCCGATCGGTCGCTTATACAACAAATACACGCACGATTTGTTACACTTTCCTAGTAGAGCATGACGGCCTCTACGCCCGTTCGTGCTGAGAAAAACAATCGAATCTTTCCGATCAGCAAAATATACTCGGAAATCAAGCGCAAAATCGTAAGATAAGACTCACAAGAGATGAAGCTGAATCCGGAAATGATCTCGCAACGCTATTCCACTCGCTTCTTCCACTATCACTGCCTTTTGAAGACGAAGAAGACGTCGACGACGACGAGGAGGAGGAGGAAGCGGAGGGAAGGGACGAGGAGCGAAGCCGCGCTGTCGAACGCTGATTGGACGACTGTGGCGCCATCTGAGGACTCGATCGTTGTACACGTGGACCAGTCAATCAACATATAAACTTAAACAAAACTTGGGCTGGGACGGGCACCGGCCAACGAGGGTACGTGTCATCCAGCCGTCCGTCAGCGTATAAGCCCATATTTATATTTACATATTAGCCGGTTTCTGTCGTTCGCCCAAGATCGAGCAATTTATTCCAGTTTTTCTCGATCCTTCTTTTAAAATCTTTAAGAATTCCGATAACTCTTGAAGAATTCCGATTTTCCCCCATATCGTGGACGTTAATCTGTGCTAGAATAAAATAGTTGAATTCTATGCCACGGTTTTGGGGTGCAGAAAAATTACCAGCATTTCATTACACTTGTAGAGCCTGCCTCTATGCCTATGCGATTCAGAGAGGCATTTTCCGTGTCTTCTCTAAAAATTGAAAACAATCCTCTTCCGCAGATCCTATCCTGATTCCTCTTCTTTCACTTATCTCTCATTTCGTTCTGAACTTAAAACTTACCTGTTTCAAATTGCTTATCCACCGTAGGGTGCCTCTTTATCTTGTGGACTGACCTTCTGGATATCGACCTGATTGTGGTTTGGCTTTGGTGAGCCATCGGTTGATGCCTTGTACATTAGACACCGACGCATTAGAAGTTGCTAATTATTAATTATTATTATCTCCTGAAGATCCATTTCCAAACAACACCTGTCTGCCTGCGTCTTGGATCTTGACCTGGAACCAAACCCTTCTTGCCTGTCGATTTTGTTTTGACTGGGCGCCTTTGAATAAGCTGGTTCCCACGACTTAGCTTTCGTTGAGCGCTGTAGAAATCTCGAGTTTACGATTACGATTCTCGGATATTCTTTTTGGCTTTAGATAAGATTCGCCACGGAATCGTAATTGTAATCGCCAAAATTTCTAAAGCGCAACTCTAACGCTAAGCGTAGGGCACCAGTTTATTCATGAGTGCCGTGTCAAGTCAGAGCGCTATGATTCTATAGAAGAATTCAGATTATAATTACTTCTAACCATCGTCTTACTTATTATTTTGCTTGAAAACGGCATCTGTTGGATTTTGAGTCTTTAGATGTTTGTTGACAAAATGGCGGAACGTTTGGAATCAACTTTAAAAGTAAATTCAAGTGAAAGTTGTAGATGCGTGGAATTAGAGAAAGAATTAGAAACAACTAAAATTAAATTGGCGACTGCTGAGAAAGAGGTGGCAAAGTTGGAGAGGCAGGTGACGATTACGGATGGATATAACGAAGATTTAAGACGGCAGTTGGACACATTGAGTGCCCAACTACACGCATTTAAAAGTTCTGCTCATTCGACGAGAGCATATTGCGATGCGAGTACCGAATACGAAGAACAGCAATGCGGTATAGAGGAGTCATAACAGTTTATATAGTTGATAATGGAGTCATAGTAATTATATGGAGTGCATGTATCTTGTTTATGACGCAGCTTTTATGCTGGGAAATTTAAGAGATTTACATTACATGTTCCGTAGGTCAGCTGTTTGTCGCATTCTTCCAAAGAAAGATGGTTGAAGTTTGGTGCCTTTTGCCCACTGGCCCATCCTATCAGATCAAACTTAGAAATACCTACCACTGGCCTGCTATTATTTATTCCATCCTTCTCAATAGAGACTTGGCATCCCATAGTTTTTCCACACTGACTCATCTTTATGGAGTTCAATTGCTACCCCCATCTTTCATGAAACTTGTAAATGTTTTCCCATTTCACAGGTTGCTGTAAAACTTTTTCCACGTGCCTGTGGTTCTGAGCCACAATTGCATGATATAATGCCTAATTAATAATGCTAACTATTCTTTTTAGTTAATAATCGTTATTAATATAATTAATAATAGTAATTATTATTAATAATAATAGTAATAGCAGCAAACAAATATTAATGTGTAATAAATTAGTATTAATATAAGCAGCAAACAAGAATATTTGTCAAGATGCCATATGGCATCAGTTAATGGCGCAAACTCTGTAACTTATGTTACAGTTCTACATAAATTGTATTTTTACTGAATTTATTTCTTGAGTGTAACTACTGTTGTAATTAATTGCATAGACTTGCAATATAATTAACTGCAGATGAAAGAGAAGCCATGTGTGAGATTGCGTGTACTCCAGCCACACTCGTCAATTCAGCGTCTGCGAATCAGTCCTTCATCTGCCCTCCATTCGAGGATCCGTTGGCTGCTCTGCAAAACTCTGAAACGGTTTCTATATAAACTAATGCTTTGTAGTTGGGACATAATTTAAATTGCCAATTTCTTTTGCTGGGATTCTAAAGTTGCCATGCAGTAGAAAATTTGAAAGTTCTATAAGTAAGTAAGTAATGCATTTGTTAACACGCCATATGTCCATCGACTGAGCGAGGAATCAAGATGCATTGTAATTTAGCCTGACTTCTAGTTTCCCTGACGCATCCGGTTTTGAACAGGATTATAAAATGGATTATGATTTTCTGCTACGGTTTCACATGAAATGGCCTTTGATTGATGTCATGGGCATTATGACAGTGGTGCTGCAGAACTTATTGGATTAGACTAGATTAAATTGTAATGTAATACATCATTTGTGTGGATCCCTCCAGACATTTATGATGCCTTTGGGTGGATTTTAAAGATGGCTTCGAGATTATTCAAAGAAAAAATTTTGGATGATAGTTCTTATTGGCCCTTGATTTATTTCTAGTTATGAAGCTGGTTCAAAAGATGAATTCTTGTGTCTTACATTCTTTCTTGGCTTTGGTTCTAAATGAAAATTCTTTTGATTCTTAAATTTTTGGGTTTTATAGTTGGTTTTAAACTTTATGTTGTATTTTTGCTTGTTCCTTTTTCAGCCAGCTGAATCAGTGAAATCATTGATGGACGAAATCCGAGAGACATCAGAGTCAGCTGTGGCTCAGTCTTCCTTTATCTATGATCCAGAAACGGGAATGTACTATGACTCACAATCAGGCTACTACTATGATGCGGTGACTGGGCATAATTTATCAAATACTTTACAATCTCTGTGTTTTTATGATGCATGTTCGCCCATGATTCCTTGCTCAGTCGATGGACATGTGGCATGTTAACTAATGCATTATTTATGACGACGATGTGGTGTCTTCTTCACGTAAACACATTGCATGGCTGTCTCTTAATCATCATCTTTCGTATTATTAAAGCAGATTTAAGATGTCTTGCTACTAAACTGTCTAATTTAATCTAATCTAATGACTTCTATAGTGCCGTTATCATAATGCACAAGGCATTGGTTGATGGTCTTTTCAAGTGAAACTGTAATTTTAAATTTTAATCCTTCAAAAAACTTGGTTGAAAACCAGCAGGTCAGGGAAACCAGAAATCAGACTTAAAAAGGCAGAGTAAGCAAGTTGAAGCAGATGGATGATGCTGAAGAACTGACAGAACATACAGAACTGGGCAGCAAATTTCATACCTTTGGACCACCTCTGTATGTAAGAATTTCATGAATTACGTGTTGTTCTTCATCTGTTCTGTTAGGAAAAGTCGCTGTATTATGATGTGTATTCTGGTTGCTATTACTACTACGACTGCTCAGCACAAAGTTACCAGTTTCATTCGCAAGTGGACTATACAAAATATTCAACGCTGTCGCACATTATACTGAATCGTGCGAACGATGCAGCGAATCAGATGGACATCAACCCAGCAGACTGTTCTGTCCAGGGAAAGAAAAAGAAAGTAAGTGGACCTGAATATTGTATTTCAAATGATGTATTTATGGTCGTTGTAAGTGATGGCAACTTGGCATCATGGATTCAACACTGGCAAGCATGGTGAAGTTAAGCAATGACAAGTTTGGTTGTTCCTTGAGCGTATGATCCATCATAGAAACCATGGCTGTTGGAGCAAGCTTAGGCCTTCATTTCTGTGTAGATGGTAAAATTAGCTCTGGTGTAAGTTGGAAGGTTTAAAAGGTGTCCATTGTTGGAATGCTATCTTTGTGCATTGGCCATTAGTGCTTTCCAGTCCATGACCATGCTTCTGAGCATTTTCTGTAAAGTAAAAAGTACAGTAAAGCTTCATGTCTCACAGCTTGAACGTAGGGGCTGCTCATTTCTTACTCTTAGGCCATTGGGCCAGCTGTGGACAAATCTCAAGATGTGGGGCCAGTGCATTGCAGCTTTTGCATTTACTTCTCATCTTACACCAGTACCAAATGTAGAGACATGTAAAGAGATGCGAGTTACCTTTGGCTTTCAGCCATTCCATTTTCTACTGGACCCTGTAACTAAAAACTAAGCGAGAGAAGGACATGACAAAGAAGAGGATCATTTCCTAGTATTAGGATCTTAAGCGAGAAAGGTATGAATCCCAAAGTCCTGTGAGGCCAGTGCATCTCTTGCACTCATGCTGGCATCTAATCTAATGACTTCTATAGCACTTGTATCATGATGCACAGGATATCAGTCAGTGGTCGCTTCAAGTGTCACCATAGTCACAATCATAATCCACTGGATAAGCCTGAGCAAAATCTGATAGGTCAAGGAAACGAGACTTCATGGCACCAGTTAAGCTACTTGGTGCAAACAACTTGCCATGCACAGCAAGTTGACTAAACATAGTAGGGCAGGCAATTAATATGACTTAATGTTTTACAAGTGTACAATTTGTTGCCCTGAAGTATTACCACATAAAACTGAAATTTTTGCAAATTTATATTTTCTACTGCTGGAAATGTCATTGACATTTTCTGGCCAAAGTCTTGTAGTACCCTGTTTTGATGACATGGGTCATAAGGTAGAGTTAAGGTAACACATTTGCTTACACATCGCTGTAGAAATAGAAACACCTAAGTAGTTTGGTCCCAGGTTGAAGGATCTTTTTGGTGATGACAGCAATCCAACAATGACCTCCTAACCTGGTGCTTCATGGTTAGAAGGTAGTGCTATATAAATACAAAGTAATAATAATGTTAAACTAATGTCTGATGACGAACAATAGATTTTGCTGGATTTGCTTCATTTTTCATTTGATTTTAGGATGACGTATCTGAAGTTGTAGAAAGTTTAAACAAATTGTCACTGAATCCACTCAGCTTGCAAGTAGTAGGTAAACAAGAGAAGGATTATTTTAAATTGATTTGCAACTTAAGGGAAATTGTTATTGCCAGTCATTCATTAGGAGTTTTTCCAAATAGCGTTATTTTTCTCTCGTGTCACAGCCAAAGATTCTTAGGAAACGTGAGCGAGAAATATGCAGTCGACGTTTGTGTTCAAATGAGGTGAACACCACAGATGATATGGAGGAAAACCTTCAACAAAATGTGAGAAGAAGCTTTAGAAAGAAGCCAAAGAGGCATAAAGAGAATGAGAGAAATGTCAAATCTACAAGTCCTGCAAACGATTTTCTGCCGGCGCGTCTCTTAGGACATTGTGCCATGTTTCTAAAGAAAAGCTTGAATATTCACAGTTTCTCTGATACAAAGGAATCGATTGATTTACTGAAGCAGTTGAGTGATTCTGCTGGAGATCCAGGCAGAGCAGGGTTGCCTGCTGGAAAAGAGGATATAGAATCAGCTGGGGAGTCTGGAAGTGATTCCACAACAGATTCTTCCAGTTCGGAAGTGGAGCTGGAGGAAGGGGAACTGTCGTCGAGTTCTTTGTCGTCGGATTCTGAAGAATTTCAGTCTTGTTCCGAGGAAAATGGCAATCTGGTTCCACTGCAGCCAGGTACTGATGGAGAACGGATGAGCCGGCGACGGTTCATTTCTCATAACATCCTTCTTATTGATGATATTGTTCTTTCTTTTAAAGGTATCCTTTGATTTCCTGGATGGCTAAAGTCTTAGTGGAAGGAATGTGGGGTGATCCTTTGTACAATGATGATGTTGAAAATGTTCATGCTGATGATGATGATTCATTAATAGTGATCATAGCAACATTGATGATAATTGTTGTGATAACAGAAACAAAGGGGGATAATGATGATGATGGTGGTGGTGATGGTGATGCAGACTTTGTGGAACAAATGTGCAGGTTGTTCGTTCCCACACAATTTTCTCTGGGAAGCAGCTGGGAAGTCTTGTAATGTGGTAATTCCATATCCAGGGCCTTGAGATTTGTCCACTGCTGGCTCAAGGAATAGGAAATGAGCACCTCCCCTACACATCCCACTGTGAGATATTGGAGACTTTACTTTTACTGACTGTGTTTTACTTTGAAACTACAACTGTCAGTTGATGCCTTTTGCATTATGATAGTGGCATAATCAAATTCAGAGCTTCTATGGCTCCACTATCATTTATTAACTTGATTTTTTTGAAAGAGTTACTATAAAATGTTCAGAAGTCTCTTGGATTACATTGCATAACTTTTATTTTGTCAGAGTTCCTGCGCTGTACTCCATGTATTCGAGTCATAGTTAAGAGTTCCGACTACTTGCCGTTTGGGAATCTCTACATCGTGACCTGCACGGCTGTGGCAACAATTGGACGAGATGAGTCACTTAATCACGCGATTCTCATTCCAGATCCTGCCATTAGCAAAGTAAATTTATTCAGTAATTTTCCTAATTTATGGTCAGCATCTTATGCACAACAAATTTGATCTTATCGGAAACTTATATAGCGCCTTTATCGTACTTTATTATTTATTAGATCTGTATTTATTAAGCACCACTACCTAATGACTAGGATCAGCTGATGGTGCTGAGCAACTTTGCATGCAATGCTTGCTCAAGGTTCTTAAGCTCGAACCTGCATGCTACATTTCAAGGCAAGCGCTCAAACCATTCATCTACCATGTCACGCATTGTCTGTCTTGCCACTAGTTAGTGAATAGATAATCTCCCAATTATTACAGTGCACACCACAAGGCAGTAGTCGATGGTCACTTTACTGACACATTAATTAAAGGTCACAATCTGTTGGGGATGCCATACAATACGTTGTTATGTAGCACGTTATGAGGGTCCGATGTAATTTCAAATAGTGAACTTATCATTTGATATTACAGATGCACTGTGATATAAAATACAATGATGAGCTACAGCGTTACGTGATACAAGATTGCGCTAGTCAGTGTGGCACGTATGTCAACGGCAAACGGCTGTCTGAGGTAAGAGTCCATAGGGTAATGGTGTTTGGGGTAATGGTGTTTGGGGTAATGGTGTTTGAGGTAATGGCAGTTCACATCAAACTGTTTCACTCTTAGAACTGTACATAAACTTCTGATGACAAACAACTTTATGGTCTGTTAGTGTTATTATTATTAATAATTAATTAATTAATAACTTCTATAGCACCAGATCCTAATGCACAAGGAATCAACTGATGGTGCACCAAAGCCAAACTGCAATCAAATCAATATCAAGAAGATCAGTCCACTGAGACAGAGAGGCAGCCGATGGTGGATACGCATTTGAAAAGGGTAAGAGAATGAATTGACACAAGCAACTGAGCAAAATGAACAGGTACAGGGAGAGAGCTTCAAAATCTAGGTCTTGCAACCAAACAAGCCCTTTCAACAAAAATTTCTGATCAGGTATCGCCCGAGAAAGGCAATCCAATGATCTAGTTGAATAAAGATAAGCCTGGAGAATGAGGACTGAATTTAAGTGTTGCGGTTGGCCAGAGTTCAATGCTTTATGAACTATAAGCCCCAATTTGAAATAAATCTTTTGCTGAACAGGAAGCCAGAGTGGTCTGAGGTAAGGCGAGAATGGTGTCACCAGTACTCTAAGTGGCTTCTCTGATGCCTAGCTTCAGAAATGGCAGAAATGGCCATGCAGTGTGCTCTCAGTTACTCTCTTAGTTTCAAAAGGAATTTGCCTGACGTGGAGCTCAGTTAAACTGGACCTGCATAGTCAGTTCATTAGCATGCAAATGTAAAATATCATGCTTGAGTTTATTTAAATCAATTTTGTGTCAGGTGTGAAATCTGACAATTTTGTAGGTGGTTTAAAATGGAAGTTAAACTTTGAGAAAATGCTAGTGTGATCTAAAATATATGATTCAATCATAGTGACCAAATGAAGTAATTTTGAATCAGAATGAGTTATCAGGACATCCAGGGCATGACTTTTGTCATGTGTTGAAGGAAGAATGCCCAGCTACATCAAGATGAATATTTAAGTAACCCATAATAACTATTTCAGAGGAGTAGGGAATCAAGGAGTGGCTGAAATTCACCAAGAAAATCAGTCAAAGAAGAGGGATAGTGGAGATAAATATTTACAAGCAATACCTGTTTGTTGCCAGAAATGAGAGTAGCAGCCAGGACCTCAGATGAATTGGCTGCTGGAAGACGCAAAGTGAATCTGCCACTGGAATATACCACTGCACCAAGGTTCATTGAGGTTAGAAAAGGTTGGCAGAATGAGATCAGAAGTAAATGCCAATGTATCGTTAGACTGAAGCCAAATCTCATTAAGAGCAAGTATTCAGTGGAATGGGCAGCAGCTTTATTTTACTTTCTTACATTTTACCGTATAAATATTCAGATACATACATACATACAATTACATATATGCATACACATACAAACACACATATGTATAGGTCTATACACATTTACATATGTATGTCTGTACTCTTAATTTTGCTGATTAGGCGAAGGTGATGAGTGAACCGTGTCCACTGTACAACGGAGACGTACTGCAGATCAGCAGGACAGTGCTTGACCTTCACATCCATCCAGGTCATGACACCTGCATGAACTGTGAACCGGGCAACCTGCTAGTCCGAGCTCCTTCGTCTCAGAAAGGTTTCTGCTTGTAACTGTTTGCTTCCACAGCCTGTGGTTGACTAATTAAAATTTTTTCTGTATTGGCTTTGTTGTCCTGTTTTGAAGTTTAAAATGTAGAACCTGTGATGTTGGCATTGTGTCTTACCTTACCTCCTCTATCCTGCCCTGCTGTAAACTGCTTTACCCACTCTTCTTACTTTATGTGTCTACATATTCAGACACCATAAAGTAACATCTCTTAAGTACCTTGTCTAAGTACCTAGCAAATCTGGTTACAAACTGAGTAACGAGTGTATATTGTTTGACGGTACACTGTCGATGGGAATATCAGACGGTGAGGAAAAGACTGGCTGGCCATCCACCTTCATATGCCGAGGCAGAGAGAAGTGAATTTGCTAATATTTTTACCAGTGGCTGCTCAGATCTTGGACATAGCCTAAGGGACTCTTTGCTTCTTAGGTACCGAAGTGCTGCACTTGCTAGCTTAAGTGTTTGGTGTTTAAGTTCATTAACAACAGCAAGTTCACTGATAAACAACACCACTCAGATAACTGGAAGTCGCCACTGGCAGGCTCTCTCACACACGTAGAGCCAAACCAACCTACTGTAACCTACCATACTATGACCTACCCTATTCAACCCTATCCTGCCCTCTTGTACCCATACTCTACCCTACCCTACCATAACCTACTTGACCTAAAATTTATCTGAGCGTAGTTGAATGCATCCTACCTTAGCTGTGGTGTGCCCTGTTTGCTTTCTGCTTTCTCAAATCTTATGGCAGCTGTTTGTTGCATTTGTTACTTTACTCTTGTTAATTTTGTATGTTGCTTCATATTATGTTACATTCTTGTATTTTCATGTTAAATGCTGTAGTTGGTTATTTGTGTTATGTGTTGTGGTTTCTGTAGAAAATGTCATCGTCATGACTAAGGAAGAGAAGGAACAGCAGAGACGGCAGCAGTTGAAAGCCATGAAGAAGAAATATGGGCTTCAGGTGAGTTTTTCTGACTTTGTTGTAAGTGGTTTAGTCGCAGGATTAGGATGCTACGGTGCGGATCTTTTAGGATGCAGGTCTCCAGATCCCAGGGTTCATGTCCGTACATTAATTGGGTCATGAGTAAATGAATGTTGTTTCTCATTAACACTAGCAAGGGATGTTCTTACAGGATTATGGATTACTTGAAGACTGGGTGGGGTTTAATTCAATAAGTCGGTTTCCAAAGGCTTTTATCAGAGTTTCCTGTAGATAATTCTGCTTAATTTGATCTGGCAAGGTAGTTTCAATTTACGTTTATGCCTTTACTAAGAGCCTCTCAGAGACACGATGAAAAACTTCCTTTATGATGACTACAGCTTCCACTCAGAATCTATAAACCATGATATTACTCGGTAGGACTTTTTTAGGGTCGTTGCATACGCCTTTGAGGCTGTTGTTAATTGTGCGCATTGTAGCTGTCTGTTTAATAATAATAATAGAATAAAGCTTGCCCTGTGCATCTGACCTTCGTCAAGATGTAATGCACTTCTAAGAAATCTTAAAATAATCGAGTGTTTTTCAAATTTGAGCAATAATGCGACTGTGTGGTTTCAGCAAATGGATTTTGAAGTGAATGGACAGCCACTGGACAAGACGAGGTACCAAGACAGAGCGGCAGAGCGGCGAACCAAGCATGGAAGCGATAATCCACACCAGAGGAATGACCAACCCTCATCCGTTCACAGGTCAGTCTGTATATTCTACTTTGTATGTATGTAAGTTTTTAAATAATTAGAATATGATGTGTTCATTATTTGAAAATCTTTGGATTTTGAGATGGAATTGATCCTGACCTCTTGGTATCTGCCTCACTAATTTTGTTTTTGATTAAACTCCTGTGAAAAACTGGTTCCCATGACTTGGCATATTTTTAGGCACTGAAGGAATCCTTAGTTTGCGATTCTGTTTAATTCAAATTCCTAAATAATCAACTTGTCATGTTTCTGGTTAATTGTTTAGCTTGTTTATTTGAACCAGAGCGATAGCTTCTGAAAACGTTGGACACAAGTTACTTTCGAAAATGGGTTGGAAAGAAGGAGAGTCACTCGGAAAGTCACAGCAGGGCATCAAAGAACCGGTAGATTGGGTTTTTCTATCATATTATCTGGTGCAAGAATTACAAACATTTTGCGATTAATGCCATCAGTTTGTTTCTAAAATATTGGATAGATGTTATAATAATAAAATTAAAAATAATAGTGATAATGATAATTGTGATAGAAGAAAAAAGCAGTTTCTTAAGCTAGCCCTGAGAGTCAGCAATGGGTATGAAGCATTAGCAACTTCTTAGCAAATATTTCTTAGCATCGACACATGAGGGCGGGTGACAAGTTCTCTCCCGCACTGTCTGATCTTCCCACTTACAGTGTACGGTCAGTGTACTCATTAGAGCCGAGTTTGCTAGGGATCACAGGAGAAGCTGAAATCTTGAAACAAATTTCTCTCCTGGTGGGGATTTGAACCCCTGACCTCTCAGGTTGACAGTCCAGCACACTAACCACTAGACAACCACACACTCCAATGGTAATGATAATAATATGCCATGATGCCATGGCATTTAGAGGTACATTTTTGGATGGCTGTAAAAATTGGGATGAGACCTGATCTTTCACAGATCAGTCATTTCCTACTGCTAACCAAATTTCCATTCTTGAAGGATAATATCTGCTCTTCAGATAAAAAATCATTATGACAATGATGTGGTTTATCATAATTTTGTAAAACTCTCAATTTGTTCAGATCCAAGCGAGTCTGCGCTACGACCAATCAGCCGGCTTAGGATCCGAAGGAAATCTGACGTCTGCTGACGACGTTGTCCACGTTCATTCGTCCAAAAAGTGGGTCAAGGCTCGACAACGATACAACAAGATTGCCATGAAAGCAGACGATGCCATTGAGAAAGTGACGCAGAATCGACATTCAACTGCAGAAGATGAGGGCAAGTTAGACTGTAGCTCAGGTGATGCAATGCCAAACAACGTTGCTGCTGCTTACAAACGACTGTGGGTCAAAGGCGAGGATGTGGAACCAGCTTTGACGTGATTGGCTCAAAGGTCAGGACCTGGAACCAGTCTTGATGCTGTTTGTTTTATGTTACTTATGCTGTTGTACTGGCTGAAACAGCAAAGAGAACAGAAGTAATACCAGGGTGTTGTAAATTTTTACGGCCTAACATTATATTCGTACACAGTGACATGTGGTGAAGTGTTCTCTGTACATTTGTTGGTGCAAAATTAGTAATTTTTGAATAAATTTGCAGAAATGTGGACCCTTGAATGACCGACATGTAAACAACTGTACATAAACTACCCGAAAGACTCAAGTGAACTGTGCTTTCTCGTGCACTGGACTGCCCACTAGAAATCTGATCTGTTCCATTAGAAACGGGGTTTAAAAGATTCTTGGCCGATTTTTCACTGCATCTGTTTTGTTTTATGTCATGTTTCAGCGTCTTCACGAGAGGTTCTTCAAAGGCATGTTGTAAAATGTACCATGCTGCACACAAAAACAGCGAGTCTGAGAATTCATTAAAAGTCTGAAAACCACGTGGTCCAAAGTTCACATTTCTCTTCGATTTTTCCGTTTCCATTTTCATTCTCCACTTTAGCTGAACATTACATAATACTAGTCGCTAACTGTAATGGTGCACCATGGTTAGTGTGATGGACTGTCAACCCAGAGGTCGGGGCTCAAATCCTGGCTAGGACAGAAAGATATTCAGAGATTTCTGTTCCGCTAGCGCCCTCTAGCAAGCTCAGTTATAAAAATGAGTACACCACTAGTGGCAAGATACTGGTGGTGAGGCTAAGTAAGTAATGCATTTGTTAACACGCCATATGCCCATCAGCTGAGTGAGGCCTATTACCGGCATATTAGGACTTGCTCAAGGTCTGTATAAAGTAACCGTCTCAGAGGAGGCTTGAACCTGTGCTCGCCGAGTTGCAGGCCAAGTACTCTAACCATTCAGCTAATGTGCCTCACAGTAGCCAATTATATCACAGAATTGTCAGAAGATGTTATATTGCCACAATCACTGTCTGACTCCTCGATCTTGACCTGGGACCGAACCCTTCCTGCCTATCGATTTTGTTTTGACTGAGCGCCCGTGAATAAGCTTGTTCCCGTGACTTAGCTTTCGTTGGGTGCTCTAAAAATCTCAAGCTTACGATATCTTGGTCAGTTACCATTCCATCTGCATAGAGTTAAATCTGATTGCATAACACCATAGGTCTTTGAATAGTGTCAATAGTGGTAAGTAGGCTTTCATAGTAGCTGGGCAAAGTAAATTATTACATTACTTAGAATCCACTTAAATTGATTACTTTCACACAATTTGTCAAAATTCATCATCAATATCATCATCATCATACCCATCATCATCACAGTAACTGAAAGTAATAAACACAAAGTAACTCCAGCCGCTTCCAGTACCCATTCATTTGACCGCTTTTCCATATCGTGGATGGAAAAGCGGTCAAATGAATGGGTACTGGAACCGGCTGGAGTAGAGAGGAATCTTTTGAAGACAGTAAGGAAAAGGAAATTGATCTATTTTGGCCACATCATGAGGAAGGAGGGAACATGCATCGAGAAGGAGATAATACTGGGCACAATACCGGGAGGACGGAAAAGAGGAAGACCGAGAATAAACTGGTTGGGCAACATCAGGGCATGGACTGGGCTAACAATGGAGGAGATGCTCAGGCTGGTGGAGGACAGAGGACACTGGAGGAACATTGTGCATGATGCATTGTGGCTTGGTTTGGCTTGGTTTTGGTGTGCCATCGGTTGATGCCTTGTGCATTAGACACTGGCGCATTAGAAGTTGCTAATTAATAATTTAATAATGCGGCCGAATCTCGGAACGAGGAAGGCTGAGAACGGAACGGAACGGAACTAAAAGTTGCCTTTATTAAAGGAATCTCCACAAAACCTAGTCAATAAAAACAGTAGCAATAATATGATGGATAAAACTTTCTCAGTTACACAACACAAAGGCAGCTAACAGTTCACTGCCCTTCAAAACAACTGTCTTATCGCACACAGAATGACAGTTTTCACCCTGTACAGGTCTAGAGTAAGTTTTGCATTGGTGAAGCAGTCTAATTTTTATGTACTCTGAGGCAAAGTACCGGATCAGATAACTTGGTGATTATTCATTGGTGGGGTTTCCAGCCCATGCTCAGCAAGAGACAAAAATCTCACTGCCAATAAAACTTTACAAAATATTCTTTATATGCATAATTACATTATTATTCAGTATAGGTTTCTGACTTGGTCCTATAATTTTACGGATAGAGAGTTCAGCCGATTTACACACAGCTATAACATCAGGTGATGGAGAAATTAGGCCACCTCTGTCCTTTATTTCAATCAAGCCAAAATGATTTTGGCTAACATCCTCTTGTCTCACAGATTGTAGTGAACCAAGGCATACCTCACAAGACAGGTCAGATTCTAATGATCTCACAACAAAACCAAATATATAAACAACATTATCAACAAATTTTGACAAAGATTCTATACTTGGCAGATAGTTATGGTCAAAACAAACTGAATCAGATTCTTTAACATCATTTAGCCTGGAATGAGAAATGCTATCAATGTCCACATTCAATCTGCTCTGCTTTTTTTCAATGAAGTCATTAATTGTCAACAACTTGCAAGTATTCATTGGCTCACAGTGTTACCAGTAGCAACATCCTTTAGATGGTTGTGTGTGAGCAATCGTTTCCAGGTAGCACGCAACTGAATCAAAGTTTTCATAGAATGAACCCGTACCACTAATCTCCGTGTTTTTGCTGGCTTGTTTTCAGACTTGCATGGCTTCCAATCTCTGATGAGCTTCACCCAGGCATTGCTTTAGTTTCCGAGGGATTGGCATAGAATACGGGCGATCTGCAATGTCTTCAGATGTGCATGTTGTAACTGTTGCCACTGGTTCTGTTGAAGTGAAATGTAGTAATCCAGAAACAGCAGACACTGGCACAGATCTGTCTTTTGGAGCTCTGCATGGCTTACAGTTCTTCTGCAGATGTGACGGTAGCCTGAAGATGGTTGGAACAGCATCTGTAAGTATCACATCATAAGCTCTGAATATCTCATCTGACAGATACTTTAGAGACTGGAATTGACCATATTTCTGGAAATGTCTTTGCTCATGGCAACATTTATTTCAAAGATCTATTTACTTCTCAGGCCAGACCAGACTGTACATGGAAACTTAAAATAGCATGCAATGGTGATGAAGAATCTCACCCAATAAAGTGTCTTCGTAAGGTGAGCAGGGTAAAGGCTAAGATGGTCGCTACAGAAAATAATGAAAACATTTAACATTTATCATGTGGACATTGCAGCCTAGGGTAACAAAATGGTAAAGCCATCACGGCTGGCAACATACAGATTATATACACCCTTCCTCCGTTGAACTGTCTGACCAAGCAGTCAAAACAATCTGGTGTAAAGCGTACAGAACTTACACGTGACCATTTAGTGGCATTGAAGTTTGTTCTGTGCATTGCATATTCCCAGACTTTGACACAATCTGGCCGTGACATTGGAAATATGAACAAAAAATTATTCAAACTATCAGGAGCTTATCATAAACTTTTGTTCAACCATAGCCTAACTGAAATTAAGGAACTGTTTTGATGTTCATTGATAAACAGAAGTTCAACTTGGCATGAGTCTTGGGCTTAGAGTAAACCATAACGTTTTTGCAATGCCACCTAATTTAAATTTTGAACACCTATCAAAATGGAGTAATCTTGTAACTTGGGGGACCATAATTAAGCCTAAAGAATGAACATGAGTACCTCCTGCGTCCTCCGTAGGCGATGGGATGCGATACTACTCCAGATCACGATGTGAAGTTATGAAATTTAACCCAACACTTTTGCCTATCGATTTTGTTTTGACTGAGCGTCTGTGAATAAGCTGGTCTCCGTGACGTAGCTTTCGTTGGGCGCTGTACAAATCTCGGGAAAAAGATTACGATCCCTGAGGCTAAGTGTAAACGTGCTAATACTCACGCCAAAGATCTTAGAGTCGTAGACTAAGATATGACACTCAATGTATCTGAATGTACACACCACCTACCTTGGGATGTGTGGCGCCACCATACGATTGGATTGATAGAGTTTGTAAACATGGCTTCGAAGCCAGGAGGGATCTGTTGTGCTGCGATTAATTGCAGCGTAACGACGTACAATGCGCAAAAGATTTCATTATTTAGATTTCCGAAAGATGCTGAAAGGTAAGTACAAAGTAACGTATAAACTATATTATTAAATGTTCGATGACTGCTGTCGGTGATACACATAACATACATCACATACCCGATACATACCCGATAGACCCATTGAAAGATGGACAGGGTCGAGGCCATACTGTCGGTATAGAAAATCCCGAATACATCACACTCTTCTATCAATCACCGCTTTTCATTCCTCAAGCTGTTATACGTGATCAGAGGCCCACAAACAATGCTATTTGGAAACATTGGAAAACGTTTCTGTTTCGAAAATATCACTTGAGATGTTGGCGACCGGCAAACGTTCTCTGTGCAAAGTCTGTTCTGGCTTTCAGATCTTGTCTAAGAACGCATCTCTTCCTTATTTCCTAGGTTGTTTCCATGTCATATCAATATGTAACTTTTGCTTATAACTTGCCCGGCAACATTTTATTGTAGAAAATTAATAGTTATCTGCTGTTACTGTTTTATTACATGAGAACAGGTGTAAGAAGTGGAGAGTAAACACGCGGCGTTCAGACCTGGACTGCAAAAGTGTTGAAGTGCTGAACAAAACCTTCCGACTGTGCAGTAGGCATTTCGAAGATTCACAGTTCATGAACACCAAACATGACAAGCTTATATGGAATGCAGTTCCAACACTGTTTGATATTCCAAACAAGCCATCATCGATCACACAAAAACGACGACACATTATCAGGCATACACCAAAGTCAAATGTTTCTGTGAAAAGCAGCAAATTACAGCTGCTCAAAAACGTTCCTAACAAACACAAGGACAGCGATGAAGTTCTTGCTGTGGAAGAGTCTCTTTCTGCAGCTGTGGCTGTCAATAGTGTTTTGCCTATTTCATCATCTGCTAACCTGGAACTTCTAAATGACCAGTCTGAAGGTTGCTCCACGGGGTGCAACAGTGTCTTGACACGGAAGCAAGGAGCTGCTTCCTGTGACCGTTTGATAGCAGAACTGTGCAACTATCTTCCACCATCTACTGTCACTTTTCTGAAGACACAGATCAATATGTGTCTTGTTTCCAAACAAGGTAGACGTTGGACAGTTAATGAAAAAGTGTTTGCAATGTCTGTATTTTATCAAAGCAGAAAATCTTATAAGCTGTTGCAAAATATTTTCTGTATGCCATCCAACAGGACTTTGCAGCAAACGCTCCAAAACTGCAACCTTTATCCCGGCTTTAGCAAGCAATTTTTTGGTACTCTAAAAATAAAGGTGCAGCAAGCCTCTGAGAAGGCTAAAGACTGTGTGCTAATTTTTGATGAAATGGCATTAAAGCAGAAATTGATATACAACAGGGAACGGGATTGTATAGAAGGTTTTGAGGATTTTGGTGTGTTTGGAACTACTCAGCATACAGCAGACCATGTTCTTGTATTTATGTTGCGTGGAATTTCTGTGAAATGGAAGCAGCCTCTTGCTTACTTTCTTGTAAGTGGGTCTATCAAACCAACTATTTTGTACAGCCTTTTGCATGATTGTCTGGCAAAGTTGGAGGAAATACATTTATTTCCTAAAGCTGTTATATGTGATCAGGGACCCACAAACAGATGCTATTTAGAAACATTAGAAAACGTTTCTGTTTCTCAACCATTTCTGTTTCATGGTTGCAAAAAAGTGTATGTAATCTACGATCCCCCACATTTGCTTAAAAACATTCGAAACAACTTTAAAAAACATGACTTTGTATGGGGTTCTGGAGAAAACAGGCAAAATGTGTGTTGGAAGCATGTGTCAGAATTTTATGCATTTGACAGAAACCTGCCCATTAGAATGGCACCTCGTCTGACGGATAAGCATCTTGATATGCCTCCATTTACTAGCATGCGTGTCAATCTTGCAGCACAAGTTCTTAGTCACTCTGTGGCAGCAGGCATTCAAACACTTTGTCACCTTGGAAAGTTGGATAGAGATGCAGAACATACTGCAAAATTCATTGAAAAGTTTGATAAGATTTTTAACGCTTGTAATAGCCGAACAATAAAGAGTTCGCAACCCATGGGGCATGCGGTTTCTAATGGCAGCGGTCATGATGTGTTCTTCCAAGACATATTGGCTTACTTGCAAGACTTAAAACCTGCCAGATCAAAGAAGGTACTGCCTTGCATTTTAGGCTGGCAGATTACATTAAAGTCCATTATTGAACTGTGGAAAAATTTATATGCAGAGAACAAATATAAGTTCTTGTTGACATCTCGGTTAAACCAGGACTGCATTGAGAATTTTTTTTCAACGATCCGTGGTTGTGGAGGACACAGGGACAATCCTGATGTCACAGAATTTCGTTCCAATTTTAGATATATCGCTGTTGACAAATTGTTTGTTGATAATTGTGGACGAAACTGTGAAAATGATATAGATGATGTGCTTATAGATATATCGTCATTGTCGAATCTTTTGAAGTCCAGGTTACATGATGATGAACACTATGCTTCCGCTTCACATATTGATCATGAGATCACTTGTGAAATGACATGTGAAGATGACTTTGACCTTCAAGATATATCAGATATTCCTGATTTGCCACTGGAGGTTGACAATGTCTTGGCATATATGCGTGGCTATATCTTAAGAAAGTGTGGCTTTAATGATGGATCTGGCATGTGCCAAACATGCAGTGATTTGTACACAAGTGTACACTTGTCTTATCCTCAGTTTCCTTTCTTACAGCTAAAGGCATTTAAAGACACTGGTTGTTTAGTTTACCCATCCATGGCGTTTTTGGCTTTCACCAGGGACTTGGAAAAACTGTTTCAGAATTCATTTGACAAATTGCAGCATAGTTCTGGTATATTAAAACGACTATGCTTATTTGCCCAAAAGAATTTAGATATTGCTGCATGTGGATCAGCAACATGTGGTGCCCGGCTGAAATACATGATGAAATTGTACATGACAGTTCGAATCCACAGTAAGATCAAAATTCTTAACCAGCAACTTCAAAACTCCTGCAAGCTTAAGCGCAATCGTAAAGCAAAGAAAATTTTGCATGAGTAAGCAGTTCAATTTATTTTTTTCATTTGTCTGCCTTCTGTTGGTTTGGTCATGGATACAGACTTCTGAGGCTTTATTGTTGACATTGTTTCTTTACTGAAGATGAATGTGAAACCAAAGATCTTTGTGTAATACTGCTCAGCTCCATACACTTAGTTCAATGTTAGTGTTCTTAATTATGTATATTTGAATTATGTAAACTGTGAGTGAATTTTATTTGCAATAAAAAATTATTCACTTTACTTGTATATCCAAATTTCAGGCCGAGAACGCTTACCAATAGGCTACATTATTTGTCTGCGTCTATCTTTGCTAAGAAGCTATCAATCCAATCACTACGTGGCGCCACGGTTTGCGTACATTTGACCACCACCAGGCCGAATACACAGCGGAGATAGAAAGTGTCATATCTTAGTCTACGACTCTAAGATCTTTGCTTACGCATGGAAAGTTATTCCTGCCGTTCTTGATTCCAGAGTGGCAACGTTACTGCATCCAAATGCAAGATAATTTTTCGTACATTAGATTTAGATTTACTTTCTATTTCGCACGTTTTTTTTACACTAATACCAAAGATCTTAGAGTCGTAGACTACGACTCTAAGATCTTTGCTAATACCGCCGAAGTACATAGAAGAACACATGGACACCGTCTACGTGCAAGATGGCAGCCCTTTAGAGTCAGCCATATGACGTCATTCGGGGGCCTGGCTCTGATTGAATGATTATTGCGTTATGACGTCATCTCACCGAAGCTTATAACTTCAATTTTAGCAACCCGGAAAACCGTTATAATTTTCGTGAAGTTGGTAGTAAATAGGGCCTACTGTTCGGTAAACAATGCAAGTTGAAATTGATCTATATTGTTTTATTTTGTTGCTATGTTTGTTGTGTTTGCTTGGAGGGTTCTTATTTTACCTCCGCGCTTGGAAGCGGCCTGCTCCGCGTCAAAAGGTGGCTAATCCAACGCTGCCGAAAAGCTGCCCGCGACATCCACACAGACCCTGTTGCTGCGAGTTCAAAAAAAAGATTTTTAGGGGCTAAAAAGTAAGTTCATCTTGCCTACGCACAAGGCGTAAGCCATACAGTAACAAGTGGATTGCCGCTCCGCTGTACCAGTTTCAGAAGGCTGTGTTTATTTTAAAATATTTATTAACCCGCTAACACATGCCTTTTATTTCAAAGTGAGTTTAACATAGCATACGGTTAACAAATGGAGGAGCAGTTTTAATTTTTTAAATACTGAAACAAAATATACTGCAAAAATTAGTTTTGTACTTTTAAAAGGACGCTATGTTATTCACTATCCAACCACCCAGATCTATCACTTGTGCTTTCTCATACCTTTTTTTGAGGCCATACGGTCGCTATAGAAAATCATGTACATTTACATCTATATTTATCTCGGCTTCCAGTATTTGCCTCTCGCAGTTCTGCAACTGCTCCTTAATCTACGCAGCACCAGCTCTTTGGAACGATCTCCTGAAAGACTGCTACCAGTTTGCTTATCCCCATTCTCACATGTCAGTAGAGCACTCCTCTGCTTGCCCTCTCCCCTTCAGCCTTCCATGTAAGATGGAACACATAAGTTTTCAAGGTATGCTATGCTGCTTCTGGTCCTGCACCATCCCATGACTATCACCAACTGTTTCCACCACGGCTGCCATTAGGAACCAACGTTGATGATAATGGTGGTGGTGATAGAGGAGATTTCTCTGACCAGTCATATTTTGACCAGACAGTTTATGCGTTTTTTCTACATGCTCACTTGAAGTGACCGCTTGACTGATGTCTTGTACGTCATGATAACGGCGCTAGAGAAGTGATGGGATTAGATTAAAATTAGATTCTTATGGCTTTTGAGAGAATGTGAGTTTTTGTTTTTTTGTCCACAGGTTTCTTCCTCCACTGCTGTCATCCACAATTCACAATTCCTTATGATTTTCTTATTTTTCGAATAATTTAAGCTTTCTCTTTTCTTGGAGCTCTTCACGTGCTTTAACCAGTGTGATATAAATGTCCATTTAATCTCAAGTGTTTCTGATCTGGTCATCTAACTAACGTCAATCAAACGATGATGCTTCATTAGTTAAACTGCCAAAGTCCAGCCTCGAACCAGTCTGGTCTGAATCCAGAAAAACACAGAAAACAGAAGCCATGGAAAACAGGATCACAAGAAAACAAGAGAAAGCAAAATGCAAGAGAAAAACAGAGAAAACAAGAGAAACAGAAGAATAAAGACAAAGAGAAAACAGGCAAACACAATGAAGGTGAGTCATAACAGCTGTTGAATAGTTCTTCCTAATGGGTTGATACTTGTAGAGTGTCATGTCACACGTGTTGATTATGTTGTTAGGATCTATCATCCCTCTCTTCTCTGCTGATTACATATGTATGTGTGTATGTACAGTACGTATGTACTGGTATGCATGTAGAGTAAGGAGGCGTCCCCAGGTATGGCCATATAACTTCCTTTATGCACTGGCTTCCCATTCAGCAGCCTGTCCAGTTCAAGATCCTAACGCTTATGCGTAATTGTCTCGTTGGCTCTCCTCCATCATATCTTAGGGACTTCTGCATTTTGGTCTCCTTGGTTCCAGGCCGTAGCACTCTCCGGTCGGCCTCCCTTGGACTCCTGACTGTCCCTCGTATGCACACAGCTACAGCTTAGTCTAGAAGCTTTGCCTATGTTGGACCTAATAGCTGGAATCACCTTTCCCGAGAGCTCCGGCTTGAATTCCTTAGTTTATCTCTTCGCAGTTTCACAAGCGACTGAAGTCTGTATTATTTGCCAGTGGTCTCACTGGTTCGGGTCGGGAGCGCCTCTGATGAGTCTATTCTTGAAGTGGCGCTTTATAAATGTCAGATTACAGTTACAATTACAATTAGTATTACAATTACAAATGTGTACCAGGTATGTATGCAGGTACTTATATATGTATTTCTCTGTACACCTTATATATGTTTGTATGCATGTGTGTATTTATTTATTTATTTATTTTATTTATTTATACAGAACACTTATATAGCGCCCCTTCAAGAAAACTACTCAGAAGCGCTCCCAAACCAACCTCGGCGAAAGAGAACAGTCTTAAGAGAAGAATAGAAGATAGAAGTAAAATCCCGGGGCAGAAGACGTAGAGTAACAGGAAGTCCATTCCAGAGGGTTGGGCCAGCAACAGAGAAAGCACGACGCTGTATGGTCGAGGTGCGAGTGCGAGGTACTAGTAGATTACAACTAGCAGCGGAGCGAAGAGAAGCACGTCCCAAATTGGACCGGACAGGTAGGCAAAGCTCCCTCAAGTAAGAGGGGGCAATACCCAACAAGGAGTTCCAAACAGAGACGATGACCCTATAGTGAATGCGCTGACTCATAGGAAGCCAGTGCAACTCATCTCGCATGAAATCAGAGACATGACCAAACCTAGAGATGCCACCAATAAGCCGTGCAGCCGCCCGCAACACACGTTCCAGGCACAAAAGCCGTACATCAGGGAGTCCAACATATAAAGAAGAGCAGTAATCCAACCGACTAGTGACAAATGCATGAACCAGAGTCTTAGATGAGGTGACTGAGAGAGAACGTGAGACAACACGAAGTTGCCGTAGCTGGTAGTAGCAACTACGACAAAGACGATGTACCTGAGCCTTAAAAGAGAGCTCCTGATCCAACTCAATGCCAAGGTCATAAACAGTGACTGAGAAGGTGATGTGAGGAAACTCTAAATGTAGTACAGGTAGATTGATTTTAGCCAGTTGCTGCCTAGTGCCCAACCAAATATATTGAGTCTTGGAAGGATTCAATCTCAATCGATTTGAAGACATCCAAGCCACAAGGGAGTCAGAAGCACGACACATAGCTCGAACAGCAGCTGCGGCATCAGAAGCAGAACAATGAACGTAGGCCTGCACATCGTCGGCATAGGACTGGCTTGAAGCCGAGCACGCAGCTAGCAAAGAGCCAAGGTCAGCAGTAAACAATATATAAAGCAAGGGACCCAAAACTGACCCCTGAGGCAATCCAAACAAGGAAGGAACCCAAGGTGAGCGGGATGGGCCATAAACCACACAGAGCGTGCGCTCAGATAGAAAAGAGGCCAACCAATCGAGAAAGTTGCCAGATAAACCAAAAGAAATAGCCAGACGTTCCAACAGTATAGCATGATCGACCGAATCAAATGCAGCACTAACATCAAATAATGCAAGTAAGGTAACTTGAGAACGATCTATATGTATGTATGTATTGAATGTATGTATATATGTATGTATGTATGTATGTAATGATTGATTGTATATATGTGTCTATGTATGTAGCACCTTCTAACGAAATCGGCTTTGACGAGTGCATGGACTTTACATTTGTCAGGAAGAGAGATCTAGCCACCGTCTCTCATGCCAGTGGCTGCCTCTTGGAATTGTTTTAAAGGGATCTTCTTCATGTTCTTGTAGCGAATGACGTGAAAGGCACGGGTCCAAGTGGCGATGGCTCTGAGACACACTCAGTACACAGCTTCCATTCTCCAAAGCAGAGCAAGATGCCGACAATAATTCAGATTTACGAACCTCGGACACTTCTTCATCCTCTTCGGTTCTGTCACCAACGGAAACGCATCAGCTCTACAGTCCTCACTTCTGCGACCGACTTTGCGCTTTGCCGAAAACCTATGGTAAGAAACAGAAGGAGATTAAAACATTGATTGGGTTGACTTCATTTCAGAAACATGTATGACTACGAGGCCATTCATATATCATGTACAGTTGCTAACTGACACAATCACAGCAACCCAACGATGGGACACCTTTTTAACTTCACAACTAACCCTTTCAAGTAGAAACAACTGACTGGAATGCCCCAAGTAGTGTTTCTGCAGAGTCGCTATATAAATTGACAAATACAATACAATGAAGTACTAACAGTTGTTAACTGACATGACAAACAGCAATCCAATGACAGGATTATTTGCTTAATTTCTCATTTTGCATTGGTATTTGTTTACTGATCCATAAAGGATGGAGGGCTGAGCTGGCATGGTATTCTATGGACAGTTGCCTATCCAACTACTGACCTAGCTCGATTGGTCTTAACTTTTCAATGCCTGCTATCGTCATATCAACAAAACTTAGCGGCCACCCATGTTTGCCTTTCAGCAGGTCATCTGGGGTTCAAATCTTAGTGTATCCTGCGAATTTGACAACTCGTTCATTATTATCAGACCTTGTACTCTCTAAGGAAAGGTTTTCCAGTTGTTGGATTGCTCATGTCTTGTCTGCACTTTGAACAGCTGAAAGTTCCTTCAAACCCTGGCCTGTAATGACTTCAACTACTGTTGATTAAAGCTTAAACAGGCGATTACCTTACCTCACCTTGTGCATTTAAATCCCTGGCAGTTTAAGATATTTATTACCTAATCAGCAAAATCTGTGTATTTGAGTTGTTCTCTGTTTTTATGCTGTTGTTTATCGATTGTTTTAGTTTTGAATCGAGTCAACAAAAGATGAAGGAGTTCCCTTCAAGGGATTGGGAAAACTTCGTGTTAAGCTCTGAGGTGACCTGCATTCTGTAATTTTGACCTCTTTGAAATCTTTTCTGGTGTGCGACAGGATCTGTGTTCCAGTGCCAGATACCTCTGATGGCGATAAATTTGGGTCCTTTAATAGTAATTAGCACCAGATACGAATTTTCTTACTTTCTTAAAAAAATTAATATGCTTCCTGGCCAGAATTGGGTTTGTCTGAATTATGAAAACTGTTGTATAGTGTTTGGTCAGCAGCTGGAGGAACTTGACTCAGTTCTGTCACCAAATTTACGAGTTTGACTCATGTTTGCGCAGTTTAAACATATCATTTTGACTTGAAGAATTTTGTGCTGTCGTTATTAAAAATGTTTTTCTACTGCATTGGCATTTTCGTGTTAGAGCCTGAATTTCAGATGGCTAAGAGATAATGAAGGTGCAGAAGGTATAAGCAGCTCTAGGATGTCCTAACACGTAGCCAGTTATTTTGCTGCCACTGTGATATAATACTTATTCAAGCAGTTTGCCATTCACCACTATTTATGAGATTGAATAGTGAGGTTCTTTCCTGCACAGAATTATATAGCGCCATTTAAAGCTGTCTACCCAGAAGCTGTCCTACCAAGCTGTGACAAGAGGTGATGCATCATAAGAAATTGCAGTGTTGGATAATTATCAATTCTGAGTATTGCATGACTAAGCACCCTATGAGTTTCAACTGGAGTGATGTTGTTTTGCTCTTAAGTTGTTGCAGGTCTTCATTTTTAAATGTTAGACGGTCATGTTTCAGTGCTTTCGTGAGAGATTCCTGAATGGCGCTCTATAAATGTGCACCATTGCATTCGGTACCGTCTTGCATAGAAAAACAGTGATGCTAAGAATTCATTAACTATACGAGTGTGAAACCACAGGATCCCAGGTTTCACATTTCTCAACGTTTTTCTCTTCTAAGTTCATTCTCCACTCAGCTGCACACTGCAATCTACTAGGCATTCACTTGTGGGTACGCAACAGTCCAGTGGTTACAGTAAATAAGTAAGTAAGACATTTGTTAACATGCCATATGTCCATCGGCTGAGCGAGGAATTGTAGGCGTACAGTACTGGACTGTCAACCATTCGGTCGAGGCTCACTTCCAGCTAGGATAGGAAGATGTTCCAAGATTTCTGTTCCACCAGCGCCCTCTAGCAAGCTCAATAAAATGAATACACCGACTGTTAGTTGGAAGATACGGGTGTCAAGGCTTAACGTGCCATATGTCCAATGAAGCAAGAAATCATCGGCTAAGAAAACGAAGATGCGTTTCCGCCTCTGGATTTTCTTACAAAGCTGCTGTCCAAGTTTCAAAGTTACCCAAAACACGCGCGCGCGCACACACACACACACACGCTAATCTCTTAATTTTCACGTCTCTGTAGTAGAACAGTAATACTTCTCAGCAACACAAATTCTCAACTCGATCGTCTTTCGATTTAGTAATTAGGCTAATTAATTTAGGCTTAATGATATGTAGGCCCAAGTCTATAGATTCAGTTTATTACTGGAATGCAGAAATGCGTGCGTGCGTCCTTGTATGAAACGAAGACATGCACTTTATTATGTAAACTGTCGAGCGATGTTACGCAGTATGTAGGCCCCTACACAGCAGTTCTATACCGGCACGTGCTCAGCTGTTGGAGGTATTTTTCCAATCGGAACTGCCAGGAGCAGGGTAGATGTGTGCAGATTATCCTTAAGGAGTAGAACAATATTCCGATAAGATTCCGTTTCTGATCTGGAAAGAAAATATCCATTAGAATTGCTTCTCCTGTTTTGATTGGCCGATGTAGTTCAGTGTTACTGTAACTTTCCAGCACTGTCTCTCTAAATAGGTTTGTTATGTATTTGTATGCGTGTTTGTGTGTTTGCCTGTCTGTCTGTATGGCTGCGTGTCTTCTATACGTGTGTCAGAAGTTTTCTTGCCATTGCAAAAAGCCCAATTTTTCTCGTCGAATTTCCTTTCTTATGACGGCATCGTGTGCATTATCTGTCCGCTAGTCTGTCTGCTTTGTCCGCTGTGCCTTTCCCTTAGACTTTTGCGCTTTTACGGCAGACAACCCGCTCATTGAGCCCGTAGCGGACCCGCATTGTGCCACGTGTTGTACCTTGGAGTTAGCGATGGGCCCCAAGAACCCGGCTATCAAGTCTTTCCTCCAATACGTTTCAGCCTTTAAGCATCTGACGCTGTTTCTCTCACTTGATAATTTACTCCTCCGCTGATAAACACAGCACACTATAGGTCCACATCGATAACTGTCGAACACACGTGGCACAGTTTGAGGGGAGGATACGATTGCGATCGAGCTCCCAGAACACGAAGCGACGTCAATCGTCTAGATATGACGGCGTCGTTAAATAAACGATTTCAAACAATACGAAGCATGCCTTCAACGAACAACTGCCACCTAGCGAATACAATTATAGCACTTCTAAATATACGACATGAATTCTCACAGTTTATTCTAAATATCTGCTCCCAGTTACCTCTATAGATCTTCCAGATAGCCATGTTTGGCACCTTTATAAAGTCGTAAAGGCGCTAAATAAATATCCAAACGCATACACACATAATAGGCCAACTTTATTAGTGTAAAAAGGAAGGCATAAAATGTAAAAGTATAGGCTTTTAGCTGAACTGCTGAACCAAGGTTATGATCGTAATCGTAATCGTAATTCCGAGATTTCTACAGCCCAACGAAAGCCACGTCGCGGGGACAAGCTTATTCACAGGCGCTCAGTCAAAACACAATCGGTAGGCAAAAGGGTTCGGTTCCAGGTCAAGATCCAAAGTCAGACGGCGTGGCAGCTACGGGTGGTGGTGTTAGGGGTTGGAGAGGAGAGGAGAGAGACAAGCGGAAGAAGGGGTGTCAAGGTACGGTCTGTGAAAGAGGAATGTTTTGAGTTTTGAGTGAAAGGCCGAAGCAGGAATTGCAAGCGGTGGAGCATCGATGAGTTCGTATGATGGGTCAGAAAACTGTCGCAGTTCTGAAGGGAGTTTATTCCAGAATGGTGGGGGCAGCTGTGGCTATGGAGCGATTACCAAATGTTAAGGATGAGGTGACGGGAGGGCGGAGAAATGTTAAGGCAGAAGAGGAAGGGGTTGAGCGAAGCGGTTGTATTGAAAATGACTGAATAATGATGAGGGAGTTGCTTATAATTGCTTCCAGTCATGAACGGCTCGAGGCTGGGCTGAGTTTTATGGCAGGGGTACAACTAGCGGAGTTATTTCAGGTGGCTATACTAAGACAGATGACGAACTGTGGATGCACAAAGACTCTATTACCAACTGCATTCGAAATCTATGTTTCAACACGCACGCACGCACACAAACACGCGCACACGCACACAAAAGCGCACACACATGCATACAGACAACACAAACATACACAAACAAACACACAAACTGATACTACGCGTTATTCTTGTTTACTATTTCTCATTTATTAAGCGCCACTATCTAATAACTAAGCATCAGTTGATGGCGCTAAGCAGTTGTGAGTGAAGGACTTGCTCAAGGTCCCTACACACTAACTGTTTCAGGGCAGGAGGTTCGAACCTCTGCTCTCTGCATTACAACTTAGCCGAGCTCTCTGACCAATAGGCTACCGTGTCCCAAGCAAACATACACAAATAAACACACAGAAAAACACAGACAACCACTCACACTGGGCCAGTGAAACAACACACGACCCCATACATAATCTTACAGGTGGTCGCATAACACTCCATTTTCCAGGTGCCACTCGACCGTTTGGTTCACGAACTGCGTTCATTTGCGCTCTCCTTCCCGAAACCAGCTTCCATCGGTTGCTACTGGCCTCTATTCCACTCTGAAGGTCAAAGAATCAGGTCAGGTCGGGTAACTGTAATCACAGACTCTAATGTAATCGTTAGAATTTCTAAAGCGTTACATTGAAGCTAAGCACAGAGCAGAGCACGAGCTCATTCACGAGAGGCGTCAAGTCAGAGGAGTTGAATGTACGTGAATATTTGTATGCAGTGTGCATGTGTATGTATGTTTATGTATGTTTGTATGTGTATGTATGTATGTGTATGTATGTATGTGTATGTATGTATGTATGTATGTATGTATGTATGTACGTAGGTATGTATGTATGTATATGTATGTATGTATATATGTAGGTATGTATGTATGTAGGTATGTATGTATGTATGTAGGTATGTATGTATGTATTTAGGTAGGTATGTATGTATGTATATGTATGTATGTATGTATGTAGGTATGTATGTAGGTATGTATGTATGTATTTAGGTAGGTATGTATGTATGTATTTAGGTAGGTATGTATGTATGTATGTATGTATGTATGTATGTATGTAGACCTATGCATGTGTGTGTGTCCTGTCTTAGTATTGCTATCGTCGTCTTTGCACCTCAGTCGAATGATGATCGTTTGACCTCCAGAGGGACGACTTCTCTGAGGAGGAATTTCTCTGGTGGATTATAAACAATAATAGCCTAATGGGTGACTTCTACCTTTTTAACAATTGCATTAATTACGACCATATGATTCTGGAACCTTGTCCAACATACGGGGATGTTGCCGAATGATTGTTGGATCAGTTTTGCAATCACCGTCTGATTGGCTGTCATCGCATTCGTCTATAATTCTCTGTAAATCTGATTTCCTTCTCATTTTTAACAACAGATGTCATCGAGAACTTAACTCATCATGAGATGTGCATCCGCCTGGTATTTCTCTCCATCCGTCCGTACGACTGTCCGTCAGTCTGACTGTGTACGTATGTATGTATGTATGCACGTATATATATATTTATATAACTGACAATCGCTCAATTAAAGCCGAGAATTAAATCTCCGGCAGGAGGAGGAGCAGGAGGAGGAGGAGGAGAAGGAGGAAAGGGACACGAACTGATAATTGTATGGCAGATAATACAGCAGATAAATCTGCGCTGACGACGTATCTTGCACTTATATACGACCCAGTTTTGGACACGGTCTACAACGCCAGTAATCGTAATCGTAATTCCGAGATTTCTACAGCGCCCAACGAAAGCCGCGCCGCGGGGACCAGCTCATTCACAGGCGCTCAGTCAAAACACAATCGGTAGGCAAAAGGGTTCGGTTCCAGGTCAAGATCCAAAAGTCAGACGGCGTGGCAGCTACGGGTGTGGTGTTAGGGGTTGGAGAGGAGAGGAGAGGAGAGAGACAAGCGGAAGAAGGGGTGTCAAGGTACGGTCTGTGAAAAAGGAATGTTTTGAGTTTTGAGTGAAAGGCCGAAGCAGAAATTTCCAGCGGTGGAGCATCGATGAGTTCGTATGATGGGTCAGAAAACTGTCGCAGTTCTGAAGTGAGTTTATTCCAGAATGGTGGGGGCAGCTGTGGCTATAGAGCGATTACCAAATTTAAAGGATGAGGTGACGGGAGGGCGGAGAAATGTTAAGGCAGAAGAGGAGCGGATAGATTGGAGTGGTAGGATTAGCATTCACAAATGCAGGCCAGTGTGTGTGTGTGTGTGTGTGTGTGTGCAGGGCGCGATTTGTATGGGAAAGAGGACTTTTCCCGCACTGTGTGGTTCAGACTATGTTCCACTGAAGGTACAATTTCCCCATGCTGCCCATGCCCATGGGTCTTTCCCACTGCTGCCGACCCCAAACGCACCATCAGTGTAGGCGCCAATACGCACGTAGGTAAGCTTATCCCGCCGTGAGCTGCCTGTTTGCATGTATACGCTTACAACTGGAAACTTGTGCTCTGGAATCTGAATCATCTTTTTACGGGAAGATTTATAGGAGCGCCATCCTTGAATACTTATGATTTGGACGTTGGAGCCATTAATTCTTTTCTGCCTTTGCGATTAGAGTCTGGAAAATGATTTCTGCACACACTGCAGTGTGGCCCGCGCATGCTCACTAACTGGTAAGGGGTCGTCCATAAAAGACGTCCACAAAAAGTGTCATACTTTTGGATCCTCGATCCCACTGTCCGCATTTTTAATTACCCTCCCAATCAACTTTGCGGACGTCCGCACTCGACCGGAGAGTACTAAGGCTTACATTAGGTCACCCTGTTGATCTTTCAGGGCTAACTGACGGTCTGCCGGGTGGGACACTCTGATAATGCCGCGTCCAGCAAAGGGATCTCGACGCAGTACAGACCTCTGCCTAACCGAAGTTTAAGGCACAGGCCTCACTGATGTAACTATATGTACGAAATTTAGCTGCAGACGTCCCATTAGAGTATAGCCTTCTCCCTTTGCCGGATTTAGGTGACTTCTCTCTTCTTTTATGCGAACGTCCTTAACGGACGACCACTAAATGATAACTGTTGTGGTTCAAGACTTGTGCGATTGCAACAGATTGCGAGACAGACTGAAGGCAACGGTTGTCGTGCTTCACAGCAGGGTGCAGTCAACAATGTTTGTGAAATTCCCAGGCGGTTTTCAACGTGTGACTTACAGGAGCAATACCTACAGCTTTGCCTGACTGAACTCTGGTTTCCCAGATCCATCGGATGTCGACCAAGCTTCTCCTGCCGACTACAATTGCTCACTACGCTCTTACTTGAAGCGACCATCTATTGATGTCTTGTGCATTTCCACGGCGCTATAGAAATAATTAGATTAGATGCTGCAGTCAGACATTAGTGTAGATTTAACGCTCATAGACATAAAATGTCTGATGTTAAAGCATATTTACTGTCACCAGCTTCCAGGCAATTTTTTTCTAATTACAAAATCAATGATAGGCCTAGTGTCTGGCTGTAGGACTTAATGACTGTGTTTCATTTGATGACATTTGATGCCGAAGAGGTATCCTGTTGCTACGCTAGAATCTGCTCTTTCCAGACATCACTTTTTAGACCGTTATAGATATCACCTATGCAGCGGAACATGAAAAAATGCTGGTAAACACTGAAATATTCGTCTTTAAGTCAGACGAGAGAGAACCGTTAGCTCGGCCTCTATATTTCATATGAAGAACTGCCGACGTTCTTCGCAGCAGCTGCATCAACTGCTGGCTCTGAACCCAGCCTCTCTCCTTCCGAGGCTGGCTTTCTATAGATAACTATCCCTACACCGCTGCTGCTGCTTCGGCTGCTGCTGCTGCTTCGTAGAGTCTAAACTTCTCCAGGGAAATCGAATTCAACGCTATGGAACCCTGACACACCAACAGAGACACACTATCGAAGCCTCGGCTCCAAACAGTAGTGGAGGATTTAGCCACAGGTGGAAAGGCCGGTTCGCCCCCGCACTTCTCCTGGTTATATGCCGAGGCCCTTTAGACCAGACCCGTGCTTGGTGGGCTGCCAGAAGGGCTCCCCTCTGGAAATTCCCTTGCCCCACGCAAGCAATCCTTGATCAGTCACTGCTAAGGAAAGGGTGCGATTTTGGCTGCCTGTATCATGTTAGGTAAGGGAAGAGCGAAGGGCAGCAGCCCTCATAGACAGAATGCCATTTCAGTGGGAGAGGGGGTAGTCTGAGTCAGTTAAGCAAAGGCCTGTGTGGAGGGATGTAGGAGGGAGCGGGAGCAAAATGTACTGGGAGAGCAGAGCTTCAGTGAGGGATGGTCTGACCAAAGGGAGTTCCCCTTTCCCTCGCGAATCGCACCCAGGTTCCAACTACTCGAGTATGCCATTCAATTATTAAAGTACTTATAACGCGCCCAATGTCAGTACACCTGAATCTGAGGCCATCATCATCATCATCATCATCATCATCATCATCATCATCATCATCATCATCATCATCATCATCATCATCATCATCATCACCACCACCACCACCATCTTTATCATGAACAACAATATTGGTCATCGTGACCAGTAATGAAATGATCATCAAGATGATAGTCATTCGTCGGTCGCTGGGTAACATTAGCCGAAGGGGCCGGAGTTCTGACCGGAACCGGAACTGAACTGTTCGTAAACTGGGCCACAGAACAGCACCTCATTCGTTGATTGGCTTCTCAGCGACGTTAATTGGTTATTTCCCAATATGCATCACGCACCTCGTTTATCTACAACCTGTTTCCGATATACCAATTCTGCTCTTAAAAACTGTCTCGCAGCCGCAGACATTATTGCACTCAGACACCAGTTGTCTTGTAATAAAGCACAGCACTGTGACCGACAGCCAGAACTTTCATGAGAAACCAATTAAAGAATAATCCATAGCCTGCAAGCAGACATTACAGTGGTCTTTCGAAGCAGTGGGATAAAACTAACCTATTCTATGCAAAGCGTCTACGCACTAGTTCGGCAAATGTCCATTGTTTTGCTGTCCGTTACCTACAACCCTATAGTTCATATTATTTGCGAGATGGCGCTGGCGTAATATGTCGCCTTTACTACATGTACTAACTGAACAATGGCCTACTTGTCTTAGGCTGTTCTTATATACAGACAACACAAACAGATGTCGGTGAGTGTCCGCCTCCTGTCCCTTCACGCTCCATCTCCCTGTTGGCCAAGTTCTCATATTATTCGCGAGATGGCGCTGGCGTTATCGCCATCGCTTAATGTACTAAATGGACCAGGAACCACGGATGCGTGAAAGGATTTTATTACATAGATTGTCTGGTAGTAGACGACAGTGAATGTGCTTTGATACCAGTTTAAGAGGCACATTACGGTGTCCACTGTTAACAGACAGGTTTTCAGAGTTGATGGCTGATGCTTTAAAACTGATTAACTCATAATATGTCTATGAGCGCTAGTTCAATCCACACTAATGTCTGCTTTGCACAGACATTCCTTTTAACAGCTTATAATTATTGTCTGGGAATTTCGTAAACATAATGTGTCGGGTGATGAAGTATGATATCTGTGGCCTTCAGTGTCAATGGGGCAATTTGTGCCAATCACACGAATGCTGTACTACAGGCCCTGACAGCTGTAATTTATCTATTCCAATGTAATCTCTATCTTCGTTATCGTAATGTAAAATGCCGCATTACAAAATCAGAATTCTCTGGGCATAGCCCACGACACCCCCTCCTCCCGTAGACAGGTATATGGCCGACAAGGCACCAACGAAAGAACATGAGATTTTAGGATTTTAGGGCAAAACAGTATAAGAGCCGACAGAAACAGACAGCAATTTCCAGAGTTAATTTGCACCGGTAAGCACCTCTCCAGTTTCTCAAGAATTTTTCAAACATATTTTCTGTTGGCAACCGTCGTCCAAACCAGTCTGAGGGCCAACTCAGTGGAGTGGTCGCCCAAAATCAAACGAGAGACTGGCCGGAGATCCAGCCCATTGATGTCTCTAAAGTGATCCCAAACTAACATCTAATTACACAACATATTGTAACTGATATGATTTAGAGATAGGGTTATAAGGGGTGCAAAGATCCGTAATTACAAGTTTTGAGGCTGCAAGGCGAGGCACCACATTACGGACTGGGCTACACACTCTGTAGTAGAGTTTGCCACTAGAGACACGGAGAGCTGAAACCGGGTGCGACTGTAGCTGAGATTGGGTAACTTCTCCCCACTGGTTCTGATTAATTATCTTCCACTGAAGAAAAGTTTTTCCTGCGTACAATTACCTCCTGTGCACAGGTTTTCCACAATGGCTGCCAAGCATGAATTACAACCTGAAAATAAAACACTTGTTTACACTAAATAAAAATGAGTTTGTTGATGACGACATGAGACAGTTTAACTGTTTTCTGTGTTTTATTTTCAAATATAGATTAAAATATTCACAGAGTCTCCCGCAAAGAACAATGTTCCATTCATAATCTTAGACGAATAGACGAGAAAAAAGTCGATACATGTAGAGTGAAGCAGCACAAGTAACAATTACAAATTTATATCATCATCATCATCACAAAGACGACTTCTGTTCAGCAATGAAAACAATGCAGGATTCAACAATCACTCATTCATGCGACCAAAGAAATCAATCAATGCCTGCCTGTCCATCTGTCTGCCTTTATGCTTGTCTGTGCTTGCCAGTTCCTGCCTGTCTGTTTGTTAGTACAGATCTGTGTCGATCTGTCTTACTGTCTGTTTGAATATCTGCATCTACCCGTCTGACTGCCTTCAGCAAGTCTGCTTGGATAAGTGTGTTTGTCTGGCTATATAAGTGGGACAAGGTAAGGTATGGTTACTATTTGTTAATTCATTAGATGTCTCTTCATAAGTATACCTTTGGCTCCATAGGGTTGAAGCCGGTTGTTTTCCACTTGGATAATCATGACAACCTTACCTTACCAGTTGCAAGGCTCAACAACATATCATAGACTTCACAGCTCAGGATTTAAACCACAGGTGCTGAGGTGAAAGACACGCATCTTAGCAATCGGGCAGCCCTCACATCTGTCCGTATCTCTGCTTTGGTGTCTCTGTTCTGTCTCTGTGCATCTGACAGTCTGTCTGTCTACTTGTATTAGTTGCAAAAGATTCTTACCAAATATTACAAAAATGAGAAAAGTGCTATGAAAATATCTTGTTCAAATGCACTGCCGTTCAATTCTTTGCATTTCTACCAAATCCTCCTCCTCCTCCTCCTCCTCCTCGTGTCCTGGATACAGTTGGGTAAATTCTTTGGCACCTTTCAACAACCTTTCAATCACAAATTTAACAGAACCTGTTAATAAAGCTCAACTAAACCTGAACTGGTGTTTCTGCTTTGTCCCACAAATCTCACCACAGTGGGGGAGGGGGCAATTTCTATGGCATAAAAAAGGGAAACTTACCTCTAACTATTTTCAGACCACCACAAAAAACCTTCAAATGCACTTGCCCAGTCATTATGCTATTTCCTACCTCACTTGCAATCAAACAATTGCCACCTTCCAGGCTGTGATTGTAAGGAGGAGGGGCAACCTCCCCAATGGCAACCAGTGGCAAAGGTTCCCCCATTCAAGATAAGGCTTCCCTTAACATTTTTTCCTGCCCCAGTCTGTCTTCCTGCCCCACTGTTGCCAATTAATAATGTTTTTACCCAATGTGGTCATCGGGTAATGTATGATCCCTTATTCTCCAGAGAATGTAAATCATTTTTTATTCCCAAGGTACTTTACGATCCCTCAGGATTTAGAAAATTTCTGGAGATTAGGAACTACATCTGGAAGTGCAGCTGTTCATTAATTATCTACCATTTAACTAATTATTATTACTGCTATTATTATTGTTGTTGTTGTTGTTATTAATACAATTACGAATCCAATTAAATGAGATTAGCACACTACCAACGAAGCTTGTTTGTGGCTCACACGATGAGCCACAGAGTCGATCTACATCGAGGCAGCCAGGCGCCGTGTCATGCAGCCAGTTCTTTGCAAAGCCTTCTCCACAGAGACCCCTGTCGGAGGGGGGGTAGGGGGCGGGGAGGGGTGCGTGGGCAGACAGCGCTTATTGCTATCGCACCACCGTTATACCAACAACAGTAGATTTTATGATCATCGCGTGGCCCAATGATCCCAAGGCAAGCGAAGAAAAATGGCCAAGTTCCACCCCCGCTTTTGTCCCAGACGGGTTCATCGTTGATGACGAAAACACATTTCTATACGGCAGACCAACAACAAAATCCGTAAAAACTGAAACGTTCTGCACAGGTTTTGAACCCTGGCAGCTGGCACAATGAAAGCACGAGCTAACCTCTATGCCCAACCGCACCTGGGCAAACGATATCAAGTCGACATCACATATTGACATTGGCAATCGTTGAAACACTGTTAACGTTACATTTTTCACAGCTCAGCGATATACACTGATTTAACATTCATTAACATTCTACCATAATGACACCTCGGTTGATTTAACATTCTTTAACATTTTTTACACCTGTAACACCTTAACACAGTGACACGTATGTCATTTTACACCTCAAAATAACACCTCAACACAATGACAAGTGTGTCAATTTAAATTTCGTTATCAGCTTCAAATACACTGATTCAACATTTGTTAACAGCTTATCACAACAAGTCAGTTGAACAGTTTGTAACGGCTTTCCAAAATCACACAAGCTCACTTAAGATTCTTTAACAGCTTCTTATAATAACACGTGTGAATGTAACATTTGTTAACACGTTACGCTACAGTCAGTACTTATCGACTCCATTTGAAACAACAGACAAATCCCAACAAATTTCAAGCTCTTTTTCTTCTCACAGAACCAGAGAAGCATTTAAAAAACGTTTATAGGACAACTGAAACTGTCTTCTGATCATTAAATAAGAATTATTAGTTTTACAAAAATACGACTAAGACCACCTAAGCACATGGCTACAGTTTTAGCACCCGTGGCGTTGTATAAAGCGTTGTATATACCAACTACAACTGCCTCCATGGAAGGAGTTAATTTCAATGTCTCACTCTAACCTTTTAATCACGACTGAAACTGATAATAAATGAAAATCATATCAGTCACAACCTGAAACACATCTGTGAAGTTGAAGTATGTATAGTCGAGTACACAAATATATGTTGAAACCTCCTTGTGTATGCATGTATTGGGTATGTATGTATGTATGTATGCATTGGTTTCTTTGTATATAAGTATTTAATGAATGTATATATATATTTATGTATGCAGGCCTGTGTATGTATGCATGTACTGTGTATGTATGTGTGTATGCAGGTATATGTACGTATCGAGATATTTCACCTTTAAGGTACCTCTCAAAGTGTTGAACCTCACTTCTTTTGCAAATCACAGCATTAAGTTGCATAACAATGAGGTAACACTGTAACGAGGTCATTTTCTGGAGCTGAACTAAATCTCGGATCCCCGTCCCCGACTGGGTTCTTATATCAGAATTTTATGCTACGACAATGTGTCTTACATTCGGAGGTTGCAGTGTAAATGTGCTCAACGCATTTCGGTGACTGATGTATAAGCAAAGTGCACACCTTATTATAAAAAAAAACAAATGAAAGACTTCATCAAACATACAATTTTATCAGCTGTGAAAACCAGAAAGATGTCACATTTGCTTCAAAGTTTTTAAATCTGACAGCTTATAACAGCAACATAAGAACAGAAAAACATTTAGCAGAACCAGCGAAAGACAGACGATTTGCTACAGAGAAAAAGAACCACCGTAGCTAGAAAGCCAAAAGGTACAAAATAATCTTGGAAGAAATTCATTCCCCGTGCCTCGCTGAACAACCGACGAGTGTGCAGCTTGCCAGAGCTATTTGCACGTTCTGTCATGCATGACAAGCAACTGTGGGCCAAATATTTGCCCTGCACTAACCTGGGCCGAATGTTTTGTTCATCAACGGCCAAGTGATTCTCAGGTTACCGAGAAAGGACCGACACCCACGTGACCTGGTCAACAGCCAGATTCCATCCCTTGAGCTTCCCTCCAAAACATTCTTTGCATCCAGGGGTGGACCAAGAATTTCAACTTGTAGGGAAGCAATCGAATCTAATGACTTCTATAGCGCCATTACCTTAATGCACAAGGCATCAACCGATGGTCGTTTCAAGTGAAACCTACCGTAAGTCAAAAATTGTGTTCCGCTGGAGAAACCTAGTTGAAATGCGATAGGTGCAGAGAAGTGTTATTTCGCTGCAAGTTTGTTCTTCTTACAATCTGCCTTCCTTTGTCTGTTTCTCTCTGCCTCCTCCTTCATATATTCCTCTGTCCCATTTTCTCCCTCTCTGTCCCTATGTGCATCTGCATTCATCACAGTGCATATCAAATTACCCTGTTTCAATCTCCTCTCTACTCTCAACCATCACAGTATTAGCTTAGTCGGCCACGAGAAACTATAAATTCAGCCTAACTTGGGATGGCTGCTTCACCAGGGACCAGCGAAACAGCCCCTAACTTTAGCTCACATTCAGGCCCCAAATGGACCACATCTAATGTCACTGTTCAACATCCAACCCTTTTTGGATCGGAGTTTTTCAACGAGTGGAGTAATTTCGATTTAACAAAATGATCAACATTTTCCATTTTAATTCAAATCAATGCAAAGAGTAGTCATATTAAATAGATTTTAAAATTATAATAAATAGGAGATATTCTCCACACAAAAACACTCTAAACCAAAGCACGTAGCCTCACCAGAAAGGTCTGAAGGCGTACCAAAAGACTTCTAAACAAAGCCACATTGCCCACACGTTATCTCTCGGTGCATGTTATACCCAACCATGCTGTATAATATAAATATGAGCAGTTTATGTGAGATTTTAGAGCAACATACACCTACACTATTCCCCACACTTACCTCCACAAAATGCAGCATATACACAAAAAAGCAGCAACACAGAAAACAACAAATTTCATATTTTCTTTTTAAAACCAGGGTCAATATACAGAAGAAAAACACGTGAAAAACCTTTGCTAAGCAAGAGTCCATTTGATTCTAGATGCTACGGACAAACATTCAAGAAATCATCCAATTATTTAAAATATCAATTCTTTTTTCCAAGTAACGTGAGGTAGAAAGAATCCCACATAAGAAGAAGAGCATTCCCTTAACCTAACCCTAAGAGGCATCAACTGAGTGTTAGCGACTTCATTTTTCTTAGCCTCAGCATATGAGGGCAGCTGGCCAGTCATCACTCTTACTATTATCTTCCCATCTAGAGCATGTGTGCAGTCCGTGAGTTCAACAGGGAGCACAAGTGGAGAAGAAATCCCAAAACATCTTTCAGCCCTGGTAGCAATTTGAACCCGTGACCTCTGGCACCATTTGCTCACAGCCTGTTGCAGAAGAAAGTTTAATGTATTGGAGACGACATTTATCAATTTAGCTTTCATTTTATTACTTTGCTAATATCATTATTATTACTATTTTTATACCCAAATTTGAAAGGAACTCTCAGGATCTGGATAAGTTTATGAATGCCAGCCCCCACCCCACATTTTGATCTGGCACCAAAACTGACCAAAGAACCTGGCTCCTGTGGAATTGATCTGCAATAGCAACAGTGAATAAGTTGGTCTCTCTGCGGTGGCTTTGTGTGGTGTGGAGAAATTTCAGAGAATTTGTAATTGTAATTGCAATTAGAAACTTATAAAGCTCCACTTCAAGATAAAACTCATCAGAGGCACTCCCGGCCCGATGTCCCAGAACTAGTGGGGAATAACACGGTCTTCAAACCCTTGCAGAAAAGAGAGGGTGAGAGAAGAGGAATTACATTATTACCCAGAAATTTGAACTCTTGCTCCCTTAACAGCTCAGAAAACATTCTCGGCCCGTCTTAAGATGCATCTTTTAGGGAACTTCTAGATAGCCATGCCGTTAAGCCTTTGTGAGAAGGTTCTTAAAACGCACCATACAAGTGCTTGGAAACATACATACATACGCCTGAATGGTAAATCTCAGCTGAATTCTGAATCTGTGATGGGGCGGGCCTTGCTATTGCTGTTTATTATTATTATTCCCAAAGGTGTCATGTTTTATTATTATTATTGTTGTTCTGATGTTTACATTGTTCCATCTTCCAATGACGAGGCATCGACTGAAGGTACAAACTGATTATGCTTTAAGGATTTGCTTTCTCCAGATTGCTAAACAGCAACTGCCTCAACAACAACTAGAACCTGAACTTTATCTTACGAAGCAAATCACTCTACCAATCAGCCAACTTACTGAATTATCTAACTGACATGACAAACCTAGATCTGAACGTCAAAAGCAAATGCACCAGAACAGCTGGAGCTACAGTGATTGCCAAGTGATTGCCAACTGGTGTACAGCCACGGCCCATCTAAACTACACTTGGCCAGCTTAATATCAACAAATGGCCAAGCACTGTAGCACCAGCAACACAACTTGATCAAGTAAACGTCGAACAACTGGCCAAGAGTTGTTGGCTCTGCTACACTACCATACTAGGTCAACTTAATGTCAACAAGTTTCCAATTATAGCAGCCCCACCTACAGTAGTAGATCATGGTACTAATGAGCAAATTAACTGAACAAGTAAGTTCCTGGTTGACATTTCACACAAATCTTTAAATGAAGCAGCATCTGTCATATAGAACAACAGCGTCTGCCTAAACACAAAATCGTCTAAATGCCACATCTACAACCAACATCCATAAGCTGCACATGCTCCACATAAACAAGTCGAGTACAGTACGTCATGGCTCCTGCGACACTGCTTTGTTGCACGATTGTCATGGAGTCAAAACGTGAAATGAGAAAGCATAAACGACACACGAATGAAAGCTTTGCATGGCTGCCACTGCGGTTAAACAAACAGCCTAACAATCGCAACATTTACAAAGATTTACTTCTTTATACAATTACATTTGATTCACAAAAATCAGGGTGCAATTTGTAGAACAGGAAAGGGGTATTTCACCCACCCCAAATGTTCTATCTCCCAATGAACGTAGATTTTCACCACACATTGAGCTCCTACCGCAGAGATCTCTTAAGACACTAGTTCCGACTATCTCGCATTTTTCGAAGATGTTTTCCTTGTGCCCACTGGCTTTTTCTCAACTGCTTCCAACCACATATTGCACCCTTGTTAAAAAACATACACGAGATGGACTTGAATTCTTCTTGGAAACGTATCAGAGCAGCCTCCAGCCGTCACCTTTCCTCCTATTTACAGGAATCGATGCCTATTAAATCCAGAAGATCAGAAGCTGCTCTCTCCAGGTTCCAGTTGTTGATCTCCAGCGTGCGTCGACACCGTTCACGTGACGCTAATCCCAGACGGAAAAGATTCTCCACCTTCAAGTACTCGACAGCCTCCTGGACGTTCCAGTGATGCGTGGCGAGTGCCGTGAAGCTCTCGTCTGCTGTCACACCATCGATTTTTGATTGCACAGTGTCAATCATCGCTCTGACCTCGCCCATCGACGTCGTGCGCTCGTCCTCCAAAGGACAGCGCATGTCTTCGATTTCACTCACCGGAATATTAACAGACACCGAGTCGAGACTACTGACGTCTGACAACAGTGGAACTGTGTCCGAATAGAAGACTGACCTGTGACCGCTGGTCTCGGCGCCTTCGGACGTATGGTGACTTCTTTTTGCTGCTTCTTGCCTTGCATCGGCCGGTTTCTTATGTCCGAAAGATGCTGTCTTGGAAATTCCAAACTTGCGTGCCCACAGGCCGTTTCCGGCGATGTTGATGTAGTGTTGGTCGTCGGCCATTTTGTCGACGGCATCCAATGACGCTGAGGTTTTCTGTTTGTCCGGAAGGAGCCAGTAGTGTGTGTTGCTGCACTTCTGTCCGTCCTGGACGATTGGGTGGATTTCGGGCTTCGAGTGCTTCTGGTCAAGCGCTGTCGGACGGCTCGATGCTCTCGGAATGTAATCGCGCGGCGGGATGGGCGGACTGGCGCTCAACCCGTACACGGGGTTGTCGGACGAAGCCTTGATGAGCCGACCGGGTGCACCGCCACCGATGAGGGCTTTAGACGGCGCACAAAGACTGAGGTTGTCACAGCTCGACGAGCAACTGGTGTAGGGAAGGTCGTTCTGTTGCGGCTTCGGTCTCTGCTGGGGCTGCTCTGGTACCCTGCCAACCGGCAGGGAGAGGCAGCGAGGACCCTCTTGATCGTCCATCGGAAAGCTACAGACGGCAGCGCGTGAATCACAGCCCTGTGACCTGCTGGAAAGGGTTATGATTGGGAGGGCTACGTCGTGCGGGTTCCTCGTCGTCAGGTTGGCGGGTAAAGGCACTTGCGTGACGCCCTGGGCAACGGTCTCGTTAGCCCAACGAGAAGTAGACGACATCTGGGAGGCGGCGGGAGAGGCGTCCGTTTTGAGGGGTCGAAAGTCAGACGACATCTGTTGGACAGAAAAGTGTTACAGCATGCACGAAGTCAGATGATGATGATGATGGGGATGCTGCTGTTGCACATGCAGCAGCTGATGATGAAGAAAATGATGTAGTGAGTTTTTCACAGGCCCGGCCCTAAAGTATGCGGGGCCCGAGGCAGCAAGCGATGAGCGGGACCCATGCAAAAAATTGCATTTCGACATACTATATTAAAATAATGCGAAATTCAAAATTAAATTGGCTATTGAATAGGCCTACATTTTTACAAAATGTAAATCATTCTCAAAAGTCAAAATACTAAAATTTTTACTATGAGAGCAACAATTACAGTTTTATTCATTTAACCGAATATCTGAAAACTCAAAAAAGATGTTAATAATTAAAATATTTTGATATGCTAATTGAAAGTTTGTTTACCAATATACTGTATAGACACTAGCGTAGGTTGTATCTTCTACTTCTAACATAGTTTTACTACTCAAAAGCAAATCCTGCGAGCTCTGATGGATGCAAAATCCCCAATAAGTTCATTATTATTATTATTACGAAAACTTTTAACACGCGCAAAGTCACACTGAAAGCGAATCGGAGGCGCGGATAGTCAATCGCCAGGCGAAAAAAGTTAGGAATCAGGATGTTTGAAAGCCAGTGAGAAATAGTGAGTTTTCAGGCATTTCTGGAAGGAAGAAAAGGAGTTCGAGCTTCGGAGAAACATTGGTAGACGGTTCCATTCCTTAGGGGCAGCGAGTGGAATGCACGAGAGCGCAGGACAGTTCTGCATCGTGGCTCAGCCAAGAGACCCGTACCTGAAGATCGTAGGCTGTGGGAGGGATGTAAGGAGAGACTAGAGACTGAAGGTAGGTAGGAGTGCTCATGGTAAGAGTTTTATAGGTCAAACAGGCTAGTTTAAATCTTATCCGGAATTCCACAGGAAGCCAATGCAGCTGGTTTAATAGAGCTGAGGAATTTATGTGAGGAGGTGCACGCAGCACCACACGAGCCAAAGAATTTTGGATGCATTTAAGTTTTTTGAGTTCAAGATTTGAGATACCTGTAAAAACCAAGTTGGCATTATTGAGGCGAGAGCAGACTAGAGAACAGGTTACAGTTAGTCAAGATCGCTAGCAGCATCATTCTCAGTTGACAAAATAGCCAAGTTAGTGAGCCATTCTTGAAGCATCGTTGATCACATATAGGTTTTGATAAGTTTTAGCTTCGAAAGGCTTCGTTTTTCAAGCCATGGTGACAGGAGCAGTCACAAGTATTCGAAGTGCATTGTGTGTGTTAGGAAAGTCACTGTATCGCTTGTTTATTGAAAGAAACTGCAAAATCTTAACAGGATCGTTGTAGGTGACTGCAGGAATTATGGAACTCAATGATTGCAAATTCTCCGCAAGCATGAAACCATCAAGATCCTTAATTAATAGAAGAGTGTCAGTTTTAAAGAAAAGGACAAAATGTTTAATGTCACAGACATAGTAATACAGTATACAAATATAATACACGTGAACTTTGTATTGGAAGAAATTCCTATACACTAGACAGGGTTGAAAATTAAAAAAATGGTTTCACAGGAATTAACAATGCAGACTGTGCAGTTCTCGCTACACTAGGCCTATTTCAGTTAAATCTTCACTGATACTACAATCGGTTTTAATAATAATTGTAATTTAATTAGGCCAGGTTTTCAATGATAAACAAAAAAGAATACTGAATACAAGCAGGGATGGATTCGCTCCAATCTATGAATATGAATGACACAATAAAACAAATTTAACATTGAAATATTTGAGCTAAGCTAGATTTTAAAATATATCTTGCTAAGCCTAGCCTGAAGCAAAACCAAGCTGCATGCAGACAGCAGACCATGAAAATGACGTATTAAAACAACGCTATCTTCCTGTTGTTCTGCGACATTGTAAATTTATATAGCGTTTTCTTAATGATAATAGTTTTAAATTTATGGCATTGGCAGGTAATTTATTATTACGCTATTTTATCCAGCAAGATAAACAAAGTTCCAAAGAAAATAAATAATTCGTTTATTATAAAGTTTACATAATACTGTTAATTTAAAAAAAAGTAGCAAAAAATATAGTGTTTAGTCAGAAGCGCGGGGCCCAGGAGAGCGTGGGGCCCAAGGCGGTTGCCTCATTCGCCTTGCCCTAAGGCCGGGCCTGGTTTTTCAGTTCCCTGAGCATTATCTTCTTAGTGACGAACTTACTGTTATAATGAACTTTAACACCACTTTGGTTAGTGAGCATAGTTCCTTTGACATATTGTGCTCAACAGGCGCCAATTAGACACAAGTGTCCAGATGCCTACTTACACAAGCGCATGCACGATGATGGGATTGTATGGATGACGGTGATACGGATGATGATGATAAATGCTGGTGGGGTGGACATGGATGACGGTGATATGAATGACAGTGATTAGGATGATGATGGTGGGTAGATATGTAAATGAAATAAGCTGAGATACCAGGTGGGATGATAAGGATGACAGTGATATGGATGATGATGGCTGATGAAATGATGAAAAGGTAATAGTATGGTACATCAAATACATGCAGACCTACACGGACCTGTACAACTAATCGTTTCTTCCGACAGATGAAACACGGCAATTACACACACACACACACACACACATGCACACACACACAACACAGTACCTCTTGCAGACGGATCCAGTCAATTAGCCTCAGACGCCTGTTAGGAAACTCAATGCATTCCACTTGATTCAAGGAACTCATCAACATTTCAAATGTCTTCTTTCATTTTAATTAACAGTCAGTCACTTACCTCAGTCTCATCCACCTCTCTGTCCGTCCATCTGTCTGTCTTTCTGTCTCTCTGTCCAGCTGTCTGCCCATCTGTCAGTTGGTTTGTCCGTCTGTTCATCAGCCTATCTGTCTATTTAACATGATTCACTGATAACTGAGGCCCTTTCTTTCCGGGCTTTGACATAATTAGCCCACCCACAGTTCAGCTGGATTCACCATCTTCCTCACAGCTATGCATAATGCGAACAGTTCTCTCTTGCTGTTAGCGTCATTCGCTTACCTTTGGCTTACAAGGGTAAATGTACATGTTTTATATAGCGACCGTATGGCCTCGACCCTGCTCATTTTGTAAGGGGTGCACGGCCAGCAGTTGATGAACTAAGTTTAGAGTTTGCTAGGAGTCACTGGCTGAACAGAAATCTTTAAATACCTTGAACCCCCAACGTCTGACTTCACATTCCAGCATGATGCAACCCTCCTGCTGCTACATAACTATCTCATCCATCCCTGCCTCCCTCTCTGCCTCCCTCTCTGCCTCCCTCCATCCATCCATCCCAGTACAAAGATAATGCCAGATTGTGAGCACAACCATGTGCTGTGAACTATTCCTTGACCAGAAACCCTGAACATGGCTTCAAATGTCAGCCCCTGAATGGAATGATGGGTTCTACAAGCGTGAGAGAGCCTGCCAATGGCTACTTTCCCATCTATTCAAGTTTTCCAGATGAAATTGTTATTTTTAACCCTATCGAGTCTGAATTTATTTTAAACCCCAATTTGTAAAGTCCAGTTTAAATTTACGCAATGCCAGCAAAAGCGCAAATTATTTTACTTTTTTTGCTGAAAACATCATCTACCATCAAAAATTCAAAATGCTTGCAACTGTTTTCTCTTTTATGTGTATAGATCTATGTTGTGAACAAACACTGGGAATTCCTGCTCTCATCCTGCCAAACTATATGCACTCACAGTTTTAAGTGAAAATGTTGTCCTATAAACTTTTAGAAATTTGAATCACAATAGCTGCGTTAGTAATTTAATACTGAATAAAGCGGTGAAAAAATGTCTAAAATCAGATAATAAATGACTCCAAAAATCTATATGCCTTCGTGACTTCCAAGGTTGCATTCTCACGACAATCCGGTTGTGTGGCTGTATGAAAGCTTCTGGTTTCTCGTTACTATATCTCCGCCTCACTTCGAATCACTTGTCGATGGGAGGTCGGCGTTTCACGTGGGAAACGCTGGGATTCGAGTCATTCAGCTGTTGGGTGGGTGGGTGGGTGGGTGGGTGGGTCGGTATGTAACAAAGTCTGCTGAGGACTTGTTGGTTATACGGTCGGTTTCCTAAGGGTTTCATCTGACTCATAATTACCGAGGCAGAGCTATGCTATATCATATACACAAAGTATACACACAGGCCTGTACATAACATCCTATCTTGTATAAACATACATAAACTGTTTTTGTCTATATATATTACATATATGAGATAATAATAGGCATATAAAGGCAGAACCAGAAGCGGATCATTTAAGACTTGACCCACATAGGCTAAAAGACCTTTGGCTAATATGTCAATCAATACTTCGAGGCACGAGATCGAGGCTTTGACTTTGTTTGGGTACAGCCACTGAACTATTTTTCAGGTGCAAATGCTTTGAAATTAATCTGTCAATCTTAACGACCACCTGTTCAAACCGTCTTGGCCGGCTTAGTTTTCTTTTGCTTCGTGCATATCTGTGACCTTCGCTGTGCATATCTGTGACCTTCGCTGAATCCGCCCTATGCTATGCTTCAAAACCTCCACATCACTTTTCCTGAATATAGACACCTCATGCTGTCACCAAATCTCTCAAATAACATCACATAACTCCTGTTCTTAAATCACTACACCGGCTTAAAACACGAATCGAGTACAAAGTCCTATCACTTACCTACAACACAATTCCGTCCTCCCAACCCTCCTATCTTCATGTGTTATTTACAATACAATCACTTCAATCAACCGGCTCCTCTTCCGTCCTAACATTTCTCCGCCCGTCCGTCACCTCATCCTTAAAATTTGGGTATCGCTCCAAAGCCATAGCAGCCCCACCCCTCTGGAATAAACTGCCCCCCAGAACTACGACAGTTACTTGACCCATCATACAAACTCACCTATGCTCAACCACTTGCAATTTATCCATTGGCCTTTCATTCAAAACTGAAAACTATCCTCTTTCACATATCCTATCCTGACTCCCCTTTCTTCCTCTCGTCTCTTTATCCACTCCAATCCCAAACTTCACCCAACGTAGCTGCCAAGCTGTCTCTTTGCCTGACTTTTGGATCTTGAATTGGAACCAAAACCTTTTGTCCATCGATTTTGTTTTGACTGAGCGCCTGGGAATAAGCTGGTCCCCGTGACGCAGCTTTCATCGAGTGCTGTAGAAATCTCGGAATTACGATTACAATTACACCCAAATAAACTGCCTACAAGTCATCGAGTTACCAGCTACGTTTCGGTTACGGCTCTTGCACGAGAAATCTGGCTCTCACTCAATCCGTCACCAAAACCCTCCCAAACACCATCACATCATTCCTGTTCTCAAATCATTTCACTGAATACCAATCTTCCCTCCTATCTTCAACAGTTATTTAAAATCCAACCACTCCGTTCCATCCACTCCTTTTCTGCCTAAAATACCTAATCATTCTGTCACCTCATCCTTAAAATTTGGAAATTGCTCTACATCCAAAGCTGCTCCACCCCTCTGGAATAAACGCCCACCAGAATTACAACAATTATCTGACCCATCTTACAAACTCACCAACACTTCTTCCCTTGCAATTTCTGTGCAGGTCTTTCACTTAAGACAGAAAACACTCCTCAATGCAAATCCTATCCTGATTCTTCCTCTTCCCTTATATATCTTGTCGCTCCAATTCCAAGCACTATCCACCGTAACCATCTAGCTGCCTGCCTGACCCTTCCTGCCTATCGATTTTGTTTTGACTGAGTGCCTGTGAATAAGATGGTTTCCGAGACTTAGCTTTTGTTGGGCCCTGTAGAAATCTCTAGTTTACAGTTACGAATGTGCAGTGGTTTGAGAATGGCTGAATAGACAACATAAACAAAAAAATAAGGCTCGGCATGGACACGAAAACAGCACTAGATTTTACAGATGATTAAAAATGGTGATAACTCATTTGCAGGGATCACCGCCAGCAAATAGGTCGTGTTGGGAACTGATGATAAGGTCGGAAATCATGTCGACTAGCAACAAGTCCTATATAATGTTCAGTTACGTGCATACATATCTAGAATCCGCTCTGTAACCTTGATCCTGGTCATTGATCAGTCCTTGACCCAGAAACTGGACCAGCTCACTGTACAAAGTGACAGACAGCCATACAGACAGCCATACAGACAGACATCCAGACAGACATACAGATAGACAGACAGAAAGACAGACAGACACAAACTGCGATGGGCCAATGCATCCGGTTGACCTGATGTTCAACATCCTTATATCAGACAATAACAAAGTCAAGTAATTTGTAAATAATAATTGGACTTAATTGATTTATAGTAAATGAGGAAACTGCGGACTTCATCTGGTGTGTGGGGCTTATCTCGACAACCGGATGGGTGTGCCGACGCCCACGTCGACCAGGCATTATCTTTTCACGGATAAACATATCTCCGCAAAATATTATATCGGAACAGTAATATGACACATTTTCAAGTAACTTCCAACTCTGTGATGTGCCTTACCAGAAACGTTTTCAAATTACTCACAAAGGCTACACTGCACAGATGCACCATCCATCCACGCAAACCGTGTTTGGAGGCATCAGAAGTACAGTTCAATCCAACTAACACAGTTGGGTAAATGGTCGACGGCTTGCCCAGTAACCTTCCAGGAGAGGGTCACTGTGTAGGGATTCTTTAATACAGACTCTTTTTTGTTGATTATTTATTTCACATGCACATTCAGAAAATCTGAATCTGAGGAGCGAGACAAGTGTGTGCCAACAACTTGTTCAGGGTTATTATACACGGAGTCTGCTCAAACCTGCAATCGTTGGATTACAGATCCAGCGCCCTACCGCATAGACCGCCATGCCACCTTCCTTGGCGACATCGACTGATGCTTGTTCTTAAATACTGAACTTCTATTACACACAAAGAAAAAAATAGAGATTGTTACCAACTTGATTAACGAGCTAAAATTTTGATGCAATTAATACTTTATGCAGTAATGAAATCTTGTGTTAAATGAATGGCATGAAATGCGCTAAACAAAATCCTACAAGTTTATTTTTGCTCGATCTCACAGTCAATGTTTAGTTCGTTTTCACTCAATTCAAGGAGTTTAAAGTGCCGAGTTTCAGTTAAAATAAATTTTTAAATTATCTTGTAATGGAAAAAAGCATTTGCTAGATGGACGGTTTCTGCTGAAACCTGAATCTACAGACTGTGTAAGTAAAGGTATTGTGGGAAAGAATTTGATGATCGCAGAAGTCTAACACTTCAGTAATCACCTGTTGAACGCTATTCCTAAATCCAAAATGTCACCAAAAGAGTCGCCACAGAAGATCTGTCTGGTTAGCCTATCAACAGACTAGGAAAATCCAGACGTACCCTGCAAAGATGGTGTTACTAAAGATGGTGTTATCGAGGTAAAAACTGAATCCTTCTCTTGCACAAAGAAACTGATGTTTAGACTGATAGAAATGCCATATTTTCACGTATCCTTGTTTTTCATCTTTGGCCCAGAAGAAGTATCTTTGTACACCGTCCTCAACAGTGTTTATGGCTGACCAAATACAGTGCAATTCACTTAAGACGAAAACGGATAGGACAAAATATCACCTAGTACGAAATGAAAACTTAGTCTGTGCTCATGTAAATCAATAATAATGTTAAATTATTCTCTTAAGACAAAACTGATAAGACAAAAAGATCGGTTATTAGGAAAATGATTTTCAGCCCCGTGCATTTATTTCAGTGCTAAGTCCGTTGCACAAGACGAAAAGTTGACTGAAACACAACAGCTGCAGCTTTCAGTAAAGTTTCAGGTTCGCATTTCCGTATAGGCCTACGGATAGTTTGACAACGTCGGTCTTTGATGAATGTCACCACTCGAGTAATGAGATAGCATACATGTTTATACTGTAATTGTGTGATTAACGGTAAGAGACACCCAGACCACAGCATCAGGCTTGTCAAAATGCGTTGGTGCATGAAAAAGTCTTTGCCATATGGAGAAGACATTGGTCAGTGGTCGGAATCTCCTAAGCGCCTTGCAAACTACATAGGCATCCACCCCAAATCAATCAGCACGTCCATTTACATGTACTGTACCCTCGTTCAAATGCTTCTCTCTGTCCAAGACCCGATTTGGATTCGAGACCGATTTGGATTCGCTGTCGAAATAGCGTTGTAATGGAATGTATCGGCCTTAGCCCTTCCATAAAACCTTAAAATACCCCTCTCTTTCTGCTTCATCGTGAAACTGACTAGTGGTTTACTGACACTCGCCTCTAAAAATGGCTGTTAAATTTCGTAGCCTACCGTGATCATCTACGGTTATGCGTCATTTGCTGCTTCATAGTTAGTCATGCAGCCATAACGCATTTTACGCTTGCATGATGCGCTTACGTTTGCCTAACGGTTAGTAAGAAATTCGGTTAAGACGAAATGTTTATGCTGGTACCCTGTCTTTCGTCTTAAACGAAATGCACTGTATACCAAAAAATTGCAGGTAAATGCAAACAAAAATACTCTGGTTGAACATCTTTTCAGAACTCAGGCCACAGAAATTTTCAAGCTGTCACATCATCCTGAACTTTTTAACATTGTCTGAAAATATTTTGTAAAACTGCAGAAGATTTAGCCAAATTTATAATTATATTATGAACAAATTTATCATTTTTATTTTAAATGTTTTTTATTTAATTAAATTACTTAAAAATATAATTTGCAGATCATGCTACAAATTTCTTATCAAATGTAATTTCTCCATATTTTCTGTGATTAATCGGAGGATTAAAAATTTTAAATATGCAATTAATTTTGATTAAATTTTTTATCGATGCCAACTTTTTGAAGGAACAGCTCACCTTTAGAAAAATGTAAAAAATATTATTATCACTATCTCAAAATAAATTAAATAAATATAAAATAAAGTATAAATAAAATAAGTAAACACATGTAAATAAACTGAGCACAACAGAACTCATAATCACCCAATCACACATCATACAACGGAAACGCATAACACATCAAAGTGAGTGACAGACCACAATGTCTTCTCCACCAACGCACCCAGTCCTGGCCAATTATTCAAACTTTATTTTCTCATGTTAATAAATTGCCATTACCTAATGACAAGGAATCAACTGCAACTCAATTATTTGCTCAAGATCCTTCCAGCACAGCTGCAACTATCCTGCCTTCTCACCAACGCCTGCTCTTTTGCTCCTAAACTAATCCAATCCAATGACTTCTATAGCACCATTATCATAATGCACAAGGCATCAATCGATGGTCGCTTCAAGTGAAACCATATTAAAAAACATAATCAGACAGAAAAGCCCATTTGAAATCCCACAGATGATCACGGAAACCAGAAGTTAGGCTACAGTGGGTAAACAAGCTGAAATAGATAAGTCTTAAATGTAGACCAGAATGGCATTAAAGACTTTTGGGTCAAACAGTCTTTGAACATAGATTGTAATTGTAATTGTAAACGAACATTTATAAAGCACCACTTAGGAAACAGTGGCGCTCCCGACTTGAACAAACAAAAAGGATTTCAGGCGTTTGCGAGACTGGGTAGGAGAGAGACTAAGTAACTGAAGCCGCAGGTCAAGAGGAAGGGAGTTCCAGCTGGAAGGGCCAACAAAGGCAAAGCTCCTGGACTGAGCAGTCGTAGTGCGGACGCGAGGGACTACCAAGAGACCACGGGTAGCTGAGCGAAGGGAGGCATGGTAGGCAAGGAGGAAACCGGAATACAAAAAGAAGTTAAGCAGGACGGAGCAGAGCCTAGAAGGCAGTTGCGCATAAGGATAAGAATGATAATAATAATAACAGATGCTTTGAAACAACCATGAACTGTCTGCTTACAAGTTAAGAAAATGGATTTATAGAGGTCATTCAATCAGATAATTCATACAGCACCCCTATAAGATGCCAATTCAGCCCCAGCCCAGGGAACTAGAGCAGATTAGATTAGACTGGATGAGAAAGTTCCTACTTATCGATGGTACCAGAAGGGGCTCATTTTGATCCCATCTCCCACAGAGATGTCTTAGATCTCAGATAGTTCTGTCCAATGAATTGCATTATTACTGAACTTGCCTTTAATTGATTTCACATCTGTATTGCCCTAAATGATGGCTCCTGATACATTTTATCACAGAGTCATTTGCTTTAGCGTGTATGTGTGTTTATATACTAAACTCCCCCAGAACTGCGACAGTTTTCTGACCCATCATACAAACTCAACGATGCTCCAACGCTTGCAATTTCTGCTTCAGCCTTTCACGCAAAACTGAAAACATTCCTCTTTCACAGATCCTATCCTGACACCTCTTCTTCCTCTTATCTCTCTCTCCTCTCCAACCCCAAGCACTCCCCATAGCTGCCACGCTGTCTCGCCACCTGACTTTTGGATCTTGACCTGGAACCGAACCCTTTTGCCTATTGATTTTGCTTTGACTGAGTGCCTGTGAATAATCTGGTCCCCACAGCGTGGCTTTCGTTGGGTGCTGTAGAAATCTCGGAATTACGATTATGATTTATATACGTGTATAACACACACGCAAACACATTGTGAATTATACAATCAACAGCAATCTACAACCTTTCTTTTGTTTCAGTTCCTTTGTAAGGTTTTAAAAATGCTCTATATAAATGTTCAAATACATTTGAACATTGTCTTATGTCTTTGGTTTCCATTATCTAAATTTCTCAAATCGGTCACAGGCAACTTTGCGCACATACTGACTGGCAAGGAACACCTTTGAAAGGTTCTTCAAAGGTGCTATATAAATGTTCTAGTACATACACACCAACGTGCTTTAAGCATTAAAAAGTTCTACACCATTTCTCAAAACTATAACTCCAATTAACCGTACATTCCATGCCCGAGTCGAGTAAGCACCGAATAATCGCGAGCAGAAACACAGGGCAGGCGTATTTTAAGCCCTTTTAAGCTCCACGTACTGGGACCGGAGAAACGACTGGAATAGGCATGACAGTCAAAACAGTAGTATTTATTTTTGGCATAAGCAAGAACACAGTAACCCTATATATGAAGTTAGACAACAAACGACGTAAATTCGCTTGTGATTGTTTGTCGGAGCCGTTCTGCGCTACGTAAAAACGATGACCAGAGGGAAACAAAGGCTACTTACTCACTTACTTAGTAATCAATCAAATGCCGAACACATTACTGTGAGCTACCCCACTGCCACCATCCGAAACGGAGAACAGATCAGTCACTTACGCATAAATTCGTTTCAGTTCAAGAGACAGTTCTTTTAGCTGTAACTTATGATTTTTCAGAAACTTATCAAACTGATAAATGTTTCGATAAATGTTTACTTTATCCACTCGAGTAGCACCAGGACATAAACACGAATCCTGGTTCAACACCTAGACCGCTAAATCCGCTATATCAAGCCCCGCTAGTTGCTATGCTGGCGGATATATTATTTAGCCCCTTCACTTACAATAAATGTTGCAGTATATCACTTAGAATTCACTTCTTCTGCATCTAAAACTGTTTTTAAGAAGCAAGATTATCTTAAAGCATTCACTAGTAGAGAAATTGGTATCAGGACCTTTTGGATATTGACCTGATTGTGGCTTGGCTTTGGTGCGCCATCGGTTGATGCCTTGTGCATTAGACACCGGCGCAAGCCAAGCCACAATCAGGTCAATATCCAAAAGGTCAGTCCACAAGACAGAGAAACAGCCTACAGTGGATAAGCAATTTGAAACAGGTAAGTTTTAAGCTGAGAAAGAAATGACTCAAGCAACTGAACAGAATGAACAGACACAGGGAGAGAGTTCCAGAATTTAGGTCCAGCAAGCGAAAAAGCTCGTTTACCCAGCAGCAATAGTGTAAAATAGATGTGACAGGTCAATTTATACAAAAATACAGAGCACATTATCGTGTGATCCTAGTTCAATTGAAATTGGCGGATAGATAATAATAATAAGTAGCAACTTCTAATGCGCCGGTGTCTAATGCACAAGGCATCAACCGATGGCGCACCAAAGCCAAGCCACAATCAGGTCAATATCCAAAAGGTCAGTCCACAAGACAGAGAAACAGCCTACAGTGGATAAGCAATTTGAAACAGGTAAGTTTTAAGCTGAGAAAGAAATGACTCAAGCAACTGAACAGAATGAACAGACACAGGGAGAGAGTTCCAGAATTTAGGTCCAGCAAGCGAAAAAGCTCGTTTACCCAGCAGCAATAGTGTAAAATAGATGTGACAGGTCAATGTATACAAAAATACAGAGCACATTATCGTGTGATCCTAGTTCAATTGAAATTGGCGGATAGATAATAATAATAAGTAGCAACTTCTAATGCGCCGGTGTCTAATGCACAAGGCATCAACCGATGGCGCACCAAAGCCAAGCCACAATCAGGTCAATATCCAAAAGGTCAGTCCACAAGACAGAGAAACAGCCTACAGTGGATAAGCAATTTGAAACAGGTAAGTTTTAAGCTGAGAAAGAAATGACTCAAGCAACTGAACAGAATGAACAGACACAGGGAGAGAGTTCCAGAATTTAGGTCCAGCAACCGAAAAAGCTCGTTTACCGAGAACAGTTCTAGCCCAAGGTATGACCAGAGAAAGACAACATTCAGATGACCTTGCAGAATAATGGTAAGTCTGAGGAATAATAATAATAATAATTAGAAACTTCTAATGCGCCGGTGTCTAATGCACAAGGCATCAACCGATGGCGCACTATAGCCAAGCCGCAATCAGGTCAGTCCACAGGACAAAGAGGCAGCCTACGGTGGATAAGCAATTTGAAAAAGGTATGTTTTAAGTTGAGAATGAAATGACAAAAGCGACTAAGCAGAACGAACAGACACAGGAAGGGAGTTCCAAAATTTAGGTCAAGCAACTGAAAAAGCCTTTTTACCCAGAACAGTTCTAGTCCAAGGTATGACCAGAGAAAGACAATCAGATGACCTTGCAGAATAATGGTAAGTCTTGGGAATAAGGACTGATTTTAAGTATTGTGGTTGGCCACAGTTCAATGTTTTATAAACCGTAAGTCCCAATTTGAAACAAATCCTTTGCCGAACAGGAAGCCAATGCAAAGATTTAAGCACAGGGGTAACATGCTCAAATTTTGAAGTATTTGTTGTGGTAATATGCTCAAATTTTGAAGTATTTGTTATAGCTCTAGCCAAGGAGTTCTGAACTCTTTGAAGTTTCCGCATATTTGACTTTGTGATACCAACAAGAATGGAGTTACAGTAGTCTAGGCGACTAGAGACCAATGCATTAGCCAATGATATTCTAGAAGACATGGGGACATAACGCCTAATTCTGCGTATGTCACGAATATACATGTATGATGATTTACAAATACCATTTACATAGTTTGTGAGAGACATAGCAGAATCAAAAACAACGCCCAAGTCGCGAGCAGCATCAGTCAATTCAACAAGTGAGTCACCCAGCTTCAAGGATTTCAGCCATTCAAACTTTTTAAGTTGTTGTGGAGTGCCAATTAGTAGAAATTCAGCGTTCGATGGGTTAAGGAGGAGTTTATTAGCCAACATTCAAAACCGCAGCTCCTCAAAGGCATCAGAAAACAGTTGCACAGACGACTGACAAGGCAAACTCTCAAATGAAATGTAGATTTGGGTATCATCAGCATAGAAACGAACTGCCAGTTAATGATTGTCTAGCAGTGTACATAGAGGTGTGTGATGTAAAATGATCAAGCTTAAGCAGCCTGCAAAATTACCATCAAGAATGCATATCTATACTGTATAGAAGTTTGGAAGCTCGACTGGAGCCCATGCTTCGTTTTTTGGGCTAATTGAACACTGATTGGAATTATCTTTCAGTCACTGGACGTGAAGCAGCACAGATGAAGCTTCATATTCAAACGGATGCCAACGTTAATCAGTCATATCTTCTATGAAGCTGATGTATGAAAAATCTAAGCACTTCTACAGTGCCATTTTCATACATGTAGTGTAAAAGGTATGAGTTGATCACTTCATGTGAGATTTTAGTCAAAACTCATAATGGCGCATCATTTTCAAAGTCTGGCGACCAACACCGTCAAGCAGTAGAATCTGATAACAGCTTCAGCTGGGAAGTAAACTGCAAGTTCTGCAATATACTGGTCCCATCCAGAACCTTGAGAATTGCAAACTGCCCTCTCAACGGTCTAAGAACATAAAATAATGCTCAGTGCATTTCACATGTCCAAGACACTGGGCACCAGGGCAAACACATGAGTAAATGTATGTGAATGAACGCATGCTTTTTGTAGAAAATACATGCAAATACGTGTCGATCGTACCGTCAAGCTATGCGTAACCTAAGAGGCTGTCATCTTTGATGCAAGGGCTTTCTTAAATCCAATAATTGTTGATGTGTACATGCAAACGCACTTCTATGTAATATGTATTTTCATGGAAGTAAGCAGTGCATATATTGGTACAGCTATGCATCGGGTCCTGCTTTGATGCATGTATTTATGAATAGAAGGTACACATGTACAAGACATGTCGAGCTTATAAATAACATGATAGAGTTACGAGGCTATTAAACTAAGTCAATTGTTACAACAACAAAGAGTTCTGAACTTTTGACACCCATCATAACATTGTCAGTAAAGTGGAATAAGAACCAGTGTCTCTCGGTAAGTCCTTCCGTTAGATGGAAGCTTCCAGCAGAATGCCAGCAAGCAACAGAGGAAAAGTTCATCTTCAAAACAGAAACTCTGAAGGTACATAGTTCTCGTTTCCTGGAGAGACAGAGAGCCAGGCAGGTCATGTGCCAGTCCATCCATCCGTACATCTCATAATCATCTCTTCGACTTCACTTACTAAGATCTTCAGCTGTTTAATCAACAACAAAAAAACACGATCAGCACCAAATTCTCAGTCTCAGTCAAAATGCAAGGCTATAAACCACAGCCACTACATAACAAAGCATCAAGGGATTATCACTAATCAGTTATCAAGGGATTATCATTAATCAGTTATCAAGGGATTATCATTAATCAGTTATCTATATCGCACTAATTTATTAATTCACCTCAAAAGCGCGGGTAATGGAAAAAGATAAGTCTTGAATTGTTTGCAAAATGAAGTAAGAGAAAGAGAACAGTCCCTCAAAGCTGGTGGTAGTGACTTCCATAGATGTGGACCAGCATGTGAAAAGGCATGGAAACCATGTGCCTTTTTTTGGTAAGTTGGAACAAACAGTTGGCCAGAGGAGGCTGATCTTAAGTTTCTCCTGGTGGGATTAAGTATGAGTGGAATGCATAAGTCAGCAGGGTAGCTCCGTGTTAGATCATGAAGTGCCTTATATACAAGGACAGCAACTCTGAACTGGACTTGAGCTGGAAAAGATAACCAATGTAATTCTGAATGTAAGTCTGTAATCAGAGAATTTGGAGGAAGCCGAAGAACGAGGCAAGCATCTGCACGCAAAACTGATTGTTTTCCTTCCTTGTGCTTTCAGCTCTTTGAGCTCTAGCGACCGTCATGATCAATCCTCTCCATTTCTTTCTTTCCAATGTCGCGTCCCTTAGCTGTGCCAAGTTCATTCCAGTTGCTTCGTGTATCTTGTCCATCCATTTTTTCCTTGGCCTCCCTTGTTTTCTCTTTCCCTCTCCACAAGCCAGCATCATTTCCTTTTCCAATCCATCTGATCTCATAATATGACCAAAGAACCTCAGCTTTGATTTTAGCATTGTTTGTTGTAACGTTTCATCTTGCTCAATTCCGATCGTCATGCGTACCCATTCATTTGTCCTTTTTTCCGTCCATGATGTTCTCAGCATCTGATTGTAAGGAGGATGAGAATGGAGTATTCAACCGCAATAGTCTAAGTGTGATAAGACGAGTGAACGGAAAAGAGCAGGGACAGGACTCCACTGGTCGGCCTCTCCCGTCAACAACTAATCTTTAGAACTACAGCCGACTGCAAGTAAACGCTGTGAATAGAGAAAAAATTCTGGCCTTTGCAGCAGAAACAGAAATCATGTACCTTGAGTTTTGACTGTAGTTGGGGTGGAAGTTGATGATGGGACAGGAATTCTTAGAGTATTTGTAGCAACACCTGGAGTCAAATGACCTACAGTCAGAAAAAACATCAGCTGCACAGTCAGAAGCCATAATGCAAAGTAGACAACTGCAAATTCGTGTAGCTCTCATGAAACAGTTCAATTAGAGGTCTTGTAAATTTGAGCAAGGAATAAGGTAAACATCGCCATGAAACTTCTAATCATCTTACAGGTGACAGACTTTTTGGCTTAAATGCGAACATGACCACATAAATACAAACAAACGAACACACGAATGGCTTTAGTGTACATGAATATCTTTAGTTTTAGTCGTCAGTTCCATCCAGTCTTAGAATCTATTCCACCTAAGAGAATTCAACAGCCTGTCTAACCAGTGTATGGCATAAATCTACCAAGAAATACAAAGTTAATCAACAGCATCAAGATAATAACTGGACATCATCATCTTTAAGCTTTTCAAAAGGGATGCAGCACTCACCTGCGATGAATGCCTGAGGCGAAAGGCCATAGCCAGGGCGGGCAGCAGAGGCCAGTCCTGCGCTGTTCAGCCCTGGGGGCAGTGGGTAACCCATACTAGGGACAGGCGACGGTATGTACGGCTGGGCGGCCGAGACAGCCGAGGACGACGACGTCATGGCAGCAACAGCAGCAGCAGCGGCGGCAGCAGCGGCAGAAGAGGAGGCAGCAGATGCACAGGATGATGAAGGAACAGCAGCCGAGATGATGGACGACGATGCGCTTGTGTTCAGCTGACCGGGATTGACAAGGCGACTGAGGATGCTGCGCTCAGACATCTGCAGACGCTGCGTCACCGGAGGAACACGCGCCAACGTCGCCGGGAGACGACTGACGTCCTGCTTCATGTCACTTAGCAACTCCTCCAGCTGATTCAGAACTAAAACAAAATAGAAAAAACAAACTCTCAACTTCAGTCACTCAGTTTCCCATTTTGTACAGACCTGCTACTTAACAAATCCTCCAACAGACTTTAAACAAATGGCGCAGCAATTGTTTAAATTTCAATTTAAAAAAACAGAGGAACCGGTCGACTGTGATTCATAATCTCTACCTTTGTGCAAGACGGCATTTGCCGGTTTATTTCCAGCCAGCGATTCCTTCGATAGATGCTGGTGACTTTCTGCCAAGCACTCCAGCTCTGCAAATCTACAAGACAGAAATCATCATAAATGGCGACTTAGCTCCAAACAGATAAACAAAAACAGCAGATAAACAAAAAAACAGCAGATAAACAGAAAACAGCAGATAAACAGAAAACAGCAGATAAACAGAAAACAGCAGATAAACAAAAACAGCAGTTAAACAAAAAACAGCAGATAAACAAAAACAGCAGGTAAACAAAAAACAGCAGATAAACAGAAAACAGCAGATAAACAGAAAACAGCAGATAAACAGAAAACAGCAGATAAACAAAAACAGCAGATAAACAAAAACAGCAGTTAAACAAAAAACAGCAGATAAAAAAAAACAGATAAACAAAAAACAGCAGATAAACAAAAACAGCAGATAAACAAAAAAACAGCAGATAAACAAAAAAGCAGATAAACAAAAAACAGCAGATAAACAAAAACAGCAGATAAACAAAAAAACAGCAGATAAACAAAAACAGCAGATAAACAGAAAACAGCAGATAAACAAAATAAGGCCACGCTGTCCAAGAACCCTGCTGAAGATGGTGTCGAGTGCCATCTCTGGATGGGAATCTGTTCGTTTGATGGGTTAAGGAGTTGGTTGGAGTGAGCAGCAGGAGCTGACCAGTTGTGACTTTTATAATTATCTCGTTTGCTTACCGATGAACTTCATCTTGTTAATTAATTTTAACATCATTTAGCACATGCAGCGCTTTGTGAGGTACTTAACAGTGATATAAGAAGTGTCTAGATATACACATAAGTAAGTAAGTAATGTAGTGTACATGCATCATCAATTTACTTTTTAAGGCATTTCAGAGAGGCACTTAAAGCCTCAGTGGCACTCGTCGTCCTTCCAGAACTCGAACTGAAGCACTTACATATGCTGTAAAGATGCCCAGATATGTACACACACATATGCAGATACACACACACACACACACATACATGAAATACATCCATACATGAAATGTCATGAATGCATGTATCCATACTCACATACAAGTCTAGATACTGATGCATACATTATGGTAGGTTAGACGTGAGACTGACCTAGCGTTGAGGGTCATGGCCGGGTAGTTGGGGTCCTGGGTGAGGTTGAGGTAAGCAGCTCTTCGCAGCTGTTCCTCAATCACCAGCGCCTGTTCGAGCAGCTTGAAACGACGTGCCAGGAACTTGTTCTTCATCTCGAGGAAGTTTCCTTTACCCTGGTCGGCCTTGAAAGGCTCATTGATGATCATAAAAGCGCCATCATTCTGCATGTCCTGCCATCTGCCGTAACCATGCTTAACGATTCCTGCCAAGAGCCAGTAGTCATGACGACGGTGCCATATCTCAGCCTCGTTACCTGGAGACAAAAAAAGACAACCATTGTCAGCTGTAGGCAGGTTATGAGCACTTGTTACGTGTACTTAATCAATCATATTCCAGTCTTTAAAGACATGAACCTGTCAGTTAAAATCCAGCCAACATTTTGTGGTCCCTCTGATTTCAGAAGATATCTGTTCTAAAACCAGAAGGGGGGCATAAAATGAGCAGAAGACTTTTAGGTTGTGTTGGCAGCAGAGAATCACAGCAGCTTACAAAGTAGCCTGGCAGTTGACTAAACATGTGGCCTGGAGATGAGCCGAGAACAGAGGTGGCTGGTGATGTGCAGTGGAAAGAGCTCTGCTCCAAACAGGGCAATGCTGCAGATGATGACTTATATATGATCAGAGCCAATCCAAGCCCCGACCTGACATCATCAAATCGGTTCCAGCAACAGCCTTCCCACTCACCACTGACCAAGTCATGCATGATTTCAAATGCACTAAGGAAACATTCACTGGCATTAAGGCCTTCTCAACTGCCGTATAAATAACAATTGGAATGGCCTCATCTCAGAAAGGAATAGGAGATACAGAAATTTCTGCATATATTATTATGCTACAGTAAAATACTACGAATCTTAGAAGAACACTATGAAATTACAGTGACCACAGACTGTCAGAGGGAAGATCAGGTGGTAAGGGAGAGGGCTGGCCACCTGCCCTCAAAGAAAAATTAAATCGCTAATACTTTATACCAATGGCTGCCTCTCAGGGTGAGCTCAAAGCCTGCACATCTTCTTCTCTTCCATCCATACATTACAATATAAGCTGAGGTGCTCTTAAGAGACGCCTGTTTCCGTTATGTAAACAAACAACACAGCGCTGTCAAAGAACCTCAAAAACACAAAGTTCCACTGGCTGTTATGTTATGCCAGGCCTAAGCAGATGACGTGGAGCACTGACCAGGGGTGAGCTGTGACTGTTCGTTCTGCCAGAGCGTGTGCAACTCGGTAAATCCACCATCTGCAATGTTGAACATAAAGCGTTGCTTGAGCTCGTCCTTCTTTGCCCCGTCTTCCTTGCGGGCGCCCTCCACTTCCTTGCCCTCTCCCTCAGTCTTTGACTTTCCTTTATCTGCAGCCACATGCAACGACAACTATACACAAAGCACAGCTACAATAAACATAAGACAGCGTTAAGCAACTGTGCGCTAAAAACTTTCTAAACATCTCTTTGCTGAAGAAAAGCCGTCACAGGAGAGGTGTTGTTATGAGCACTTGCACCCCAGGCTCAAGGAATGCACTCAACCTATCCGCCACTCTACCACAGGATGCTCAAATGTTGAAACAGAAACAAAGTTAGGACAAACACAGCAGTACCTTATTAAAACAATAGTGATCATTTATTTAATAATTATAAATAATTACCCAAACAATAAATAAATAATTCTTAATAATAAATCATTCATTCATTCGGAGCACTTCTTATAGCACCCATTCAGGAAGTATACTTAGAGGCGCTCCCAGCCCAATTCTGTCAAAATATAACAATTTTTAACTGTTGGTGAAAAGTGTATCTAGCATCCCTCATTAGAAAGACATGTGGATTAAGAGAGAGGCTCAGGCCACGTAGACAGCCCAAACACCAAGAAGGCATGACGCTGCACTGTTGTAGTGCAAGCAAAAGGAACAACAATTTCGCGTTGGGTTGTGGAACGAAGATATCCACATCCAGCCAAACCAGAAACAGGGCGGCAAACCTCACGTAATCTTAACTTCGATGCGCCGCGAAACCGGGAAGCCAATAAAGTAAATCACGGATCTAATGCGACACATTATATTGGTCAAACTTGGAAATGCCACCAACAAGCCTTGCAGCCACACAAAGCATGCACTCAAGCTGTCCAGTGTGCCCCAAAGACACACCAGTAATAATAAGATATCAAATAATAACAGATATCAAATCAATCATAAATTAATTATAAATAATAATAAAAAATAACAGTAATAACGGACCACTGCTGGTGGTTTCTTTGGCATCACTTTTAGACATCTTTTCATCCTCAGACTCCTTCTTTAGGTTACCAGCAGCGACTTCCAATTCTTCTGTTTCCATGGATTCCAGCTTAGCCACTTTCTCTGTCTTTTGGACATCATCCGTTGCCATTGGCTCTGGCTTATCCTGTTCTGCACCATCTGTTTTCTCAGCATCATCGTTCAATCCCTAAATGTAGAACAGACAGTAAGACATGGTAATACAACAGATGCATTTAATGAAATGCATCAGTGAAGGTGCATTTGCAAGGAAAGGCAAGAGGCTAGGTTATTTATTAAAGTCACCCATTTCATGGAGATGTACTAGACACAAAAGGTAATCACCCATTTGTGTTATTAATATTTATTAACTTCACCAACATCAATGAAGCTACATTAGTTAGGAAGCAAAGGGTAATCAGAACTTCAAGCTGTTTAGCAAGAAGGACCTTTGAACTGTTCTAGAAATGCCAAGATGCACACTTTATCTCACATAGATCACTGAGCCCAGTGTAATTCACACAATTATAATAAAATATTACAAATTATTACAGTTGTGTATTACTAGGCAATGCAACCAGAAATCTATACAGCAACTTTTGGAAGCAACTAAGCACTTTTAAAAAATTCATTTTGATTTGTTGCTCTTGGAAAAGTCTTCCATAGTATATACATATACTGTTTCATTCGACTCTGTTTCTGTTCAGCATACATTTTCAGTTACCTTAAAATGCACTTGTTTCGATCAGTTAAATAGCCTAGTATGCAGATCTTTAGAGAGGTATGCAAAAGGTGCTACATCAGATGGGCAAAGGGTTAATTGTCACGATCCAGAGATATGGTTGGAGCATATTACCTCATCTTTAACTCCGTTATTTTGTGCTGATTCCACCTCCACCTGTTTCTCTCCATCCTTCTTAGCATCCGCTGCATCTTCCGAATCCTTTTCGGCAGCATCTCCCACTCCGCTTCCTCCTGCTGCCGTCCTTCCATTTCCTTTTCCCTTCTGTCGATCATCCTTGCTGCTGGCTGTTGATGGAGACGGTGACGGTGCTGCCGAACTGAGCGTGCTCTCCGACCTGACCTTGTCGGCTAATTCGCTGGATGCGGAGGCTGCTGTGGCCGCAGCAGCATGAGGCATACTGTGACAGCCATTGATCGATTCAAACTCTTGCACCTGAGACAAAAACCCACAAGAACACACGCTAATTACATCGACACCGATCAATACAAACCGTTCTCTTTTGCCAAGGTTGTGCTGGAAGTGCTTCTGAGTTGGTATTTTGAAGAGGTGCTATACCAATTTACTGAATATAATACTGTGCCTATAATTTCTGCATGGTGTAACTCTTTGTTGTTATTGTTTAATATATAAAAATGAGCCAGTGAAATTCATATAACACTGTTCAGCTATTTAACTCAAAAAAGAAAAGTTTCATTACTGTCCCTGCCAAAACAACACTCAGGTGTCAGTGAAAATATAAAATTTAAATACAGGAAGAAAGAAACTGCCAGTGTCGAACACACTACCTTTTTGCGAACAAGAGACATTATTCCGATTCTTGTGAGCACGTGCTGACGTGACAGTCCCTCTCGTGGAACTCCGTCGGCAAAAGTTTCTGCGTTATCAGCACCAGGTTCACAGAGATGACGCATGAAGAGCGAAACGTAGGCCTTGAACTCTCGCTCCGATTTTCCTCTCAAGTCACGAACCAACCTACATCACCAGAAGACATGTCTGAGGCTTCTGCTATTGCTGCTGCAACATCTATCTAATGGCACTTCTTGATCAAGGGCGTTAAGCTGTTGAATGTGGTAGAAGTAGGCGTACATTCCCTTAAGCTACAATCCCAAGATACAGCCATAGGTATGAAGTGTTGATGACCTCATTTTTTAGCCTTGGCACAAAAAGAGTGGATGGCCAATCCTCTCCCTTGCTGTCTCATCTTCCCACCAAAGTGTATGGCCAGTGTACTCATTTTATAGTCGAGTTAATTAGGAAGTGCAAGTCGAGAAGAAATTTCAAAACATCTTTCTGTCTAGGCAGGGAATTGAAACCCTGACTTCTGGGTTGACATTCCTGCAGACTAATCACTACACTACTGCTCACACTAAAGCAGGTTAATAACTTGCTTAATGCATCCACACAGTGAAAAACGTGAAACTCGCTCATCAGTTAACATAAGCATTTATTGTTTTATACATTAATCCTCGTCCTACAGAAAGAGCCTTGCAAAGTGGAGTTTTAAAATGTACAAATTTGACTGTAAATTATTCATAATGCTACTAAAGTACAGTTACCACTGAGAATTGAAAGCGTCCTGTGGTGGCATTCCGTATCGCATGACGGCGTTCAAGAAGGCTTTGCGCTGACGAGTATTGAAACCAAGGACCTGAACAGAAGAAAATCATTTCCTTTGTCAATTGCCAAAAGAAATCCAGATCAGACTCCTCTGGTTACCTTAAGTCACACCTCTTGGGACCAGTTAGACAGCCATGTAAGCAGCACTTCTGGGAGGTGCTCCAAAGGCGCTATATAAACGCTATGATACATACATACCAGAAAGAGACAGATCATCCCACTAACAGGGCAACCAAAACAACGACCAGCGGTGGGGGACCATGAACCAACTGTCAACAGAGGACCAGTTATCACTAAAGTACTTTATCAGTGTCAGACAAATGCTCACACTTCAAAACACCACTGAAAAAGTCACACAACCTCAGAAAAAACAATGCAATATTATAACAGTTTAACAAGACTAACTTTATATACAGTTGAAGAGTTTGGAAACTAACAACATAAAGCTTTATGTGGGCCTACAGTTAGAAAGAAAACTAGCATCATTCACAAAAACATGTGTATTCACAATATCTACATCTATTCTGTAAGGCAATATCATTTGATGGATTTCTATGCAGCAAAGTATGGAAGTAAGTATGTTCAATAAACTGAATTTATGTGAGTCCTTAGCAGGAAGAAACTTGTTTGTTAGTCTTTTTCATTATATCATCAGTGACCTTCTGCAGCATTCATTCCTTCAAGATCAGACAGAAGGAAAATAGAAAGATGTGATGTACTGCATCTCTTGCATAACATGTCAAGGATGATACTGTATAAGCAACAGTGTGATGTAGGAGGGGAAGACCATACCTCAATCTGTCCATTGACACGCGCCAGAAGAGGAGGCAAAGACCGATCTTTGTCACCTGCTGGGCCTCGTCTGCGCCGACCGACCTCTTTCTTGCCCTCTTCAAAGTCGTCGTCATCTTCTTCATTGTCTAAAACAATCTTTGCATTTCTAGCCAACGAACAACAGAGTGAAAAAATAACATCCTTGGGATCCTTTTCACCTGTACATTCAAATCTTGATTAAAGCAGATCATTGGCTGAATCATAAGGAAAGGTTGCCCAGTAATGCCTGTGCAGTTTTTTCATATCAACATGTTTGTCCTCCTTAGGCTGGCTCTCTGCCTCTCAGACTTACCCAAAGAACTGATCGGGTTGTGGATCTGGTTTGAATGTCATCAGTCAAGGCCCAGTGCTTTATTACAGTTTTAATATGACATTAGAATCCAGACAGAAAACACAACTTACTGATCATATCCAAGCGACATCCTACAGCAAATTCACTGCTAAGAAGTTTCTACGAAGGAAATATTGCCACCAAGATGTACACTTGAAAGGCTTAAGTGCCCTTCACATCACAAAGCAGCATAGCAAAGCCTTACATTAGATTACCGAATTAGAACTCTTCAGAATGCCACTTAGCATTCCATTGTTTTCAGAGATCTGTCTCAAATCATGTGCTGACAGCATCTTTTAAAGAACAACTTTCCACAGACACTGCACTTATCTCAGATATTCATTTCAACCAGTTAAATCGGTTTAAAAGGTTGCACTATACTCTGAGGACTTCACTTTACCAGTGAAATTCGTACTTCTGTATCTGTTTTTTCATATCAACCTGGAAAAACTACATTTCCACGACATCTTTTTCATAAAAACTGTAATCCTCAGAGATCCTTTGTTTACTATTGAAACCTGTAGTTTGGTAGCATCTGCTTCAGAACAACTTCTCAGAGGCACAGACCTCCATCGAGATCTTTGTTTCTACCAGTGAAATCTGGATTTTGATGGCATCACTTTTATAGAAACTTCTCAAAAGGCAGAGAATTCCTAACCTGTGAAGTCCGTATCAAAATCAGAGAGGTCGTTGTTCCAGGCTTCATCGTTGTTACCCATCGCAGCGTCATTGTAGTTGACCTGCTTCCGAATGCGCTTTCCTTTGCCAAGCGACCGCGTCAGATCCTCCTGCTGCTGTTCATAGTGATGCCGCAGCAGCTTCTCCCAGTATGCGGGATCGGCATGCTCAGCCTCCTGCTTCAGTACCTCCATCTCACCCTCGTCCTGTCAAACCAAAAACACAAACAGACTGAACGTATGCTACTATTCTTTAGTCCAAAGACACTATGATGGGACTTTGCTGGTAGGGCTCTGTGTCAACGCAACCCTCGCTTAGACTAGCGAGACTCACCACTCATGGGTACTCTGAAGGTGCTATAAAAAGTTCAGTTACAAAGAGCAGAACCTTCTTATACAACACAGCCTTATAAAAATGTTCAGCTACATAGACCATATACCCAAATTTGCATTATATTAACATGTGTAATAGCAAGGGTCTGGTGTACTCAGTAATAAGTACTTCAAGTAAACTTAAAATAGACCAGAACCTTCTTATACAACACTTTCTTGTAACGTAATTTCTGACATTATACAGTTGAAAACATGGATCTCAAAATAAAAGAACTAATTCTTTAAAACACAACTTCATCATGTCATCATAACTCTTTCAACTACCTATTTGAACTCTTATGTGCACACCTTCTTTATGCGATTCCATGCCTTTTTCATGGCACTGAACTGCATAATTCACCGTCGAAGTGGAACAGCCTCTCTCTGGATATAAGTTTTCTAATGGCCTAGAAAACAGATTCACTTGGACACTTATTAAATTCTGAAAACCAAAATCTAAGTAAGCGCTAAGAATCGAACCTCATCTCCTTCAGTGACGGTGTACGTCGCCACTTTGAATGAGCTCAGGTACTCGTTCATCGCAATCTCCTTCTCCTCTTGTCCTTCTTGGCTTCGATCGAGCAGCTTCTCGATCGCCTGATCGTCATAAACGATCCTACACTCGGATCCCTCGTCCTCCTCCTCGTCCTTGAACAGTTCCTCCGTTCCAAACTTGAGGATGTCGTCCAACTCCTGTTTCGACATGAGTGCTCCCTTGTTGCCAAGACCTGGACGAACGACGAGATGTGTCAACATCATCTTGCGCTTGGCCACTTGCGTGATACGCTCCTCGACCGAGTTACGAGTAACGAATCGGTAGATCATCACACGGTTGGCCTGACCGATTCGATGAGCTCGACTGAACGCCTGCAAACAAACCGTCAAACCTTTACATCAAGGCATCTATTAGCAGCTTTAGATGCAATGGCGGTGCAACTCTATTGTGCTCTTGATGAATGCTGATGCTGTCTGGCGAACAATATACAAAAAGCAAGTGTGGTCAATGCTGATGCTATCTAGTAAATATAAAAAAACGTTTAGAGAATGCATTATGCTTGAGCAAAGTTCTCAAATATGGACAGTTACTGCCAATCGCTTTTACGGTCCATAGATAAGTAATGGGAAGCAACAAGGGACTTATCTGACCCTGCAGCGCCTTTGTGAGTTTCTTAAAATGCGCTATACAAGTGCTTGGATACATACATACATACATACTGACAGCAATAAAGCTGCAATAACTGGACATCAGTGAATCAAACTATGATCTGTGACAATACACAGAGGAGGAGAAGCAAGCAGTTACCTGAATGTCGTTGTGAGGATTCCAGTCGGAATCGTAGATGATGACAGTGTCTGCCGTTGCCAAGTTTATACCTAATCCACCAGCCCTCGTTGACAGCAGAAAGCAGAATGCCGCCGATCCAGGAGCTGAAAACATTTTGTATCATCATCATCATTACCATCACCAAGCACAAGAAAATGCTCAGCAAAACTAAAGACGCATCATTTACAACTGCTAGATGATGTGCTACAACACATTTCTGAATGAGGTTTGAAAAGTGCTATGGAAACATTCAGATAAACAGATACACACCTCATTATTTATTTGGTTACTTCTAGTTTTAATAGATGTTAACCTAAAGTATAAAATTGGAAAACAGCAACACAATTCTCAGACTAACAGAAGGTGAGGTAAAGAAATAGGAGTCCTGACTTGATCCACGATGCCTACTAAGGTATTGTTGTTATGCTGCAACAGATATGGAAATCCCTTGTTAACTTCTCCTTACCACAAACCTACATTCTGACTACAAAACGAAAATAATTGGAAACTATTGCCCATTGAATATTATTACCCTTTGGGACACTTTGGAAAACAGCCCAACCACGGCAGGTGAAGTTACTGCATAGAACTGTTGTTGTTGTTGTAACTTAGCTGGTATTCAGAAGAGGTGGAGATGAAGAAGAAGAAGCAGAGCAGACTCTTGAGCTAATCCCAAGAGGCAGCTGTAGTTGTGAAGTGTTAGCGACTTCATTTTCTTAGCACGGGCATACGAGAGCAGGTAGCCAGTCCACTCCATCACCACCTCATCTTCCAGACAGTGTACGGTCAATGTACTCATTTTGTTAGGGGCACAAGTGGAACAGAAATCTCAGATATCTGTCTGCCGTGACATACTGTTAAATCGGTCGATGGCATCTTGTCGCTGGCTTCCCGTTATTCCACCATCAATGCGTTCATATTTGTAGCCCTCGTTTTCGAGAAAGTCTTCAAGAATGTCCAGCACTTTGGTCATCTGCAAACCAACAAACAGATATTCACAAATCAACACACAGATAATATGCATCACTTCGATTACTTTCATGGAAAATGCATTGCCCTTCAGTAACTATGCAACCTGACAACGTAGAGAAAGATTCAGTTATCATCTATATACAGACAATCCATGCTAATCACAGCATCAATATCCCTAGTCTCACTGTTTTGATCCTGTGTGGAAATAACCCTCAGGATTAAAAAAATGTGGTAAATCATTTTTATTACAGAGACAATTGCACATTCCATATTGCCCTTTGAAATGGAAATTTGGATGAGGCAGTTTTTGAATATTATTACACTAAGAAGATCAGTGAAGTCAAATTAGTATAAGTGAATGGTTGTAATTGTAGTAGCAGTTGCTCAGCCTCATTAGAAGATGTACAATAGGTAGGTTTTCTGTTTCCTCCTGAAAAGCTTTCAATTGACAATCTTGGAGCAGAGAGTTGAACTGACAGCACATTTCAGATGGCTGAGCCAGATGAAATCAATAGTCAGGATCAGTTAAAGACTTGGGCAAAGGGCAAATAAATCTCAAGCGTGCCTCTTCATGTAAACATCGGCACATCTTGGTGTTGTAAACTGTCAATTTTAAACCAAATAAAAACATGTTTTTGGTGATTTAATGAATGAGTTGACACTGGATGGGTCACATAACAAAGTGAATAGTTGACCTGTGAGAATATGAGAACACGGTGTCCATCACGATGTAACTTTCTGAGCATTGTTGACAGCAGATCGAGTTTACCACAGGACTTAATCAGAGCCGACCCCTCAAACATTCCATTTGGCAATCTTGGTGCCTCCTACAGACACAAAAAGACCCATGTTTCAATTTCTAAACTTCAACTTAAAGCAATCAGACCTTCCCAGTAAAACAACAGAGGTTTTGATTTTAGGAGCTGAGAAACAATCAAATGAAACACTCAGAACTTAGCCGAAAACATATGGGTATATAAATAAATATATATATGTGTATATATATATATATATATATGGACATTTGTATACACAGTGCATTTTAAGGACCCTTGAAAATTGCAGTGAACATCTTTCTAACAGATCTAAAAAGGTGTGACCTCAGACATAAGCACCTAAACCAAGTAATTAGAAAACCAATTATAATTCAAAAATGCAGAAACAATTAAGAAATGCTCAAACGATTCCAAGATGCTCACATGATTAAAAAGTGGTCAAAAGATTCAATAAATGCATCAATAATTACAAATTGTAACTGCAAATTTGTATGGCACCACTTTATGAGAAACTCATCAGAGGAGGACGAATTTCTCTTCTCTGTTTGCATTATTTTAATCATATGAGAAATACTCATACAATCAAAAATGCTCCAATGACTTAGAAAATGATTAAAGAATTCATGAAGTGCTCAAATGATCAAAAATGCTCAAACAATCCAGCTACACTCCCAAACATCTGAGGTAAATCTCTTCCATTATTCTGATTATTTCACCCGTACAGGGCCACTCGGCTCTCCTTCTCAGTCCATCGTTTGCCTTACCGCAGCTGCTGTCGGGAACAGGTAAGGATGGTTGCAGCATTTCTTCAGGTCCATCATAATGTTGAGCAACGACACCTGCGTTGAACTGCCACGAGTGTTCAACGCCTCAAAGTTACGCGTCAAGATGTACTTGTAGTACTTCCTGCAAACACACACACACAGATGCACAAATGTACAGTGCAAAGTAACAGTAATAATAACAATAGTGATAACAGTAATAATGACAATAACAGTGTCTATTTGAACAGATAAACTATGTTAAGGCTTCTTGTTTCTGTTTAAGTGCCACTACAAACTGACAAAACATCAGCTGATGGTGCTGAGCAATTACAAGTTAAGCACTTGCTCAAGGTGTCATAAGGCAGCCAATCAGTTCGAGTTAGGAATTAATCTTTTAATTTACTTAAGGTTATGAATTAAGCTTGTAATATGAAACCGTAAAATTTATTAGTTAACGCATCTGGTTCTGTTCGTACTGGTTCTGTCTGTTTTAAAGTTTAGCTAAAATAGATAAACTGTTGGTCGACTGTCATTTTAAGCTGATTCAATGTTAGATAGGTGACCTTATTGGGTCTGTCCTTTGTATCCCAGAAACATTTTATCGCTGCATTTCATTACATTTTTATTGGGAACAATATACAAAATAAATAAATGAATTTGTATAGTACCACTGAAAAGTAACCACCTAAGATTTGAACTTCTGACCTGTGGGTTAACTGTCCAGTAAGCCAACAACTACACAAAGGATACGATGTTAATTCCAGTGCAGAATGAAAGTGGACAGCAGTCAAACAGAGACAAGAGAAAAAGAAGTTCAGTCATAAACTCTGACTAACTTCTGCATGGGACTGAGTTCAACACGGACGATGAACTCGCTCTTGGATGGAATATTCTTGAGAACGTCGGCTTTAAGTCGACGCAGCAGGTGAGAACCCAGCAGATCGTGCAATCTCTTTATCTGTTCCTCCTTTGAGATATCAGCAAACTCCTCCAGGAAGCCTTGCAAATTACTAAAACGAATGTCCAAACAGAGAAGCATTTAGACTACACACCAAACAAGCCTCATCTCCATCAGCCCAAGCGACTGTCCTAGTACCACCACAACTGCAACCACAACGTAATATTGTAAAATCACACAGTGCTTCAGAGAAGTTCTTAATGCCCAGATAACTAATTAACTAATTGTATTACAGTTTAATATCACATTCAGATTCAAGCTAAATATCTGGTACATTAATCTCTTTTTATTTTATTAAAAAAATTAGTATTATTATTATTACTATGGTAAATGAGGCTAACACAAGAGTACAGTATGCCATCTACATAAAAATGATCTTGTGGCATTCAAACACTGTCAGGTCTTTAAATGTTTGGTAATTTTGCCAGAACTCATTAATTCAAAAATCAGAAATGATCCATGGGTCACAAGCTTCACACCTATGACCTAACCAAACCCTTGGGTCAAGCAGTCCATTCAGCAGTGTCATAGCATCTGCTAAGACATGTCCTAGAAATCAGGGGTAAACTTTTAGTTTTAAAGGCAATAGCTTTACTAATAAAAATAATACAGAAGTATTTTCATACCTGAACTGATCAGGTGAGAGGAAGTTCAGCAGATGGAAAAGCTCCTCCAGATTGTTCTGAAGAGGCGTTCCAGTCAGCAGAAGCTTATAGGCAATCTTGTACTGGCTCAGGATACGGAAAAACTAAGAACAGCAAAACATGATTCCCCACGTAATGCACTGTACTATAAAAAAGTGCATGGAACATTCTAAGAGCCTCGCTCTTTCATTTGTTTATTTTAAGAGCCTCTCAAATGTACTGAAAAACGGCTACCCAACAGATTAAAATCTTCCACCACACTTTCAGCCACTGTACGCTGAGACTGTTGCACCTTCTTAAATCAAGTACATGTTTGGATCCTCCTTGCATTGCATTAATCATTCATTCATTCAATCAGATCATTTATATAGCACCCCTTCAAGATATGTATTCTGTGGCAGCCCCAGTGAGAGAATAGTTATCATATGTTGACGAAAGGTACATGTAATGAAGTCCCTGGCCAGAAAGAAATGCAGATCCAGACAGACGCTTTTACAGGAAGATGCCCCAACCACTGAAAAGGGACGACATTACATTTCGAGGTAAATAAAAAACTAAGGCAAGTTTACCCCAGGACATGCGGGGAAGAACTCTGCAGCCAGCAAAACCTGAAACAGGGCAACAAAGCTCCTGCAGGTGCATTCACAACAGGTATAGACCCATATCAAATCTCGTTATGCTCCACTGCATAACGCTGCATTGCATGACACTATTAAGATTGCTTCTACCTTAGACTGGTTGTTCTTGAGGCGATGAGCTTCATCGACAACGAGCACTTTCCAGTCAACAGATCCGAGTGTCGCCTGATCGATCGTTATCAGTTCATAGGATGTCAGCAGAACGTGGAATTTGACGTTCACATCCTTCTTCATGCGGAACGCCTTGTTGCCTCCGCGGATGGCTCCTTCCTCAAACGAAAACTCATGCTCTCTGGAAAGCCATGGACAAATCAACACTTCAGGATATATTATATTGAACTGCAAAGCTTTGTCGGCGTAAAGTATTGTAATGTATGTATGTAATATGTATGTTCTTGGGCTGTTGCATAGTGCCCTTTAAGTGCCCTCTCAAAAGCACTGTGACCCTGGGCGTCCAAGGGACCTAAACAGGTGCATCTTAACATAAGAAGAAAATACAACTTAGGCTGAGTAAGACGGAGCAGTAAACATGTTCACAGGAAGACTGTTCCAAAGAGATGGACCAACATGTGACAGTGTGTGGTTTACTTGTGCTGATGAACAGAAGCAAGGGACCAGAAGATCTTCATAGACAGTCAAATGAAGCCCAAACGCCCCGAATGATTTAAAACCGGTACAAACAACTCCCAACTGTATGCTGGGGCAGCAACATCTGCTATATGTAGCTAGATACACACAGTGCCCGGTGTCTTCGACCGGCTTCTCCAATGGGTTATGATATCTGACTGTAATTTAACTTTGACTGATGCCTCATTCATTACAACAATGCTATAGAAGTCATTACTGCTCTTCCATGTGGTTTTGACTGACTGACCGGATGACAGCTCGACTGTCTTTGTCGCCGACATAAGTGACGACGTAGAAATCAGGTGCCCAGAACTCAAACTCTCGTTCCCAGTTGATGATGGTCGACAGAGGAGCACTGACCAAGAAAGGCCCCTTGCAGTGACCCTAAAATGACACGAAAACAGTTCTAGAGCGCTCATTCGCAACAGATGAGAAATATTGCTCAAGAAGCATTCCTATATTCTCAGATAAATGCACAGCAAAATCATTTCTGAAACCTTTACAGTAAAAGCATCAGAGAGACAAAACAGGTCCACATTACAAGAAATCTGCTAAAGAAGAAACAAATTAAACATTTTCAAGACTAATCTATTAAAACGCATGAAAAAATTTGGATGATTTGATCCAAAATATGGCACGGTTCACATGCATTCCAAGGACAGAGTTAGGAGAGTCTGCAAAGATATCATGACAGGGCGCTATATACTGTAAATGCCATAAATGAATGAATGCCTTCATTCCTCTTGAAGACCATTTTGTTCCCCAGTGGCTCTGGACTGTCCAGCTGAAAGCGCCTTTGATCAGTTTATCTTGAAGAGAATAAGAAATGCCACATTTGAATGTTCTTACCTCTTTATAAAGTAAGTACAGGAAACAGATGGTCTGAATGGTCTTACCTCTTTATAAAGTGAGTATAGGAAACAGATGGTCTGAATGGTCTTCCCGAGACCCATCTCATCAGCCAGAATTGTGTCGATACGATGTGACCAGGAATAGCGCAACCAGTTGACTCCTTCCAACTGGTAACCATGAAGGGTTCCTCCAGAAGCCGTTATGTAGTCCGGCTGCTCCAAGAGCTTCTTTGTTAACTGCATTTCAACAGAACACATCAAGAAAGATAATACATATGTTAAGAGTATCTCATCGCTCACTGGGGATGAGCTGGGAGCGCCTCTGAGCAGATATCTTCAAGGCAGCTATAAAAATGCTCTGCACAAATGAATGATGCGTCAGTCTTTCAGCGTTCTGTCTGAAATGAACAGGTCTGTGCTCACCATAAACTATATTTTGTCCAAGCATTAACAGAGTATCTGTCAGGGACTCTCAAATGCGTTGAGACATGTCTGCCTGTCAGATCTCAAGGTAGGATGAAAATCTAACCAAAATGCTGTTCCCAGTTTCAGTGACAGCCATGGATGTTTTGGCCAAGGCACAAACTGAACATCTGTCTACTTACTGGACAGCCTTCTCTTCCTTAAACATAGAATAGAACACATGCATTTATTCTGAACACACAACTTACATCTGTCGATGGGTCCAGAGGTGGCAGCCTTCTCCTCCTTTCCACCGTCTTCTGTGATTCCTCTTCCTCCGTCTCCTCATTCTGTTCAGTTTCCTCGTCATCCTCATCCTCCTCCTCCCTCCTCCGCTTTCGACTGCTTTTCTTCTGCTTCTTCTGCTTCTTTTCCTTTATCGGCCGCTCATCCGTGTCCAACATCACCGATCTTGCAACACAAAACAATCATAACAGTAACTGACAAAATTAAATCAATTAATTCATTAATTTTCTGCCCAAGGTACACACGATCCTTCCAGAATAAAAACTTACTAGAGATGAGGTAAAACATCTGGAATGGCCGCTACTTGTCAATTTCTGGCACGAAGATTGTGCTGTGGAAAGCAACTGCATTGAAGCATTGAATTGTCATTAATTAATTAATTAAACTAATTTCCATTTGTGCACAGCTTTGTAAGGGTTTGTTGCCCAAGGCTTGGATCAAGAACACCTTTTAGAAAATATTTTGCTTTGATGACTTACAGTGCTCTCATTACTGTTTGTAATTAAATATGTAATTAAATATGGACAGTCATCTCAGTTAATGTGGAAACTTTCTTAGGCACTTGTAAAACATATGATGAGGCATCAACTGACGAACACTATGAAGGAAAAAACGTCGTCCACATTTGCAACCCAGAATCCTTGAACTACTGTAAAAGACTGTAACACATCATTTCACAAACATCAGTATTTTAACAGTAACTCTCTCTCTCTTCACTGTTAAAAAAAGTATTATTACATTCAAATGAGCTTTAACGCTTCTGAACAACATGAATGCCATTTGATTTAGCTTTTAGCACATGAAACTTGCTATTCGACAATATACGCTTGAATCAAGTAAAGTAATGACCAAATTGTCACCTCAGATCGTAATATTCGTCAATGTATTTTTGGAAGTCAGGTATTCCCGAATCCTCGCTTTCCCAGATTGCCTGATCATATGGAAGATCTCTCCACTTGACCAGATAGAACACTGTTCCGTCTTTGAATTGCCTGATTCACACAGAAACAAAATACTGATCACACAAACTGTTCCATATTGCATTAACAGTCTCTAAAAAAAGGAAAGCTCCCATGTTCCATAATGGATCATGTGGGAAGTGCAAATCGCAGTCTTTTCGACCAGCAATGGACGAATCCCAAATTCCTGGACATGAAGGCAGGGCATCACAGGACCAGCCAGTAATTTCCCATCATATGCTGATACCACATTCTGCTCTTTGGTGATAGAGACAAGTGCGAAACAAACAACTCATCCCGGATCGTTACACAGAGTCCACTCAGCAGCCTCAAACTCAAACTCACATTCGTTGCATTACAGACCCCGCATCCTACCATACAGACCACTGTGATCCACATTAAGTCTCCAGACAATTTTTCTTTCACCTGCAGGTAAAAATTGTGCAGTGTCGCTCAAAAATGTGACTGAACTTACATCTCTACTTCTATGTAGCACGACTGGCTCACAGTGCACAAGACATCAGTTGATGGCACTGCAGTTAAGGACTTGCTGAATGACTGAAGCACCCAATTGGCCCGTGTCATTTTCTAAAACTGAACTAAACTTGAGATCCATGTTCCTGTCTGCATAATCTCAAAGTCAATGTTACTCTCTGCATGTGTGCAAGAGTCAACCAGTCGCATGAAGTAAAATAAGCATCTGTCGTTTACCTATGGTTAAGAATTCTATGAATCTGCAGCCATTCTGGCCGCACACCGTAACGGTAGAAGCGTTCTTCTAGGTTGTGAGGGTCTTCCTGGTTGTCCTTGTCGTCACGCCCGTATGAGCTTCCGTCTTCCAGTGGAGGTGGCTCATCCATGTCTGTCTTGCGCAAGTAGTTACGATACATAGCAGGATGGTAAACGTCCAACTGCAAATTCACAATTACATGCAATTCATTACACAACAAGATGGTTCACCAGCACCATGTTCGCCTTGGAACACAGTTTCCAGGTTGGCTTCACCTGACATGGCTACCATGAAGGACCTTCTTGAGTAAGTTCTTCACTCACAACTGTCTATATGTATTGTATCTGTCAATTCATAGTGTCTCTACGCTACTCAGGGCATGTACGTATGTCTGCATGCATGCATGTATGTATCAAATACTTGATGTAGCATATTTCAAGTGTATTTCAAGCTGCCAAGTACATGTACTTCTAAAAAGCGCTTAGCACTATCGACTGATTCCTGGTATGGTAAAGCTGACATCTAGACCTGACAGCCAAAAGACATAATTAAACAACTGTTGACTAACTGGTCATTATACAGTCATGTTACACAAATGCAAAAACAACTTAAGAGCTCGTATGTTATAATTGGCTCCCCAAAGGAAACATTCTCACGAGGCTCCAAGGGTGTGCAGAGCACCTCTGAAAAATTAAATTTGGTATAGCATCACATGATGTTCAAGCACAATGCGTTCATTTGTTATTCAATGATACTCTGGCTGGCAAGCGTTCGTCTAAAAAACACTGGCTGAGAAGAAAGAACTTCTTTCTTACGTTGAGACCGAACTAGTCTAATATAATGACTTCTGCAGCGCCTTTGCCACAATGCACACGGCATCAATCAATGGTTGCTGCAAGTGAAACCAAAGAAAAAAGTTCTAATCCATCATATAAGCCCATCAAACTCCAACAAGATGTCAGAGACACCACAAGTCTGGAACATAGAAGTCAGAATCTCGAAACCCACCTGCAGTTCGGAAATCCACTCACAATGCCAGTAGGACATGTCGTGCCACTTGATGAAGAACTCACGTTCCCTATGATCCATCTGTATTCAACAACCAATCAATTAAGTATTACAGCAGGCACAACATAAATGTTAAAATAACATTACATAACAATCCCCTCAAGATTAAAGGAATGTTGTTACCAACTGGACAGTAGACATGGTAACACAAAATTAATGGAATGTCATTATTACATGAAAAATTTTACCACAAGGTTCGGTTCATGGGATGTTGTTAACACGGAAATGATTAATGTAATTTTGTTATTTTGTGAGAAATGATTCTGATGAAGGAGACCTTTTTCTTGTTAGGACTGTGCGGCGTTACGTGGTCCAGTTCATCGTCCATCTTTGGAGGCTCCTTCCAGCGCCAAGTCAAGATCTTCTGGACTCTTCCCTTGATTGGTTCACACTGCAGACAACCAACACACAAACAATTAACCAGGTAACAACAGATATTTCAGCTCAACTGCAGACATAACAAACAGCAATTCAACCTTTGGCCAAAGTTTCCTCACAGATTAAAGTTGGTCAAATCTTTATTTCAGTAACTCTTCAGGAAATTAGTTTCATCTTTTTTCGATCCACTAATTCTCTCAACCGAACGACTGCCCTCTCCACTGGTTCAAGTTTGACATCAGCCAAGTTAAGTTATTATTATTACATGGCCTGATCACAGACATACTGAAATTTCTCACTCATTAAGAAGGGAGGAAGAAGAGGAGCAGAAGCAGACAAAGAAGAAGAGGACCAGTCTCTTGAGCTAACGCCAAAAGGCAGCCATGAGTTTGAAGTGTTAGTCGTTTAATTTTATTAAACTTGGCTTATGAGAGTGGGGGGCCAAGTCCTCTACCTTGCTGCCTGATCCTCCCAGTGACAGCGTACGACCAGCATACTCATTTTATATCCGAGTTCGCTTAGAGCATAAGTGCAGCAGAAATCTCAAAATATCTTTTTGAGTGGGGATCTGGTGAGGAATTGAACCCACGACCTCTGGCTTTACAGGCCAGCATGCTAACCACTCGACCATCATGAAGCTCAGTGCTGCATGAATTCGACAGTTAATCTTCCGTATTACAAGTCTTTAAAATAAGAAAGGTCTACTTACAGAGCACCTGGGACAGTGCCAACGGCCAACCGGTATTTCTGAAACAGGTGGCCTGAGGCAGAAGATGTGATAGGCAGACGGGCAATTGTCACAGCAAAGCAGTTCGCCACCATCTTTACAGACCTGGCAAAACTCCATGTGGGCGTCTTCCTGCTTTTCCTGTGGGCCGTTCTCCTCCTAAAACAGTGCAACCAGATCTTCCATCTTGTGCATCCCTCCTTTTAAAGGAGATTTTGCTAATTCTGATTCTGTGTTTTGGGAGTTTTTTGCCTATAGATCCTTCAACCCCAGACCCAAAAGTCGAAGGGCTAATGCAGGGCTTTAAGAAAATGCTAGTAATTAAGCTTCTGTTAATCCACTGTTACACTCACAATGTTACTCAGTAGTTCTCTTGTAGTTGATGATTTAATAAACAGCTTTTAAATGGCATTCAAAGCCAACGGATCAATCAATGATCACTTCTATGCACCAGCATTCCGAAATCACAATTCGTTGGACAGTACTAACTTGTTTTCTTGCCTTCTTCCCTTTAGCAATTGAAATGCCTTCGTGAGATATTTTAACATCATATTAAGTGTCTACACTCTACATACAAATATCATACATACACACATACATTCAGAGATAGACAATGAGTCTACTTACGCAGTGAGGACAGCTCCACTTTCCTTCGGGTGCCTGCTCAAGTTCTGGCTCCAGACAGACCAAGTGATACGCTCTTGGGCAGGTATCACAAAGGATGATTTCTCCTCCTTGCTGACACACTTCACAGTAATCCTGGTGATCCGTCTTCAAGATAATAAAACGTCCAAAAAGTCTTATATCTCATCAATTCAATACTGTGCTACAATCTGTTACAAACTGTAGCTTTCATCAATATGTGTGCAAATGCCACCAAACTTTTCCAGTGCACGTGCAATCGATTTAGTTTAAAGCGATATCAGGTCAGTGCTGTGCTGAGGAATGACAACTGTCGAACAAAGCAAAGGCCATTAGTGTGTAAAAAACTGACTGTGTGCAAGTATTGGCCAGAAGAGATTAAAGATAAAGATAAAGAATTAAGCTACACAAACCTCGTAGCCATCACCGTCACCATCACCCTGTCCAGTGCGTTTCTTCTTTCGAGCATTTCTTCCACGACCTTTCTTCATCTTTGGTTTCCGTGATTTCTCCACTTTCTCTTGTTCCTCGATCATCGCAGCCTCTTCCAACTGACGCTCAAATTCCTCATCGCTCGTGTTGAAGCCCTCGTTGTCTTCATCCTGTAATGTAACAAAGTGTAATGTAATGATGTCAATTTGTATGGTAAGTTACTTCCATGGTTCTGTAATGTACCATAACAGAAATTTTATCGTGCCCATATAGTTATAGGCAGAGATAGAGAAGGATAAAGAGAGAGAGGGAGGAGAGATACAGATGCAGGGAGAGTGAGAGATAGAGAGAGAGAGCAAGCAGAAATAACAATGCATTCACTGACGTCGCTTCCTTTCTTCCGTTTCTTCTTCTTATTGATCTTGATCTTAAGCGGTGCGACTGTCTTCTTTGTGCTTCGGTCTTTCTTTCCGCTTGGCTGGTCACCATCTTCGCTCTCCGCCAAGTCCAGGCTCTGACTTTCATCTCCAATGTCTGACACTTGCAAGAAAAAAAGAAAAAGGCATCATTATTTTCTTTGCTCAGTAAAATTCATCAATTCCAAACAGAACATTCAATCAGAAACTTAAGAAGGGCCGACTGGTAAATCAAACCTTGCCACTTATACAACAACCATGACAATAAAGATGTACTGTTCACGCTTAGCTCTCTTCGTAATTCTTTGTCTGTCTTTTTAGGAAAGTAATGGTAACAATTACCTTCCTAGGACCACTTAGTCTTTGCTGTTGCCAATATTTTCTTTTCCACTGTTAAGCTAATCGCTCATTAATCACATACCTCAAAAACAGTACACTAAGCGCAGTTCAGCAGTTGCATAAGCTCTCATGGCATAATGGTCTGTTGAATCTAATGACTTCTTTAGTGTCATTTTCATCATTCACACGGCAACAATCGATGGTCTCTTCATACGAAATCACAACAAAAGTAGCCTGGTCAAAATCCGATAAGTCAGGGCAACCAGAAGTCAGGCTACAGTGGGTAAGCAACTTGAAACAGTTTGAGTTTTAAGTTAGTTTAAGACCTGACAATGAATTTCACATCAAACTCTAAACATAAGCATATGGGGCACAAGAATTAAGCACTTTTTCTTTTAAATATTTGTAAATAATTCATACTACAGATCTTTACAAGAAATTACCTTCTTTCGACTTCTTAGCGACTTTTTCGATCTGGTCACGATACGGGTTGACGTTGAGAAATTCCTTCCACATGGCTGCTATGAGTTGCACAACCTTAGCCATTGCAATTTTGGGATTTTCTCTGACGACAACCGGTCGAACGTGGTGCATGAAGAGCCGGTACGAGTTGAGATTGCGGAAGTCGTCCTCTGAATAATCCATCGCAACTGGATTCAGGTTCAGTTTGCTGCATACTTCATCCGAAGTTGGCTGATCCTGAATAATGCAAACAGAGTCTGTAACGTCTTTAGAGCCACTTTTATCGGCGTTTACTTCAGATATCAAAAGTATTTCGGTTCATGAGTAAGTAAGGTAGTAGCTAGTTCATCATAAGTCAAGCTGCGTTATAATGAGGCCATTTTCTGCAGTGGAGCTAAAATCCGTCATCCACATCTTCTGCCTTGGCCATGCTACACAATTACTCTCATATTACTAACACATAAGAAGCCCATCAAGAGACAAGAGGCTGCAGACTGCAAACGAGTATTAAACATATGTATCAGTACAAAATGCTGTGACAGCATTTACTATATAAACAATGTCCAAGCATCAGTGACAGAGACACAAACACCAAAACACATTTTGGCAGCCGGCAGCCATATTGGTACTGGCTCTACATAAATCAGTGGTTAAATGCGCTTCCTCTTACTGTAGCTTCCTTTTCCTTCTTCGGACGACGTTTCTTCTCTTTTGCAGCTGATTCTGCAGAGACGTATTCGCTGTCATCGTTTTCTGGATCAATCGATCCATCAAACTCCGTTTCCTGTAAGGTAAATAAATAAAATAATAAATTCTTATAACCAACATTCTAGTAATATTTTCTGTATGTGGATAGTTACATATGGTGGCTCCCACAGACCTCTCAATGGTGCTGGGGGTCAGTTGTAAGAAAAACTGTTCAACAGATCGGCTGAACTTTGAAATGACTGACACAACATCACTTATTTATTTAAAGCACTTATTCCACATGCAAAGTCAGTAAATATGAATCTGAAGTACAAATCTGAAGCAGAGTTTAGCTTCTTTCATGGAGATAGACACCTTGAAAATAATTACAGTAGTAGCTCCGACTGGATTATAAGCAGCTAAAATTGCACACTGCATTACAGCTTCTCAAACATTTCATACTACTGTGTTAGTAGCAGCAACATCCACTCTGAAAGCTATGCTAGGAGGCAACTGCTTAACACCTCAGTCTATCAGCCTGATGCTGAAATTGAAATTTCACCTTTTGAAATTGACAATTTGCTGTCAGGTCATGAAACAAAGCTTACAAAAAGGGTTAGGAGACTTGCTATCTTTATGCTATCTTACTTTTGCTATCTTTACGCTAAAACAGGTTTAGGAGACAGTGAATACAGCATGTATCCGTCTTCTCATTTGGCACCTTTTTAGAATCTCCCTAAGGAACCTCATAATGCTTTTATGAAACCTCACAAAGTGTTACTTTACCAATGCAGTAGAATCTGGAGTGTCAACATTTTCAACGATGTGTCCCTTCTTTCTCTTGGCTGCACGAGATTTCTTGGTTTTCTTGGGTTTTGCAAACCCACTTACACCAGCCTCATCACCATAGGTGTCATCAAGCGCTGCATCCTAAGGAACAAGAAGAGTCACTGAGCTCCGTTCCCCAGTTCTACACAGAATCTTAGGCAAATGCCTCTGATCTGGTACATTCATAGATCAATAATTTCTACAGTACCTTCCAAGAACTATTCTAATCTAATCTTACAGGATGGCGCAAAAAAAACCGGACTATTAGTTTTTCCAATTGCATCGCTTGAAGAATCAAAGTAATTATCGCCTTAAAACTATCATTAGACAGAAATGACACAGAAAAATGAGAGCGCTACATAAAATAAAAATTACGTCATATATTCTATGGCGTTAACTATTCTTTGTACCGTCATGGCGAAGCGTCTGTTGACAAGTGATGATAAATCGTTAATTCGTGCGTTAAGACTCGAAAAAGGATGGGGTTCGCTTCGAATGATTAGAGAATTCCCACAACGACAATGGAAGCGAAGTACGTTGAATGATTTGATTAAAAAGATTGACGAAACTGGCGACACTAAAAGAAAACAGGGTAGCGGTCGACCGCGATCGGTTCGTACGGCTGATAACGTAGCGAAGGTCGATGAACTGATTTCAAGTCAAGAAGGCCAACTGTGAACAAGCAAATCTCCGAGAGAAATTGAACGTCAAACTGGTATATCTCGTAGGACTGTTCAGCGTATTGCTAAATTTGACTTACAGCTTAAAGTGTTTCGGCGACGTGAGGTGCAGCTGCTAACACACTGACAGAGTGAAACGGCTTGCCGCCTGCAAACGTCTGTCTCGACGACTAACCGTAGCTAAATTGGCCAGAACATGGTTTACGGATGAAAAGATGTTCACAGTCCAAACACCAACAAATTCACAGAATGATCGAGTGTACGCCAACGTAGCTGTGAAACGAGACATTCCTTCAGAACGCTTGCTGAAAGGTCGGAAGCACTTCTCACAGAGCATCATGGTTTCGGTTGCCGTGTCACAGCTGGGTAAATCGTCATTAGTTTTCGTTGAACGAGGAGCAAAAGTTAACAGTTCCTATTACTGTGATGTCGTCCTACATCAAGGATTACTGCCAGACATTATAGCTCACTCTGGTGACAATTTCACTTTTCAGCAGGATGGAGCACCTGCTCATCGTTCACGAAAAACAGTTGCTTTTCTCACTGCTCACGGTCTGGACTTTATTGAACCAGAAAATTGGCCACCGAACAGTCCGGATTTGAATCCCGTAGACTATTCGATCTGGGGAGTGCTTCAGCAGCTTGTCTACAGGCAGAGAATTCGAGATATTGAACATTTGAAAGAAGTTCTGACCGCATGCTGGGACGAAATCAGCGAGGACACTATCAACCGGGCTATTGGACAGTTTCGCAAGCGATTATCATTGGTTATCGCAGCAAACGGAGGACATATTGAACATCACTTTGACTGAAATTTCTTACACATTCAAAACATTCTGAAATTTTACAGTTCATTCAATGTTATTAAATGCCAAACCCAAATGTCACTAGTCCGGTTTTTTTTTGCGCCACCCTGTAGAACTTCTAATCTTCTATAGCACCATTATAATAATGTACTAGGCAACAACTGATGGCACTCCAAAACAGATCTGCAATCTGGTCAATAGCAAGGGTCTGTCTGATGAGACTGACCTTGCCAACGTGCTGTTTGAAAAAGAAGATGGAAATACTGCCTTCAACCAAAAAACAGAAAATCAATACATACATGATTTACAATAATTTCAACCAGACTAACTGATCCTTTCAGTTTAGCAACTTTGAAATAAAGCAAACACCAAGTGATTGTTGCTTCAGAGGAAAATCTTCTGCACCAAAACTCTGCAGCTCAAGATAAATAACATATATGGATTTCTGAAGATTTTCTAATAAATGCTGAAATGTAGAGACTTTGCTCTAGGGGTGGACAACATGACAAGCCACATACACTGGGTTCCTCTTTCTTCTTGCTCTGCCTGCGTTTCTTTTCCTTTGGCAACGTAGCTGGAGAAGGGACCTCTTCTTCCTCTGCTCCCATTCCATAATCCAACATCTAAAATCAACACAAAATTATACTTCCAAATTCCACACAGCAGCACAAGTTTTATAAACTTTCACAGAAATCTATTCTACAGACTTCCACATAATGCACAAACAATAGTAAATCTAAGCTAAAATGCTGTAATCAGCTGGAAAAGTCCAGTCATATCTAATAAGTTAGGGAAAATAAAGGCAGGTTGAATAATTATAAACTGAACAAAAAGAATGATTACTATTAAACCTATTATCTAATTATTTATCCAGTCAATAAATTATAAATCAAGAAAAAACACTGAACAGAATAAAAACAAAGTCAGGACAAACAAACAATTGTCAAGTTTCTATGGGAACAAATCTTTGCATAATTATATTAAAATTCTTCCCAAGAAAGAAATTATCCATCAATTTAAAAAGTGGAAACTGAAAAGGATTGGAAACAGCCAGAACTTGCTCATACTCTAAGATTAATACTACCTGAAAAAGAATCACATAAAGGAAAACACTAATGCAAAACCAACTAATTTCTAAAATTATGTGTTGAGCACTATCAATAATATTTGGCCTAAACCAGCATAACCTGAAAAAGTATTTTTAGTATTGACACTGATCACCTCATCTTCAATGTCTGTGCCTTCTTCATTTGCAGCCTCAGTGTACACGGGGGCCTCCTGGGTTCTTGAGCTGGATTTTGATTTCTTTGACTTTTTCTCCTTACTAGAATCTTTGGCTTTCCGCTTTTTACCCTTTTTTGGCACTGGCGATTCAGGCGGTAAATCAATGGAAAGTTCATTCTCATCTGTTACACAGATAATTACCAGCAAAATTGAATTAAAACAAATGATAAAACTACTGTACAACAACAACGTTCACATATGTTGCTTTTAATAACATTTTATTTAGAAGAAATCATACTGCTGTCTGCCACATGCTGCCATCTAAACTGATTTGAACTTTTATTATTCTCAATTAATAACTTCTACTGAGTTGGTCTCTACAGCACTAGGCATCAACTGGTGGTGCACCAAAACCGAGCTGCAATCATACCAATACCTAGAAGGTTAGTCCAGTAACACAGAAGCAGCCTATTGTGGATAAGCAATTTGAAAAATGTAAGTCTTAAGCTGAGAACAAAATCACACAAGCAACTAAGCAGAATGAACATATGCAGTAAGAGTTCCAAAATCTAGGTCCAGCAAATGAAAAAGCTTGTTCACTAAGAAAAGTTTTAGTCTTAAGATAATATTAGTGTTAAAAAAGTTTGCACCTGCAAGATATTTTATTCTAAACCCTTTTCTATAAATTTTACTTCATGTGACATTTCTGCTAAATTTTCAATTTTCATTTGCATTTTTCAAACATGCTTAAAAGTCCCTCCTCAGGGTTGATGTCATTATTTTATATTGAATTTTGGGCATTGTATATATAAAAACCTTGTAAACTAATCACTCTAACGTGCTTACGTCAAACTTTTCTATAAGTTTCTACATCAGCTAAATATAACGCCAGCACGATATTCTGGTTCTGTATGGTTGAGTGCCGTTGATGAGCTGGAGCGAAAATCGGTATTTAGGAAGACCTCGCTAGCTCAACTCAATTTTTGCGCCACGGTTTCGGTACGCATGCTTTCTTACGCCATTTTCCATATTTACCCGCACGTTGTTCGAAGCTGTTTGCCGTCTAGCGAAACTGTTTCGGGATAGAAGCCACAAAGAATCGAAACGGCGCCCGGGTAGAGCGCCGACGAGGCCGGGTCACCATTTTGTGAAATGCTTCAATCGGGCGTTAAACGCGATTAGTTTTTTCCTCTGTTTCTCACCTTGATCGTAATCGTCGACGGTGGAATCGTCTTCCAGTCCCATATCTCGGTTTCTGTCCGGTCCCGGCATAGGAATTGTCCGAAGAGCGACGACCGACTCGAACACTTGTTAATAGAACCGACACTGTCTTTGTGATGAACGTTTCTTACTAACCAGTAACGATTATAATTTATCAATGACGTCAGTAATAAGTTACCTATTAACTCGTCTCATTGAACGATAATTACTACGACTCTTATTTTTACTGGCGGATCGGTCGTCTCGTGTACGCTTAAACCGATTTCTTAAATATTTTCGTGATAAAATAAGGCCGTTTAGGTTCGTTTTCTTTTTATTTGTTGATTCTGACGTTCATTACGACTAATTTATTATTTCTGTTCCGCGTGGTTATGCATCACGTGACCAGCGGTGGTAATTTTTTATAATGGCTAATCGGGCATATGCTGTACTTATAATTATTACTAAACCGGGAATTAGTGCTAACTTACTTGGTTAGTTTACTTGTATAGCTTTCTGGTTGTGCTCGGTGGCTTACCTTGAGTGATGGCGTTACATTAGCATTTCTTTCATACTTGGTCTGGTGCAAGTGCGCGTTGTTTCCCTGCGAGTTTCATATTGGCCTATAGTCGTTAAATTGTAGGCAAGTTCACAGTGACTAAATATGCACATTTTAAAATAATTATCTTGAACTTTTGGGTTCAGGTCTTAAAATCTTAATCTTAAATGCTGTGTGTTGCTGTGAGTCTGGTTAAATATTATTAGAACATTGTAAAGTGAATGTAGGGCCTACCATATATTATATGTTATGCGTGGCTACTTTGCATGGGATCTACCGTTTTCAAAATGTCTTATTAAAAATTAGTAGGTTATCATTACCGTTATACTTGAATATTTCTCTTCCACCATTTGGCGTGAACTCGTCTGAAACTCATTAATTCGAGTAGCCGGCATAAGTCTCATCAGGAAATTGGAGATTTTAATTATATCGGCTGACAATCAGCTGCTTCTGACCGTTCTTGATGTGAAAAGGATGTCAGATTACCGAATCCCGCGCAATGCACTACATATGCAAAATTCGAATGAATGACTTAAATAGAAAGCAAGACGAAGACTGGTACGAAGACATAACAAGACGGACAGACGAGAGAAAAGCACTGGACTGGACAGGTGACTGAAAAGAAGGAAAGTCGTTTTAGTAGTCGCACTTATCCTTTTAAAACGGCTAGTGCCAAGAACTGACGATGATGATACCGATGCTGATGATAGTGATGATGATTATGACGATGATGATTATGACTCGTCGCCTCTAGCTCTGTCGTTGGAATACATGCGTAGCACTGAGTCATATGTCACTCATATCTAGATGCGATGAGTTATCCGACCCATCATACAAACTCACCTATACTCCACCGCTTGCAATTTCTGCATTGGCCTTTCACTCAAAACTGAAAACATTCCTCTTTCACAGATCCAGTCTTGACTTCTCTTCTTCCTCTTATCCCTCTTTCCGCTCCAATCCCAAACATCACCCACCGTAGTTGCCACGCTCTCTCTCTCTCTCTCTCTCTCTCTCTCTCTCTCTCTCTCTCTCTCTCTCTCTCTCTCTCTCTCTGCCTGGCTCTTGAATCTTGACCTGGAACCGAACCTTTTTGCCTATCGATTTTGTATTGACTGAGCGCCTGTGAATAAGCTGGTCCCCGTGACGTGGCTTTCGTTGGGTCCTGTAGAAATCTCGGGATTACGATTACGATCTAACTGTCGTTAATTCTTATTGCTACCGGAGACGGTCTCCTCTGTCTCATACTCTACCATGTGTTATTCCTCAAGGTTCTACTCTAGCGCCCTCTTCTGTCCGTTTCTTGTATTCTCCGCTGACAACATCACGCAGCCTATCCAGTTGTCGCGCACTTGCTTCATGCATATTCATGAGCTCCGCCGAACTCGAGACATGCTTGAGTATAAAACCACTTGTACAATAAATAACTTGAACAGCCAGTCGTTCATTCCACGCAACACGTTTTCAAATCCCTTCCCTGGCGCAAGGTCTCTCCGTACAGACATTACAAAATCATATTTCTCACAATGACCTTCAAAATTTTCAGCCCTCTTTTATTGAAACCTTGCAGGGCTGCTAAATAGAAATTAACGGAAATCAATTGTTCACAAACTATTAAACAGTTAAACATACATTCAGGTATGCATTAATTCAGGTAGGCCTATGTATTAATTCAGGTATACATTAATGGGTATCACGGGCAGAAATCAAATGTATCCACATCAGTTGGTTCCGCCGTAGCACCGTATGTTGTATCCCTCGGCTTGACCTCTCGGTGTCTGACCTGGCATCGAAGATGACCAAATACTTGGCTCTTTTTGTTGTCGTACCATTCGCCAGGGGGCACCAAAGTCGGACCACGCGTCTAAGGCAAGTGCCGGTAATCGTAAACTCTAGATTTCTACTGCCCCAACGAAAGTTAAGTCGGAAGGACCAGTTTATTCACAGGCGCTCAGTCAAAACAAAATCGATTGACTAGAAGGGTTCGGTTTTTATAACAGATGAGATCTCTGGAAATGGTGCTAGGAAGCAATAGGCCTACACTAAGATGCAACAAACGTGCATTACGCTTTAGGTGTTGTGTATTTGGACCAATGATCTGAAGGAGAATGGGGCAAAGACTAAGGCTAAGAAATCACTTTTGTGCCGACTTAATTTTTATTTTATTAATTTAGTTTACATAATTATAATCTACAGCGCCCAGAGAAAGCTAAGTTCCAGGAACCAGTTTATTCACAGGCGCTCAGTCAAAGGAAAATCCATAGGCAGGTATATATGTATGTAAACCTTTGACATATCGCCTTTTAAGAGCCTGGTGCACAACAGCGCAGCCTATGCTAGCCTAACTGATGTCAATGTCATTAAGAACTGAAAGAATGTCAGGTAGTGTCAGATTCGGTTCCAGATCAAGATCCAAGAGTCAGGCAGGCTGACAATTTAAGTTCTATGCATTATAAATTGATGTAATATATGTGAGCTATTAGAAGTACTACTGGAGATGAGAGGTCCTTAAAATCTAAGTGTCCAGCTAATAGATAGGCCAACATATGCGGGCAGCAAAATAAATTGCCGGACTTGGATTAAATTGATTATACAGCAGAGACGAACAAGATATGAATGCACTTAAGGAACTATATTCGCTCAATTGAGCCTCAAGCACAAAACAGCTCTGGCCAAGATTAACAGTTTGATAATATAAATAAATATGCATATAGTAATTATGTCTGTCTGTGTCTGTCTGTGTCTGTCTGTGTCTGTCTGTCTGTATGTCTGTCTGTCTCTCCATCTCTCCATTTGTGCAGATATAGGCCTATATAGGCCTGTATACATACATACATACATACATACATACATACATACATACATACATACATACATACATACATACATACATACATACATACATACATACATACATACATACATACATACATATATACATAGGCCTACGCACACACACACACACACACACATACACACATACACGTGCATATATGAACTCTCGCAACTCTCTTACCGAGACTATTCTTTGCTCTAAATTGAAAACTTTCTTTCTTCCCGTCTGTTTTAATGCGGATCTTATTGTTCCTACTTTTGTGTTCCACGCGCACTTCTGAACTATTTTAATGAGGGTATGATGTGTGAGGAGGTGTTGCACTTGTTTTGACTGAGAGTCTGTGAATAAGCTGGTTCCCGCGACTTATCTTTCGTTGGGCGCTGTAGAAATCTCGAGATTACGATTACGAGTGGTACCAGAAGAAAGGACAATGGTCAATACAATAAGGAGGAGACAAATAAACTGGATTGGTCAAATACTGCGTGGAAATTCTCTCCTGAGGACAGTGTGTGAAGGAAGAATTAAAGGAAAGGAGGTTCCAGGAAGACCAAGAAATATGCTATTGGACTGGATGATGGATAAAGAAAGAAGACGGGGCTACAAAGAAGTTAAAGAAAGGGCACAGTACAGAGAAGAGTGGCATCGTTGGACTCTTGGACCTGCCTAACGACGGAACACTGAAGCAGAAGATGTGTGTGCGTCTGCGTGTGTGCGCGAGGGAGTATAGGCCTATTATTTCTGCATTTATTAAGCGTCTAATAACAAAGCATCAATTGATGGCGCTGAGCAATTGCGAGTGAAGGACTTGCTCAAGGTCCCTACACAATAACCGTCTCAGAGGAGGCTCGAACCCGTACCCTCCGTGTTATAAGCCGAGGCTCTATCCAATCGGCTAATTATTTGTTATATCCCCACCCCAAGCACGAGGGTGTGGGGGTTGTTAACAAACAGTTATCAATCGGCCCATAGGCGGCGGGTCTAGGCCTGCCTTTATAAGACCATGACATTAATCGATCCGTAGGCGTTTATAAACATGGCCAGACGTTGGTTGGGATTTGTGTTTACATGACTGTAGCCAACGCCAACAAGCTACGCGTTCATGAACACGTTTTCAGTATCGACTCTCACTCAGCTCAAGCCATGTAAATGGAGATTTTAATGATATTTCATCGGCAGTGGAGAGTGGTACTGTAGGATTTCGTTGGCATAGCGGTAGTTAAGTGTCGTTCGGACATGTTGAATTGAGTTTTAGAACTTTAGACGCCGCTTTTGTCGGCTGTCGTCGTTCCTGCTAAGCCCCTATTATCGTGAGACCTGTGCAGACCTGATGAGAAGTTAGCCGTGGATTCAAGTTCATTCCGGATCACAGGCGCAACTGATTGGGCGAGTGGAATGTTAGCGGTGCTGACTTAAAGATAGGGTTTCGAAGCTCAACTATCGACTCGATCAGGAGACGACGACTAACGCTTACTGCAGTCGTCAACAGTGGGTCATGAAGGAGGGTCAGGTGTTTCCAGGCTCGAGGGTAAGCACTCAAAAACAAAAGCATATCGTAGGTATATATGACAGGATACCGACAGGCCTTACTGGCAATGAACAATGTTGTTACTGTAGGCGTTTTAAGTTCCTCACTAGCAGTTAGTAGATCTACCTACAGGTTTATGCATGTATCAATGAGCATTTGCATTGCACCTTTCAAAATGTCTTATAATGTTTATCAATATGGTTTATGGGCGGTTTTCAATTAAGATCCAGTTGTTTGCCCACAACAAGACTTTGCAAGACTTAACATGTTTAGTTTTGGACATATAGCAGACCAAGCACACAACCCATTCTAAGCATCGACATCTCTTACGAAGTGCAGCGACAGATTTTAGAGAGGATGGGAGATCATAAGTTCTGTCGTATTTGGAAACAGACTTTCCACCTTCCATCCTGGATCTACCACTTCATCAGAGTCGTTTGCTTTACTTTGGCAGAGTGGATCAAAATGCACTTGGTATATCAGTATATTTTGTGCTATATAAATTGGCTGTACTGGGTCTGTAATATAAAGTGAATCTCAGAAAGTCCATTTCAGGGAGACCAGCTTATTTACAGGCACTATGTGAAATCAAGTCCACAAGAGCCAGGTTGTTTGATCAGTTTTACAGCCAGGTCAGAATCTGAGGGGGGGTCGATCTTGGGTAGATAAGGCTAACAGATTTGCAGTTAATACCAAAGTATATTTGCCTTATGCATTTGGTTTATCTAGATTGCTGTTGTTATTGGTGTCACATGTGAAATGTGTGTCAGGAATTTGTTATCCTTGTTGCATTTGAAACTATGTCAAGTGCAAACACTTGAATGCTCGATGGCATACCAATGTTCTTAAAATACACGCCTGTCATAAGCACAGATGCGTCTATAGTGCACCAAAAGCTAAAAAGGCTCCTGACAGTCCTTGTCTTATCTTCTGCCGTCCGCAAGCTGAGGATTGGCTGCAACACGGACAACGTTGTTCCATCTGCTTCTGTTCCATCTGCTTCTGTCCCTTGTCTCCTGTAATAACTGGTCAACTGGTAATTCGGTTCATGACTTGATGTTGTTGATCCATATCCTTTTAGGTCTTTGCTGAAGTTGGATTCCAGAAGTTGCACTTTGGATGATCTCCTTCTTTAGGCAGTCTCCACTCTTTTGTGGCGTATGCCCGAGGTGTGAAAGCTTCCTCTGCTTGATTAATCCGAGCAGGCTTCTGACTACTCCAACAGTCTCTAAGACCCACTTATTTGTCTTATTGGCAATAAATCGCATTTTAAGTATAGATTGCCAAGGACACTTCATTTCAAATGAAATAATTCTTGCCTCTTTGTCTTTCTTTGTGGTCCAGGTCTCACAACCATACATCGCCACTTGCCATGCGAGGGCTTTCAGAAGTCATATCTTTGTTGCAAGCAATATGCTGTGACTGACAGTCCTACGGTACTTCCGGTGTATTTGTTCTAATCAAGCTCTGGGTCTTTATAAGAACACATCTGAAGATTGTGCACACTGCTGACCCAAATTTTTACCTGGAATTTATGATGGCTGTGTGTTTTTAGGTCACTGCTTGATTTGTATCTTTAGCCTTGCTCTTGAGTAGATTGATTGCTAATGAATTTCTTTTTCATCTCTGTGTCTGGCTTGAATCCCAGTATGTCAGATGAAATTGACAATAAATTTTTAGCTGTGCACTGTGCAAGGAAAGTTTCTGAGCTGCTTAATTCCTATCATCGTTTCTGCAATACAAACTGAAAAATGCTGTTAAAATGCAAAACTGGCATTTTTGAAAATGATAACCAAATGTTTATATTTGTTATGTATTCGTTCTTGGCCAAAATATTGAAAGTTGTCTCTCTCTGCATTGCATGTTAGGACATGATATGTTATACAAAGAGTCCACAGAGGTGGTATGTTGGCATATCACCAGGGTTCAAAACGCAGTACGCGTGTCATATGTGGAATTGGCAGTTTTCTGTGGAGTCGAGCATATCTTAAGGGAAGGCCGTCTGTTTCTTAGATTTAAATTATTTCATCTGCTCTTAGCAACATCTTTGAAAAGTAATGTTGATTAAAGCGTGCAAAAATGAGCAGTTGCTATTTTACTTTTTTCTGGGTTGTCAAAGTAATGCACCAAACCTTGTTTGACCTTCCCACTGACTTTTTAAGGTGGATAACAGTACATTCTCTAAAGGTGCAAGACAACTTTTTCCTTCTAACTTAGAGCAATGTACAGCACTCTTAGAACTGGGCGATGCTTAAGCATATATGAGCATTATTACAGGATGCTGTAGAAGTTATCAGATTACATTAGCCAACGTTTTTCTTTCCTTGTTAGCCAACGTGCTTGTATGTAAATGTCATGTTGTAATACAATTCAACCTACCTGTCACCCACAGAATTTGAGTTGAATATTTTGCCATGTAAATGCTATGTCCCACTTTTATCCAAGTGAACAGATTATATTAGGAATAATGTTAACGTTTACAAAATATTCAGCGCTGATCAGAGGAAAAGCCATTGGCCATTTTGGTCAAAGTCTTCATCTAGGTGATGTTCAGTTTTTCTTTCCTTGTTAGCCAATTTACTGAATACTAAGTAAAATTTTCATATATGTAGGTATTTGATTTGTTTTAGAAATTCATTGGCACTGTAGCCATAAGATAAGCTCTCAGAATTTCATATTCATGGCCTGGGCCTCTGAATCTCAGAAGGGGTCTGAAATATTGTTCACATGCATGTTGTTATGCTTACACGAAATGCACAGAATCAAATCTTCCAGTATTTAATACTCAAAAGATGATGAGATTGACCACAAAAATTATAATAAGTGGACAAAGGATTTGTGTTCATGGTGCAGAATAGACTTTGAGACATGCCTGCTGATTGCATATCTGCCTAAACATGTTAATGAATGAGACATGTAATGAATAGTTGAATCACTGGCAGAAATGTTCACCTGCCATTCACCGGATTTGCTGACCATAGGCAGACATGTGCAGATATCTGTGTGCTTGTTAGGGGATCCATCAACTATGCTTCTGCTTCTGATTTTCTTAAATGTTTTATAATCACAGAGAGTAAAAGCTGAAAAATCACGAGAAACTTCGTTCAAGAAATTCAGCATGAAACTAATTATATCCCCAGCAGCATTTACATTTATGATCGTTATCTGTTAAAGCTTTTCAAGATTGTGACAGCTGTTTAATATAAGACCAGAGACAAGGCTGTTGTGGCAGGTCTTGAGAACAAGACCCACAACCTGTGCTGAGTTGGTGTTGGTGATAGTGTTGTGCTTATAAAGATGTTTCAACCTATCGGAAGTGTTTTATAAGCGGACTCAGTGGGAAGAATTTTATCATATGTATTAATGAACATTTTGAAATTCTTTCTGCTCATTTATGCGTAAATTCTCACGTGTACAGATTACTACAACCCTTAAAGGGGACCACAGCCAGCAGAAATCACAATGCAATCTATTCAGTCTGATCTATTCTTATCTGGCATGATCATCGTAATACAAAAGGCATCAATTGATAGTCATTCCTGCTCAAACCTCAGTCCTTAGTCGTAAGTTGTTGGAGAAGTTAGAGTCGAAAATTAACAAATCACGGAAACTGGAAGGCTGGCTACGGTGAGTAAGAAAGTTGAATCCCTGCAGGAGCTGCCCTCATAAGAGACGATGTCCTTTTGTGTGACGCTTTGGAAACTGAAAAATCATGAGTAGCTAGTTATTTGAAAAACAGTTTTGTTAGCAGACATATTTTTAGCTATAAATTTCCATTAATAATGTTTGCTTGTTGATTTAACTTGCTTGAAATTGTTTCATTACTATAACTATTTTAGTGTAGCTGTTCTGAATAATGTAGTGTACGTGATGTCCTTAAAAAGGAACCCCGTGATAAATTACCATACAGCAACTGAAGTGTATTTAAAAATTTGTTAAATACATTGGTTAATCACTTGCAGAAGTTTGTTAAGTCTTCCTAGCGCTTACCCTTTTTTCTGAAAATTCTTTAAGCAAATGTTGTGCACTGTAATTCTTATTTTGCAGTAATAGGTAATAGTTAACTACTGTACTTAACAACTTGGAGGTAAACTACTTTTCAGGTGGTTAAAAAGTAGTTTACCTACTATTTTCAGACAGTTGTAACTAAACTACAAAATCTCAATTTGTAGTTAGGTACTTTTTTCTAACTACTTTTTCTGCAAGAGAGTTTTCAGTTGCATACATAACAAACTTGTCTCCTGTGTCTCCAAATTATTTTTCTGTCAAAGGTGGCAGAACTGCTTGTGAGGTTGTGTTTACCGCTTTAGAATAATTGTCAGACTATTAATTATGAATTAATAAAGTAACAGTGTGTAGTTTACATCATTACTACAAAGATGCAGATGAAACAGTAACAATGCAGATGAAAAAATTACAGCTTTATGCTTTTACTATTCGAAAAAACTTTCTGTATATCTCTCAAACGACCCCAACTAGTTACTAACATAACCGTACAAATGTAAAACGATGCAGCTGATTGTGGACTTTCGTAATTTGGACTCAGTGACAGTGCAACATGTATGCAGCTTATATTATTTTAAAATGTTTTCTCACTGTTTTTTCAATGTCACACACACACTACTGAACACTAAAGAATGTTATGTGCAGTCTTAGTTTAAAGTGAAGATTAATAATTAACCTGTTTTCCAGCAATTCAGTACCTTTGCTGAACAGGAAGCCAGTGCATAGATTTAAGTGCAGAGGTTATGTGCTATTTTGATGTGTTGGTTTTATAGCATTAGCCAAGGAGTTCTGAACTCTTTGGAGTTTCAGCTTGTGTGACTTGGGTTACATACGACGTGGAGATGAGCACACAATAGAGACGTCTGGTTACATGTTATGGGAACGGCATTGCTGCAAAGAGGAGCATGCCACAGAAGATGATAACAACTTTTGTTTGACGGGGACAAAATGTTGTTTAAAAAGCAGTTAAAAAGTAGTTGTAGTTAAACTACATTTAAAGTAGTCAGTTGTCCATCATTTTTGTTTTGACATTAAAATTTAATAAAAATTCTGTCTTCTTATATGAAAACAATTATGGGCTGGAGTTAGCAAAAATAATTACGCAAAAAAAGCATGATACCATTTTAAAGCAACCTTTCATAAACTATAAAAATTATTAATAGGAAATAAGTAAGGAAAGAAACTTTCCAGTTCAGTGTAAATTTGCATAAGGGTTTTTCTGGATCCTTTGTATGTGCACTGAAAAGATGCAATTAACTGCTGTTAATTTACTTATGTTCTGATTCTTTTCCTTTTTACTGTTGTGAAGAGGTCAAAGAAATCCATATTGTCCTCAGATGTTGACGATGACCAAACCAGCTCAGATGAGGGTTCATCCGTCGACCCAAATCCATCGACGCCCTGCCTCAGTTTCTCCTCTGTTGCTTCACACTTTGATTCTGAGTTCGATCATCTCAGTGCTTCACAGTCTGGTTCAGAAGCTGGTGCTTTAATTCATTCACAGTCTGGTTCTGGGTTTGACGGACTTGACTTTGGTTTGGAAACTTCACTTACTTTGAAAAAGAATCAACCAGAGACAAGCTTATTGCCGGCACAAGTGTCTGCCAACGCTACGTCATTAACGACTGAACCAAAGATTTCTCAAACAGCAGATGTTATTCTTTGCACCTCATCGGATATCACAATTTGTGAAAGACTTGATACTTTTCCACTTGGCGCCACTGTTTTGGCAACAGTTGGAAATCTCTCAGCCATAATCACTCCAGAAGAAAAAGGAGCATACTTTGCTGCCATAGTCAGTGTTACTGAAAAGCAATGTCAAACTGAAGAGACAGAAGCAGAAAATGTTGCTTCATTGCCAGCACAAGTGTCTGCCAATGCTACATCTTTAACGACTGAACCAAAGATTTCTCAAACAGCGGATGTTATTTATTGCACCTCATCGGAAATCACAATTTGTGAAAGACTTGATACTTTTCCATCTGGTGCCACCGTTTTGGCAACAGTTGGAAATCTCTCAGCCATAGTCACTCCACAAGAAAAAGCAGCAGAAGTCAGTGTTGCTGAAAAGCAATGCCAAACTGAAGAGACTGAAGCTGAAAATGTTGCTTTGCCGGCCATCAGTAAAACAGAAAAAACTGGCAGTGAATCAGCACATTTTGCTGAACTAGAAGAGGTCAGTGGCGCTATTGAAGACGTCAGTGATCTGAAAAAATTTGATGTTGCACTGTTGAAGGCCAGTGAACCAAAAAGATCTCCTTTGGAAGAAATCTTAGAACTGGAAATGAATGCCAATAACATTGAGAAAGAATCTGGTGGGATTGAAAAGTTTCCAATGAGATCTACCAGAACAGAACTAAATGACAAAGCTGAAAGTCTTAGCATTAAACTTTCTGACAGTGTCCAAGTGGTAAGCACTGGTACTGGACGAGAAATCACTGAACTAGAAGAAACTGACGAGCAGTTACATGAGGCAAGTGAACTGGATAAATTTGTGAAATTGGCAAGAGATGTCAAGAAAGTGGAAGGAGTCAAAGTTGAATTGCCTGAAGTCACTGAACTCGACAAACAGGTAGTTGGGAAACATATTTCGGAAGAGGTACCAGAGAAATTTATTTCGGAAGAGGTACAGTTTATCGGACAAATAGTTTCACTAAAATCTGTCAGGCAATCAGAACAGGCTGACTTCCATCATTCTGAGGTCCCTGATGTAGAATCAGATCTGCAAATCTTAACAGGTAAGTAAAATTCTCTTCGAAAAATTACTTGGCTGCTACAAAGCATAGGTTAAACCCACTCGAGAGGTTCCAAAATGTATGTACCATCTATATCGAGATGTATTCTGATAATAGGGCGCTATATAAATTTGTAGTGTTACTTTAAGGACAGTTATAAGACCTGAGATGAAGAAATGCATCATAGAAGTTGAAGTATTTGCATATGTGCTCCATGAATGCTCTGTTTGTAAGTGTAATTACAGTACTTCTGCTGGTGGTGGAACTTAAAATCCATCCAATATCTTATTTAAACACAGTCAGTATGAGTGAGAAGCATGTGCTGCTTCACAGCTTACGGCCCTTTTATGAAATATTTCTTGGACAGTGCTGTAATGATTTTTCCATGTTTCAACATTTTCGCAGATACAACCAAAGAGCCGATCGTTGATCATCCGCCAGATAATTCCACTGACTCTTCTCTTCAAGGAGATTCGATAGATGGCCAAGAGTTATCGCTGCAGAAGGAGGTTCCACTTTCATCTACTTCACTGGCTCCTGTCACACCATGTGAGTTAGATGGAATCGGAGGCACTGGTGATCGAACTGTTGAAGAAAATGTTCAGGTGACTATCAGTTATACGAGCTAGTGACATTTGGGCTTCATGGGGATTTGCAATCGTAATCGTAATCAAAAACTTATAAAGTGCCACTTCAAGATAAGAAATTGTAAATTGTACACGTTTTTCTATAGCGACCGTATGGCCTCCACCCGCACACGGGTGAGATCCTTCACCACTGCTACATGCCATTTAAGGTCCCCGCGCATGGACCGTACTAGCCCGAGATAACACGGTCTTCAAATGCTTGCGGAAAAGAGAGGGAGGAAGAGAGAGGAATTCCCACCTAAGGTCACCAGGCAGGTTGTTCCATGAGGCAGGGCCAACAACGGCGAAGCTGCGACGCTGTGCAGTAGTAGTGCGAGCCATAGGAATGTTTGCCTTTCACATCTGTGTCTGGGGTTCGAATCCCAATTAATTAGTTTTAATGCATGAGACAAGAATGACTTCTATAGTACCGTAATCACAATACACAAGGCATCAATTGATGGTCACTTCAAGTGAAACCAGTCAAAAAGACTGGTACCTCTTCCAAAATATGTAATCAGTTGTAGAGCCCTGTCAAATTCCAGTAGCACAGGGAAAAGTAAAGGCTAACTTTGTATTCTTTGTATTGTATACAAATACCGTGAAGTGTTTTACAAAAGTAAATTTTGTGGCAATTGCTTTTCAGACAAAAGAATTCAGGAAAGCAGATCTATTGGATGGCCGTTCTGCCAGATTGGAGTTTAAAGAAGAAAAGAATGAACCATGGTCAGCAAAGTTGTCAGAGAACTTCTTGACTGTAACGCAGAACAGTGATGAAAATCTCAGCTCACTGTCACTTGCTGATAAAGAATCGTTTATCATCGATGGAAAAAGTCCTCTCTGCATTAACGAAAACAGTTGTCAGAAAGAAAAACATCTGGCGAACAACAAGAACAAATTGGGCAAAGAACCTGCAACTGAAGGTTGCAACTGGACTGACTATCTGATGAGAGGAAAATATTTGTTTGAAGAAGATACTCAAGAAAAAGAAAAGAAAGGAGAAATTATGGAGAAGCATTTTTATGAAGATTATCAGAGAAAAACGCTAACAGTAGAGAAGGACTTTAAGGAAAAACATTCTCAAGGAGAAAAAGAGAAGGAGCAGAACATGGAAATGGATCAGTATGAAGATTCTTGGGAAGCTGAGAGAATAATGAAAGCTTTGGATAAGGGTTTAAATGAAGAAGATTATCAAAAAGATGCAGAGAAAGGGCAAATTGAAGAGGGAGATTTTTACAAAAATGATTTTCTAGAAGAAGATCAGAAAGATCAAACCAAAAAGAAGGATTTCACTGATGAAGGTCCTTTAAAAGAGGAGGAAGAGGATGATGTAGAAGAAGATTCATTAGAATTAAAAGAAGATGAAGATCCAGCTGTTCAGGAGGAGTTGCCACTAATTGAAGGAGATTCTTTGGAACTCGAAGACCAGGGAGAGGAAACTATGGAGGAAGAGGTAATGGAAGACAATTCTGAAGAAACTGAGAGAATAAAACAAAGAACAAAAGCACAGAATGATTCAAGCAGAAAAAGGTTTCAAGAAGACACTGGGCAAACTAAGAAGATGGACCTCATTGAAGAAGCTTATCAAACAAAAGAAAAGGTGGAACATCCCAAGAAAACTGATTTAACAAAGAAATATTCTCAAGAAACTGGGAGAAAAAAGAACACAGAGTTAAAAGAAGAAGATCGTCAGGAAGAAGAGAAAGAGAAAACTGAGTCGAAAGATTTAACTGTAGATAATTCTCAGGAAGAAGAGAAACTGCAAACAGTTAAGATGAATTTAAGCAATGAAGTTCCTCAAGAAGAAGAAAAGAAAGAGAATGCTGAGGAGAAAACTGTAACTACGAACGATTCTCAAGAACAGGAAAAGCCAAATGCGGAAGACGATTTAACTGAAGAAGATTCTTTGGAACAAGATGAGACTGTGGAAAAAGAACTATCTGTAACTGAAGATTCATTAGAACTGCAACAAGAGGATGAGCCAACGGAAGATGAAGATTTAACTGAAGAAGATTCTTTAGAAAAGGAAGAAGAGGATGCACAAACTGTGGATGAAGAACTATCTGTAACTGAAGAAGATGAAGAAATGGAAGAAGGGGAAGAGCCAATTATAGGAGCATATTTAGCTGAAGAAGATTCTCAAAAAGTTGACAGAATAAAACAAAGTAAAGAAGTAGAGGAGGATTTAAACAAAGTAGATTCTCAAGGTCAAGGGAAGCAAAATGAAGAGAAACATTTAAGTAAAGAAGTTTCTTTCGCAGAGGAAAAAAAAGAGCAAACCGTGGAGAAAAAGTTCACTCGAAAAGATTATGTAGAGCAGGAAGAAGAGGAACGGCAAACAGATGAGAAAGGTTTAACTGGAAAAGATTCTGTTCAAGGGGAAGAAGATAATGAACAAAGAAAAGATTCTATGCAAGGTAAAGAAGAGAATGAACAGACTTGGGAGAAAAAAATAACTGAAGAAGATTCTTTAGAAGTGCAAGAAGCGGAAGAGCCAACTGCTGGGAAGTATTTAACCCGATTAACAGAAGAAGATTCTCATGAGGCTGACAGAATAAAATTTAGAACAGAAGTTGATGAGGATTTAAACAAATTAAATTCTCAAGATCAAGTGAAGAAAGAACAAAATGAAGATCATTTAACTGAAGAAGCTCCTGTAGGGTGGAAAGAAGAGGAAGAGCCAACTATGGAGAAACAATTAGCTGGAGAAGTTTACATGGAAGTGAAGGAAGAGGAAGAGCAAACTTTGATGAGAGATTTAACTCAAGATTACACTGATAAACAAATCATTAATGATAGCGGTGACATTAGGAATGTTATGTTTTCAGAATCTGAACTTCTGTCATGCAGTGTCACAAATGTTATTCCTGAAAGAAATGTTACCAAGACAACACATGAGAGAATACTGCAAGAGACAACTCAACTTAACCCAGTACAAGACATACTCAATGATAAAGCTGAGAATATAAGAGCTGAGAAAACAGCCAACAGAATCAACAATAAAGATGAAACAGAAGAATATGTAAAAGATGATGGTAAAACAAATGTGAAGGATGAAACAGTCTCGGCTGAGGAAGATGACATCAGAAGTACAGCAAACATGAATAGAAAAACAGAGAAAATAGAGGATGAGGAAAAAATTGCTCAAGTTGGAGAAATTGGTTTGATTGAAAAAGATGAAACAGAACAAAATGGACAAGGAACAGAAATAATGGTGGATGTACAGACACAAAAACTTCAAGAAGAGGAAAGAGATGACAGGAAAGATGTTGTAGATTCACAACAGGTGGCTCTTTCTATCCTTAAAATGATGGAAAATGGTGAAGCTGAAGTGGAGAAATCCAGAATTAATCAGCACTTGCAAACAATAACATCTGGAGAAGAGAAAAGAGGACTGACTGAAAATTTGAAAACTCTGATAACGAAGGAGGAGACACAAATGACCAAAGATGAGGATAAGGAAACAAGATTATATGGGGAAGATGAAAGAAGAATAAATGAAGAGGTCAAAAAGCAAGTCAAAATGGAAGAAGCACTAACAGCTGAAGATGATAAAACAGAAGTCCATGAAAACAGGGAAACAGAAATTATTGATCAGGATAAGATGGTGTATGTTATTGATGAGGAAGGGAAGCCAGTTGAAAACCAGGGAACAGAACAAAGTGATGTAGAACAAGCACACATAACTGATGATTCGAAAACAGGAACTACTGAAAATGCTTGCAAAGACACAACTGAAAAAGAAGAAACACGAATATGTTTAGAAAATGAAATAACTGACATTAGCCAAATAAGAACATATGAGAAAGGACAAGTAGAAATTCAAAATGAGGAACAGCTACAAATGATGGAAGAATTTGATAGAATAATTAAGAAGAAAGAAGTGGAATTAAACCAAGGAAAATTAAACCAAAAAAACATTAGAAAAACTACTGGAGATGGGAATACACAAACTGTTGAAAATGTTGGAATGATACAAGTAGGAACAGATATATCAGAAGAGAAGGAAACAGGAATTATTGAAAAAAGGAGAAAGAAAACTGAAAAGGAAGAAAAACAAAACATTGAAGAAAAGAAAACAGGAATAACTGAGGTGGAAGAAAAAGATATCACAGAAAAGAAGAAAACAGGAATAGCTAAAGAGGAAGAGAAAGAAAAAACTCAGGAGAAGAAAACTGAAGTAGTTAAAGAGGAAGAGGAAGATATGAGTGAAGGGAAAATAAAAGAATTCACTGAAGAGGAAGAAAAAGAAATGACTGAAAAGAAGAAAATAGAACAAGCTAAAGAAGAAGAAAAAGAAATGACTAAAGATATGGAAGCAGGAGTAGCTAAAGAGGAGGAAAAGGAAATGGATGAAGTGAAGGAAACAGGAATAGCTAATGAGGAAGAAAAAGAGAAGAAAACAGGAATGGCTGACGAGGAAGAAACAGAAATCACCAAAGAGGAAAAAACTGGAGTAGCTAAAGAAGAAGAAAAAAAAGAAATGACTGAAGAAAAGGAAACTGTAGTAGCTACAGAGGAAGAAAAAGAATTGAATGAAGAGAAGGAAACTGGAGTAGCTAAACAGGAACAAAAAGAAATGAATCACGAGAAGAAAACAGCAGCAGCTAAAGAGGGAGGAAAAGAAATGACAGAAGAAGTGGAAACAGGAATAGCTAATGAGGAGGAAAAAGAAATGAATGAAGTTAAGAAAACAGAAGTAGCTAAAGAGGGAGAAAAAGAAATGACTGAAGAGGTAGAAATAGGAGTAGCTAATGAGGAGGAAAAAGAGATGACTGAAGAGAAGAAAACAGGAGTAGCTAAAGAGGAAGAAAAAGAAACGACAGAAGAGAAGGAAACAGTTGTAGCTAAAAAGGAAGAAAAAGAGAAGAAGAAAACAGGAGTAGCTGAAGAAATTGGAATCAAAATAACCAAAGAGAAGAAAACAGAAGTAGTTAAAGAGGGAGAAAAAGAAATGACTGAAGAGGTAGAAATAGGAGTAGCTAATGAGGAGGAAAAAGAGATGACTGAAGAGAAGAAAACAGGAGTAGCTAAAGAGGAAGAAAAAGAAACGACAGAAGAGAAGGAAACAGTTGTAGCTAAAAAGGAAGAAAAAGAGAAGAAAACAGGATTAGCTAAAGAGGAAGAGAAAGAAATGACCAACAAGAAGAAAACCAGAGTAGCTGAAGGGGAAGAAAAAGAAACGACTGAAGAGAAGAAGACAGGAGTAGCTGAAGAGATTGGAAACAAAATAACCAAAGTGAAGAAAACTGCAGTAGCTGAAGGGGAAGAAAAAGAAATGACCAAAGAGAAGGAAACAGAAGTAGCTAAAGAGGAAGAGAATGAAATGACCAAAGAGAATAAAACAGGAGCAGCTGAAGAGGAAGAAAATGAAATAAACGAAGTGACGGAAACTGGAGTAAGTAAAGAGGAGGAAAAAGAAATGAATGAAGAGAAGAAAACAGGAATAGCTAAACAGGAAGAACAAGAAATGAACAAAAAGAAGAAAACAGGAGTAGGTGAAGAGGAAGAACAAGAAATGACTGAAGAGAAGAAAACCGGTGTAGCTGAAGAGGAAGAAGGAGAAATGACTGAAATGAAGGAAACAAGAGTAGCTAACGAGAAGGAAAAGGAAACAAATGAAGTTATGAAAACAGGTGTAGCTAAAAAGGAAGAAAAAGAGAAGAAAACAGGAGTAGCTAAAGAGACTGAACAAGAAATGACCAAAGAGAAGAAAACGGGAGTCACTAAAGAAGAAAAAGAAATGACGGAAACAGCAGTAAATACACAGGAAGAAAAAGATAAAAAGAAAACAGGAGTGTCTAAAGAGGAAGACAAAGAAATGACTGAAGAGATGAAAACTGGAGTACGTGAAGAAAAAGAAATGAATGAAAGGAAGGAAACTGGAGTAGCTAAAGCTGAAGAAAAAGAAATGAATGTAGAGAAGAAAACAGCAGTAGGTAAACGGGAAGAAAAAATGACCAAAGAGATGAAAACAGGAGTAGCTCAAGAGCAAGAAAAAGAAATAACTATAGAGAAGGAAATAGTAATGGCTAAACATGAAGAAATGAGCAAAAAGAAGAAAACGGGAGTAGTAGAAAAGGAAGAAAGAGAAATGATTGTAGAGAAGAAAACAGGAGTAGCTAAACAGATTGAAAATGAAATGACTGAAGAGCAGAAAACCCGGGTAGCTGAAGAGGAAGAAAAAGAAATGACTGAAGAGAAGGAAACAGGAGTAGCTAATGTGAAGGGAAAGGAAACAAATGAAGTTAAGAAATCAGAAGTAGCTAAGGAGGAAGAAAAAGAGAAGAAGAAAACAGGAGTAGCTAAAGAGCTTGAAAAAGAAATGACCAAAGAGAAGAAAACAGGAGTCACTAAAGAAGAAAAAGAAATGAATGAAGAGAAGCAAAATGGAGTTGCTAAAGAGAAAGAAAAAGAAATGAAGGAAGAGAAGAAAGCAGAAGTAGCTAAAGAGAAAGAAAAAGAAATGACACAAGAGAACAAAACCAGAATAGCTGAAGAGGAAGAGGAAGAAAAGACCAAAGAGAGCAAAACAGAAGTAGCTGAAGACGAAGAAAATGAAATGACCAAAGAGAAGAAAACCAGAGTAACTGAAGAGGAAGAAAACGAAATCATTGAAGAGAAGGTAACAGAAATACCTAAAGAAGAAGAGAAAGGAATGGCCAAAGAGAATAAAACAGGAGTAGCTGAAGAGGAAGAAAAAGAAATCAATGAAGATAAGGAAACAGGAATAGCTAAAGAGGCAGAGAAAGAAATGACCAAAGAGAATAAAACAGGAGCAGCAGAAAAGGAAGAAAAGGAAATGAATGAAGAAAAGGAAACACGACTAGCTAAAGAGGAAGAAAAAGAAACGACTGAAGGGAACGAAACAGCTGTAGCTAAAAAGGAAGAAAATGAAATGTCCAAAGAGAAGGAAGCAGAAGTAGCTAAAGAGGAAGAGAAAGAAACGACCAAAGAGAAGAAAACACTAGTTGAAGAGGAAGAAAGAGAAATGACTGAAGAGGAGGAAACAGGAGTAGGTATGGAGGAGGAAAATGAAATGACCAAAGGGAAGACAAGAAGAGCACCTGAAGGGGAAGAAATTGAAATGTCCAAAGAGAAGGAAACAGAAGTAGCTAAAGAGGAAGAGAAAGAAATGACCAAAGAGAATAACACAGGACTAGCTGAAGAGGAAGAGAAAGAAACGACCAAAGAGAAGAAAACACTAGTTGAAGAGGAAGAAAGAGAAATGACTGAAGAGGAGGAAACAGGAGTAGGTATGGAGGAGGAAAATGAAATGACCAAAGGGAAGAATAGAAGAGCACCTGAAGGGAAAGAAAATAAAATGACCAAAGAGATGAAAACAGGAGTAGTTAAAGAGGAAGAAAATATAATGACTAAGGAGAAGAAAACAAAAGTATCTGAAGAGGATGAAAAAGAAATGACCAAAGAAAAGAATACAGTAGTAGCTAAAGTGATTGAAAATAAAATGACTGAAGAGAAGAAAACGGGGGTAGCTGAAGTAGAAGAAAAAGAAATGAACAAAGAGAAGGAAACAGTAGTGGCTAATGAGAAGGAAAATAAAATAAATGAAGTTAAGAAAACGGGAGTAGCTAAAAAGGAAGAAAAAGAGAAGAAGAAAATAGGAGTTGCTAAAGAGGAAGAGAGAGAAATGACTAAAGAGAAGAAAACCGGAGTAGCTGAAGAAAAAGAAATGAATGATGAGAAGGAACCTGGAGTTGCTAAAGAGGAGGAAAAAGAAATGAATGAAGAAAAGAAAACAGGAGAAGTTAAAGAAGTTGAAAAAGAAATGACCATAGAGAAGAAAATCGAAATAGCTGAAGAGGAAGAGGAAAAAATGACCAAAGAGAATAAAACAGGAGTAGTAGCTGTAGAGGAAGAAAAAGAAATGACCAAAGAGAGAAAAACCGGAAAAGCTGAGGAGGAAGAAAACGAAATGATCAAAGAGAATAAAACCATAGTAACTGAAGAGGAAGAAAACGAAATCAACGAAGAGAAGGAAACAGGAATAGCTGTAGAGGAAGAAAAGGAAATGAATGAAGAGAAGGAAACAACAGTAGCTAAAGAGAAAGAAAGTGAAGTGACTAAAGAGAAGAAAACAGGAGTAGCTAAAGAGAAAGAAAATGAAATGACTGAAGAAATGAATACAGGAATGGCTGAAAAGGAGGAAAAGGCAATGACTGAAGAGAAGAAAACAGGAGTAGCTATAGAGGAAGGTAAAGAAACGATTGAAGAAAATGAAACACTTGTAGCTAAAAAGGAAGAGAAAGAGAAGAAGAAAACAGGAGTAGCTAAAGAGATTGGAAACAAAATGGCCAAAGAGAAGAAAACCGGAGTAGGTCAAGAAGAAGAAAAAGAAAAGACCAAAGAGAGGAAAACAGGAGCAGTTAAAGAGGAAGACAAAGAAATGACTGAAGAGGAGGAAACAGGAGTAGCTAAAGAGATTGAAAAAGAAATGACTGAAAAGAAGAAAACAGGAGTATCTAAGGAGGAGGCAAATGAAATAACCATAGAGAAGAAACCAGAAGTAGCTGATGAGGTTGGCAACGAAATGGCGAAAGAGAAGAAAACAGTAACACCTGAATTGGAAGAAAAAGAAATGAATGAAGAGAAGAAAACAGGAGTAGCTAAAGAGGAAGGCAAAGACATGACTGAAGAGAAGGTAACAGGAGTAGCTATAGAGGAAGAGAAAGAAACGACCGAAGAAAAGGAAACACTTGTAGCTAAAAAGGAAGATAAAGAGAAGAAGAAAACAGGAGTAGCTGAAGAGATTGGAAACGAAATGACCAAAGAGAAGAAAACCGGAGTAGCTGAAGGGGAAGAAAAAGAAATGACCAAAGAGAATAAAACAAGAGTAGCTGAAGAGGAAGAAAAAGAAATGACTGAAGAGGAGGAAACAGGAGTAGCTGAAGAGAAAGAAAGAATAATGAACAAAGAGAAGAAAACAGGAGTAGCTGAAGAGATTGAAAAAGAAATGACTGTAGAGAAGAAAACCGGGGTAGCTGATGAGGAAGAAAAAGAAATGACTGAAGAGGAGGAAACAGGAGTAGCTAAGGAGGAGGCAAATGAAATAACCATAGAGAAGAAACCAGAAGTGGCTGAAGAGGTTGACAACGAAATGGCCAAAGAGAAGAAAACAGTAGTACATGAAGAGCAAGAAAAAGAAATGAATGGAGAGAAGAAAACAGGGGTAGCTAAAGAGGAAGGGAAAGACATGAATGAAGAGGAGAAAACAGAAGTAGCTAAAGTGGAAGGAGAAATGACCAAAGAGAAGAAAACAGGAGTAACTGAAAAGGAGGACAAAGAAATGACTGAAAGAGTAGCTAAAGAGGAAGAGAAGGAAATGACCAAAGAGAAGAAAACTGGAATGGCTGAAGAGGAAGAGGAAGAGAAAGAAACGACCAAAGAAAAAAGAACAGGAGTAGCTGAAGAGGAAGAAAAGGAAATGACCAAAGAGAATAAAACAGGAGTAGCTGAAGAGAAAGAAAAAGGAATCAAGGAAGAGAAGGAAACAGAAATAGCTAATGAGGAAGAGAAAGAAATGACCAAAGAGAACAAATCCATAGTTGCTGAAGAGAAAGAAAAAGAAATGACCAAAGAGGATAAAACAGGAGTATCTAAAGAGGGAGAAAAAGAAATGAACGAAGAGAGGAAAACAGGAGTAGCTAAAGAAGAAGAAAGAGAAATGACCAAGGACAATGAAACAGGAGTAGCTGAAGAGGAAGAGAAAGAAATAACCAAAGAGAATGAAGCAGGAGTAGCTGAAGAGGAAGAAAAAGAAATGAATGAAGAGAATGAAGCAGGAGTAGCTGAAGAGATTGGAAATGAAATGACCAAAGAGAAGAAAACCGGAGTAGCTGAAGGGGAAGAAAAAGAAAAGACCAAAAAGAATAAAACAGGAGTAGCTGAAGAGGAAGAAAAAGGAAAGACCAAAGAGAGGAAAACAGGAATAGTTAAAGAGGAATACAAAGAATTGACTGAAGAGGAGGAAACAGGAGTAGCTGAAGAGAAAGAAAATATAATGACCAAAGAGAAGAAAACTGAAGTAGCTGAAGAGGAAGAAAAAGGAAAGACCAAAGAGAGGAAAACAGGAATAGTTAAAGAGGAATACAAAGAAATGACTGAAGAGGAGGAAACAGGAGTAGCTGAAGAGAAAGAAAATATAATGACCAAAGAGAAGAAAACTGGAGTAGCTAAAGAGATTGAAAAAGAAATGACTGTAGAGAAGAAAACCGAGCTAGCTGAAGAGGAAGAAAAAGAAATGACTGAAGAGGAGGAAACAGGAGTAGCTAAGGAGGAGGCAAATGAAATAACCATAGAGAAGAAACCGGAAGTAGCTGAAGAGGTTGACAACGAAATGGCCAAAGAGAAGAAAACAGTAGTACATGAAGAGCAAGAAAAAGAAATGAATGGAGAGAAGAAAACAGGAGTAGCTAAAGAGGAAGGGAAAGACATGACTGAAGAGAAGAAAACAGGAGTAACTGAAAAGGAGGACAAAGAAATGACTGAAAGAGTAGCGAAAGGGGAAGAGAAAGAAATGATCAAAGAGAAGAAAACTGGAATAGCTGAAGAGGAAGAGAAAGAAACGACCAAAGAGAAAAGAACAGGAGTAGCTGAAGAGGAAGAAAAGGAAATGACCAAAGAGAATAAAACAGGAGTAGCTGAAGAGGAAGAAAAAGGAATCAAGGAAGAGAAGGAAACAGGAATAGCTAACGAGGAAGAGAAAGAAATGACCAAAGAGAACAAATCCGTAGTTGCTGAAGAGGAAGAAAAAGAAATGACCAAAGAGGATAAAACAGGAGTATCTAAAGAGGGAGAAAGAGAAATGACCAAGGAGAATGAAACAGGAGTAGCTGCAGAAAAAGAAATGATTGAAGAGAAGGAAACGGAAGTAGGTAAACAGGAAGAGAAAGAAATGTCTGAAGAGAAGGTAACAGTAGAAACTAAAGAGGAAGAGAAAGAAATAACCAAAGAGAATGAAGCAGGAGTAGCTGAAGAGGAAGAAAAAGAAATGAATAAAGAGAAGGAAACAAGAATAACTAAAGAGGAAGAAAAAGAAATGACTGAAGAGAAGAAAAGAGGAGTAGCTAAAGAGGAAGAGAAAGAAAAGACCAAAGAGAACGAAACTGGAGTAGCTAAAGAAGAAGATAAAGAAACGACTGAAGAGAAGAAAACAGGAGTAGCTAAAGAGGAAGAGGCAGAAATGAGTGAATCAGAAATAAAAGGAATGACTGATGCTGAAGACAAAGAAATGGCAGAAGAGAAGGAAATTCGAATAACTGAAGGGGAGGAAACAGGAATAACCGCAATGAGGAATTCACAAATGATTGAAGACAGAAAAGCTGAATTGACTAATAAGGAGCAGAAAAACATGACTAACAAAGATGGAACAGGAACTCTGAATAAACAGAAGGCAGATGCAATGATTAAAAAGGTGATGAAAGAGAAGGAAGCTGGGGTAACAAAAACTGACAGAAGAGGAGCAAATGAACAACAAGAACTAGGAACTGAAGAAGATGAAAGTGGAGCGATGTTAAAGGAAGAAGAGAAAGAACAAACTGTGGAGAAATATTTACCTGGAAAAAATTCTGTACAAGAAGATGAAGAGGAAGAGGAAGAACAAACTGTAGAGGTACAACTGTCTATAATAACTAAAAAAGATGATGATGAAGAAGAAACAGATGAGGTGGAAGAGATAACTGCTAAGAAAGATTTACCTGAAGAATTTTCTCAAGAAGAAGGAACAAGAACAACCCAGGACGAGGAAACACGAGTCACTGAGAAGATGCAAAAGGAAATGATTGACATGAAGAAAACTGGAGTAAGTGAAAAGGAGAAAACAGGGACGACTGAAGAATGGGAAATATTAGCAGTGATAAAACAGGAGGAAACTGAAGGTAGTGCAAAGGAAAAATCAGGAAAAATTCCGGAGGAAACAGGAATAACTGGAAAGGAGACACCTGGAGTAAATTTGGAAAGTGAAACAGAAACTAAATTTGAGGAAACGGGAACAATAGAAAAGACAAAAGAAAAAGAGGCAGTTGGAAAATTCAAGACAAACGTTGCCAATGAAACTAGAGAAAAAGAGGGAGACATAATTTTGAAGGAGATGTGCAAAGCTGAAGAGAAAGGAACCAATATTTTTGAAGAAAAAGAGATAAGTGAGAATGAAGGAATATCTGGTGATGATGAAATAGAAACAACCAAGAAAGACATAACTGGAAAAATTGCAAACACTGAAAACAGAGTAAGCTATGAGAAGAATAGTGGAATAAGTGAAGAAGAGGAAGTGGGAAGAACAATAAAGGATGCAGAAAGAAACACGAAGGGGACTACACAAACAATGCAGAAAAACAAATCAGAAATAATTGGAATTGATAAAAAGGTTTTGGGGAACGGTTTTGACATAAGTGAAAAAACGCGAATAACATCCATAACTGATTATGGAGTAGATGAAATAAGAGTAACTAATGATGAAATCTTATGTGATGATACACAAGAAATAAATAAAATTGACCTGAAAAGCAGAAGTGCAGAAATTCCTGTTACCAGTCATCATAGAAAAGGAACAACACACAAAGAAAATGAAACAGAAGTGACGATGCTGACCAATGATGAAGGAATGCCATCCCTGAAAGAAACTGAACTTGCAGCAGGAAATCGAACGGGAATCAGTGAGGATGGAGAAAACGAGACTTACCAAGATCATAGAATGATTGTGGAAAACCATGAAGAGACAGAGAAAAACCTGCAGCAGAGAAAAACTTCTGTTGAAAATGAATTTGTTGAAGATGTTTTAGAATCCAGCTTTGCGTGTTCGAGAATGTCCTCAGTTAGCGGGTTAAGCACAGATGATGGAATACTTATCAGAGAGAAAGAACAGACAATGGAAGTATTCAGTGGCCAAAATTGTTTCCAGATTCCAGCTCAGGGTCACCAAACAACGCATGAAAGTTATCACAAAGTGGAAGAAGATTCTGACTGGAATGAAAATGACCCAGTCCTGTTTTCAGATGAATCTTTGCAATCTGAAAATCCATCCACTCCGCATTTCTTTCATGATGCTCTGCACTCCCAGCATCTAAATCCAACTGAGCACTCCTCTTCTGACAAATTTAATGTGCAACCCAAGTGCATGCAACATGGTCAAATTTATCAAAATGAAATTGATTATGATTTCAAGTTAAAACAGAATTATGGTGCAGCAACAAGAGACTTAGAGTTGGCTGGATTGTTGAATTTACCAAGAAAATCATTCACTTCGGGTGCAGAAAATGGACAAAATGAATTGAAACTGGGAACATCTGGGGAGACAAAGCAAACACCCAACATTCAAAATAATCTCTACTTTCCAGCTGAGACTTCAAAGTTTCTGCCTGTGACCGCCAACAAGCATTTTAAGAAGGAAGACAAAGTTGAGGAATGTATGTTGATGTTTGGTAAAGGCAATCGACAGACGAAAGAGTCTTTTCAGTTTGCATATTCTGACCAACAGGTAAGTCTTGAAGATTCTTACCTGTCAGCAAATGGAACGACCTTGGACTGCATGACAAGAGAGTCAAAGACATCACATGAAGACTTCAGTGCTATGTCAAGAACATGGTGCCAATCACGCTGCAACAATGCCAGTGGCAGATTTAATGGTAGTGTCAGTAACAATGCCAGTGGCAGGGTTAATGGTAATGTGAGCAACAGTGGCAGTGGTAGATTTATTGGTAATGTCAGTAACAGGGATGGTGAAAATCTGTACATTTGTCAAAGACACATTGCAGGCCAACTCAGTGGAGCAAGTGGACCTCCAGTTGTTTCGTCACTCGGTGAATCAGGTGACATCTGGTCTCGGATAAGGAGACCACATGGAGGGAATTATGAAGACAACATGTCGCATTTAGAGATGATCCATCCTTTGGAAAGTGACACTTTATCCACAAGTGCCCCACTTTCCTCTTTAAATTCTCGACTCCACAAGCAACTGCAGAGTCCGTCAGAAATGACTTACCGGTTTATGGGAACAGGAAAAGGGACCACAAGGACATTTCAGAAGTCATCAAAGGACGACATCGCGACGCTTCCTGTGCATGATTACCTTGAAGGTGATGACTTGTGGGAAACTGAGAAAGCATTGATATTCAAAGGCCTCAATCTCAGACCAATTGAATTAGACTCTGCTCACATGACAACTCGAAATGCCACTCCACAGTCAGTGGAAGACCGGCTACCGACGTCTTCCCTCTCTGGTCTGGAAGACAACATGAAGTCAATTAACTCAGTAAGCAGCAATAACTTTCTTCGATTTCTGTGTTCTTCTAATCAGTAGGTATGCCATATATAGGATTTCTGTATTAGCCATTTCTGTTTCTTGGCTTTCGTAAAAAGAAAAAGATTTTCTGTTTTTAAATCTAATGCAATGGCTTCTGAATGAAGGATATGTCTTATTATGTGAGAGAAAAAAAGAGCTGGTGCAGTTTGAAGAGCTGTTGTTGATTTCTGTTTTAAAGCGACTAAGGAAACAAGCAGACGATCATCTGTGGAAAGAGAACTTAGCCCTGTGGAAAGAACTGGAACAAGAACACTGGACTTACCGGCGACAACTTGAACTGCATCAAGTGAACCAGAGACAGAGCCACAGAACAATACGAGAACTTAAGCAACAGGTTACCGTTGTTCGTTGTTTTGTCATGCAACCACATGTTGTCTGCTTTTGTCAGGTTTGTGCTTCAGCGAAAAGATTCTCCAACCCCAGAAGGCATTTGTAGGTAGAGGGGCATAATAAATTAGCATTACCATGTCGTACAGTCCCACCTCCCTCTAAACTGATTATGTAAGCAATAAATGAAGATGAGTTGGGAATCAAATGATGAGTTTGCAAGTGGTGGGTGATTCTTCATTGATTGGACCTGCTGGGGTTTTTCAGGGTCGACAGCTGTTCATTTTGAACCATCTGACTTCTATGCTCTTTATCTACAGAGCCCAACAGCTCTTGAGGTTTTGGAAAAATCATGTAATCTTGTCTTGGATTTGAACCCCAAACTCTGGATTGACAGTCCTGCACTACAGCCTCTGGACCAATGCGCCACTCTGATGCTGGTAATACACACGTTTAGGTACCTCACAAAACCACTGCCTGTGCTAGCCTAAGTGATAAAGTTTATTAAGAACAGAGCTCAGATGACCATGCACTGTATAAATTATGGCATGCCTTGTTAGATGATATGACATTTATAAACATAAACACTTCAGTATGCTGGCAAGCCCCTTATGCTCAACTTCAAAAATAGACTGATTATCTGTTTTAGATTTCCTGTATAGAGAAGGAGATTTCCGAGCGTAACATGATGTTGTATGATTTCACTCGACCATGACGGAACACAGCTGAACCATGTCCTTTCCAACCAACCACAGCGTCATAACTGTGACATAGTAACCAGATGGAATTTAAGCAGTTACTAATTTTAGTGAATTACTCATTAACTCTATGCCTCACAATTCGATTGGTTCAGCGCAAAATGCAAAATGGACATTTTTACGTTGCCTTACCATAAGTAAGCCTACCCATCTTCAACCACTTGTCTCTCTTTACGTCCCTCCCCTCAACCTGTGATCTTCAGGTATAGGTTTTTCGGCTGAAACACAATGCAGAACTGAGATGGGCTCTCACGCATTCCACGCTGCAGTCCCAAAGGACTGGAACCAGCTACCAACATTTATCCGAAGCTCAAACTCTTTCTTCGTTCAAAACACTTCATAACTCTATTTCTCACTGGCTTTCAGACATCTGGATATCAAACTACGATTCACTTGATGACCGACTCAATTCGTTTCAGATTCGCATTTCTGTGTGAATGATTTTAATAATAATAATAATAATAATGATAATGATAATAATGAGATAATGTAGCTTATCTCTGCTTGAAACATGATACTGTTTTCCTTTTCTCTTTGTATAATAATAATAATAACAATAATAATGGAGAGTGTGGGCCCAATCCTTCCCTTAATGCATAACTGCTTAGTGTTGTTGATTGATGCTTGCATAATGTAGTGGCGCTATATAAATGTGATAAGCAGTAGCAAGTAAATGAATAGGAAATGGGAATAGCCTAGTTTATTCCTCCAACAAAGTTTTACTTGAACTGTGCCTTCCAAGCGAATGTGCAGAATGCTTATAGATTTTAATGAATTTCATGCAAACTAAAATTTCATTGCATGTTTCGAACTATCATTTAAAAACATCTTGTGCCTGTGGTCGCTTTTCATCATAAACGTAGAAGAAATTTTTGACTGACGTTTACTGGAGACAAATCTCCAGCTTCGAGCCTGCATAATTAACTATTATGTTGTTTTGAGATTTTGAAAGTTTTAAAGATTTAACACTCTTGTGTTTTGGTTTCCAAGTCTATCATTTAACGACTTGTGTTTTATTTTTTAATGTGTGTATTTAGCATGTGTACCGGTCTGTGTCTGTGCAAGAACCTGTGCATGTGTCTCAGTGTTTGTGTGAGAATGTGTGTGTGTGTGTGTATTTCTGTTTGTGTGTGAACCTGTGACTTGGTGGTATGTAAGCATACCTGTGCATATGCATGAGTGTGTGATTCTAGGCATCTGCTTTGGAAAACTTGTGCCCATGTTTGTGGGCGTGTCTTCGTAGATGATGCGAAATCCTTGTTGGTCTTTATGTTCTACTGCCAAAAGCAGTAGAACTGTTAACTTCCGACCTTTCTTGTGTTTAATCTCGACATTTATCTAGTGACTTTCACAAGCGTTTCATAGTAATTTATATATTTTCACATTAATAACTGCTGTTAATAACTAATACAGCTGAATAAATATGTGATTTACTTTCATTTGCTAAATTTATTTATCTATTAATCTCTGGATTATTTGTAACAAAACCTAAATAAAGAATTTTTTTGCTCTGTTCTGGGCAGTGTTTTATGACATGCCAAGCAGTGCAAAATATCATTATGCCGAGATTGGCTAACTGTTTTACAAGCTCCATTCACAAGCAAGTATGTCATTTATTAGGCTGAGCTTAAATATCTGAGGCAATTAGGGGCTTAAGGGTGGTCTTGGGTTTAAAAGATTCTTCAGCTGAAGTGAGTTCACGACAGCATTCAACAACCAGACAACCTTCACTTAACGACGACCAACATCACTTGCTAGATCGTTAGCAACATGAAACTTCATCGTCAAGTTAATTCATGTTCTGGCAACATTGTCTTTAAAACAACTTCATAACAACTCTCCAGATTTGAGAAGAAAGTAAACAAATGTCCTTATTCTGCCACGATTTTTATTTTACATTTTGCTTTGTTAGTTCTTTTCTTAACAGTCGTTAGAAAATACTACTTTCTTTTATGTTTTTAAAATAATTTATGTAAACCAAATACACAAATTATTTCAAATAAAGTAACATAAATCTGTTTATGTAAGCTTTGAAATTTAAACAAGAAATTTACGTAAAAGTCTGCCCTTGTGACGTGTTCTTGAAAAAACGCTACATGATACACACCAAGTCTGTTGCCATGAAACTACACAAAATGATTTTACCAACATTGTGGTGCATCTAACAGATATCTTGTGTGTTTTACTCAAAACTTTAGATATCTTTGTTTCAATGGTTAAGCACTACTGAGAAATCAAACCAGAAAATTCTCTAAGCCCAACATTACCTGAAATTTCAGAGGATGGGTAAAACCAAGAAGGTAAAGTACGATAATTGCTCGAGTGCCACGTGCCACTTACAACAGTAGTCGTCAGAGGCATCACTGTCCTGTGGTCGAAGGAAAATTCAGCTGAACCTCAAAACCAACAACAGTATTAAAAGCAGCACCGAATGGCTGGCTCGACAAGAAACAGTTTTACAGGACATGCTGGATTTGAACCCCAGATGCAGAGAGTGAAACAAACATAAATAAGTTACTTTTTGCACATTTTATGTGTGTGCAAGATCAGTAAATCTAAATCAAAGATGCAAGACTAGTGTGCATGAACAACCTGTTCAGGGTCATTATACACACAGTTCACTTGGTAGGCTCAAACATGCAATCGTTGGATTACAGGCTCAGTGCACTACCGAATACATCACCGTCTATACCATTCCACTGAAGCGAAGAAAAACATCTACCGATTTTAATAAGAATTCCTTCTTCACAATGTGAGGCAGCACAACTGAATCAATGCCATAAAGACTGACAAATGAAGCTATTCTTCGTTCTGCTGACCCTTTGCCTTTAGTTCACGACTTAAACCCTACCTCCACCAGACTTCTTTACCACATAGGCCATTTTCTTTGTCTGGGTTTCAAATCAACTCGTGCTGCTCTTCGGCAGGCATGTCACTTCGCTTGTAAACAACCATTAACTACAGACTACAGTGCATAAAAAAACCATCATTAAACAACATTTAAACTTAGATTAGGTGATGAGCCTGACTTTGCCAAAGGCCCATGCAGACCTTAACACATTAACACATGTTGAGCCTCTTTGTGATGCCAAATCACAAGAACTGCTCAAGATACTAAAACAAACATCTCCAAAACAAATAGTACTATGCAGTACCACCATAGTAAATCCAGACCGGTTAGCCGAGGATCCATCTACGTATTATATCACAATTTCACGTATCATTAATTATAACACTAAAGATCAACAGACAAAACACAAATTCATTCATGTTACATTAACACAGTGCAGGTTGAGAATAATTCACATAAATAATGGATGATCGATATGAATTATTTCAACTAATCACATATCAGGAAAGATAGCCACCGCACAACTCAACCAATAACAGCCTGCTGATATCGCGTTCCTATTCAGCAATACAGAACTAAGAATTACATCAACGAAAACTTAAGGTAAGGTCAACATCAGCAGCCATCTTAACCATGTCATCAACTGGATACTGTTGCTACTCATCAGTAAAACACAATTACAATTTCAAAATATGACAATCGACAGACAGTATATGCTGACTTAACATGTTATCCCACTTATTATTTTACTTAATAATATCTAACTAAGGTTTACCTTACTAATATTACCTTCCTGAACATAATCTGGTTTCATGATTTTTATAAAAACATAAGTCAGCAACAAAACATCTCTCCATCCATCAATTCCAACACAAATGCTACATAACACCTTGACGCCTTTAATGCCGTAGAAGACATTGAAACCCAAACGCTATCTTGATTACAAGTTTCCCAGTTGACTAATATAGTTACTGAAACAAACTGACTGCCAGAAGAAGGATTATGAACTCAAAGCAGCTGACGAATCATAAAGTTGAGGATTCCTCCATGACGGAAGTAGGCCAATTCTACGTCTGTGTCAAAACGGACCTTCGCTCTAAAACTACGTCCGTCATTCACCTACAAAACAAACATAACTAAACATTTATTTACTGATTGCACTTTGTCACAAAAGCCAATTAGTGCTTAAACAAATGCACTAAATAATTAGTATACTTTACAGTGAGGCAAAGAAACGAACAAACTTGCATAAAAGTGAAAAAGTATTCCACGAGGTTAAAAAAAATGGTTGTTTGAACAGAATGTGCAAAGGTGACTAAGCTGCATATCAGATATTGAAGAGATTGTCGTAGGCTGTGTTTGAATCTAGATCTTCATCCTCGTTTTCATTCTTTGTCGTATTATTAATATGAAGTATTAAGATAACCATGAACGTTTATGGGAAACATACATACCTACAACAAACTCTTATGCCTGAACTCTGAAGACCAGATTATAGCTTAGTCCCGGAGATGTATTTGTAAGTCTGTTTTCGAAGATATGGTTGGAAGTTTGAAGGTCACGGTGTACACTTATTTATTTATTCCAAGCACACATAACGCATGCAAAGCCAGTAATTCTGAATCTGAGTTGCAGACGCATGTTTGCTAGTCTATGATGCTAGTCTACCAGTGGTGACTTCTTCAGCTGCTTGGTCAATGTTGCAGGTAACTTCACCCAATCTACTTCTTGTCGCGTTACATGGATGTCATAAGTAAGAGAAGAAACTTTGTAAACAGTCTGCTTGTACGAATGAAGCAATTGCCCATGTAAATATGTATTACATTTTGCTGTAATAATATCTAAGAAATCAAACAGCATAGTGAATTATCAAGATAGCTCAAATAATTGTGTTCAGGTCTACAGGAGCAAACTATAGCAAAGGCACTCATTGTCAAAAGAGGGTTAGATTCGAACCCAACCACTGCCTGGGTAGTAACGCACCAGTCGTGTGTAAACCTGAATCTAATGCACAAAACAAAGTGCGTGTAAACAAACGGTCCAGAATCGTTACAAGAAGTCTGCTCAGGAGCCTGGAAGCTGCACCATGGGATTACAGACGCATCATGCTGCATGGCACTAGAAGTGACCGGGAGGTTAAGACTGACCTTGACATCGACTTCCTGACCAATCTGGATCTCGGAAGGCAATTCAATGGAAAAAGTTTCAGGACCAGTCAGGCCGAGGGTCTCAGCATTTTCACCAGCTTTGTACTGAAGTGGAATGATTCCCATCCCAACCAGGTTACTTCGATGGATGCGCTCATAGCTCTCAGCAATTACGGCTCGGACACCCTGCACAAAACATCACATACACATGTATTTCAACTTAAACAAGTAGTATAAGGCAGCTAGCCTATCCTGTGTAGAGTATATGCTTGACAGTTCGAAGAGAGAGAGAGACAAAGACTGAGATAGAGACAGAGACAGAGAGAGAGAGATGGAATGGAGGGAGGTAAGAAGAAAGAAAACTTCAGACAAATATAAAGAGAGACAGACACACACAGAGCAAAATAATGAGACAAGATAAAGATGAGTTAGACCGGACAGATAAATGGGAGAAAGAGCGAGAGGGAGCAGAGACGGGAAGAGAGACAACTGACCAGCATCCAGGGTCCCTTAGCTGCCCAGTCTCTGGATGATCCAGATCCATACTCCTTGCCGGCCAGGATGATCACCTGCCGACCATCCGCTCGGTACTTCTCAGCCGCATCAAACACATCCATCTAACATAACGCAAACAATTCCAGATAATATTCGGACTATGGCAACAACTTTTTAACAATAATAATTTTAAAAATGTCAATAAAGCTATAAGAGAAAAGACAGAAGAAAAGTAGAGAATATCACCAGAAAAAGAGAGATGTTTTACAATCAATTGGCTTGCTACTGATGAAAGCCTGTCCTGGCCTAAGAGATATCCGGATGCTGTCTTCTAGCATCTTCTAAGGGAGTGCCAGTCAATGTGTGATGTGGACTTCATTCAGCTTCATCATTCCTAATTCTTAATGCATCAGGAACCAGGAACTGTGAACATGGTGTCAACTGGCAACACTGGATGGGACTCCGTTGGCTGGGCTCCGTGTGTGCATTTTGTGTGTGTGTGTGTGTGTGTGTGTGGGAGCATGCCAGTGGTAACTTTTCAAGTATCTGAGAATTGTGTCCTTACAGATGAACTTTTTCTTCTTGATAAACCCTGGCAGTGCTTTTGTGCCCACCAATCGCAGGCATATAATACAATTTATGTCTGTGAGCAAGTGCATAAATAACCCAATGACTCACTGATGTACTATTTATGCACATTTGGGTTTTTCCATAACTTGCTGGTTTAGGTCTTATCAACAAATCAACAATTTCTGGCTCATCAGTTATACTAATTCAGTGGAAAACTCACATTCACACATATACACATACATTCTTACATACAAACTTACATATACACAATCTCTGGATATACCGACCGTTTCTCCAGATGGAATGTGAACTGTCTTTGGTCCGGGTTTTCCAACCAGTCTGTTCAGAAGTCGAATGTTGGCAAAAGTTCCTCTGGCCATCACTGCATCGTTACCACGACGAGAACCATAGGAATTGAATTCTCTCGGAGCAATGCTAACAGTTAATACAGAAAATGATTATCTGCCCTTGCAATGTAATGTAATTGTAAACAGAGATTTATGTAGCACAAAATTTAACGAGAATAAGAAGAGCAGTTCTTTAAGCTAAACCACAAGTGGCAGCCACAGGTATATGAAGAGTCATCGACTTCAGTTTCTTAGCCTCAGCATACGAGGGCAGGTCCAACAGTCCTCTTTCTCAAAGGCTGATCATTCCACCAGCAGTCTGTGGTCAGTGTACTCATTTTACAGCTGAGTTCACTAGGAGGCATAACAGGAGCAGAAATCTTGAAATGTCTTTCATCCCTGGCAGTGATTTGAACCCCCAACATCTGGGTTAACAGGCCAGCATTCTAATCAATAGACCACTGCAAAGACAGACAGACAGACAGACAGACAGAAAGACAGACAGACAGACCTATAACAAATTGTGACATAGTGTGGTCTGTGTATCGCATTTGGATTCATTTGTGTAACATGACCTCCCAGTAATAACATGAAGCTTGACATAGATCCTCTCAATAGCATTATTTGGATGACCCAATTGTGCATTGCTAGGTAAGGTGCACCTATGAGTTTTCTTGAAGGGGTGCTATATAAATGCACGCTCAAGTATGATTACGACACAAAACTCCTGTTTTGTGTCTTAATCTATGTTTGTGAACTGTGATCTACCTTCTGGAAGTAAGATAGCGGGCAGCCGCGCTGTTTCTTGCAATGCTTCCAGCAGGTGAGATGTGGTCTGTCGTCACAGAATCTCCCAAATTCAGTAATACGTAAGCATCTTTTATGCTCGACGACTTTGGCAGATCTCTCGACTGCAGAAACCAAAACGTGGAAGATTAAAATTAGAAAATAAAATTACCAGAAAAACCAAAACAAGTGGCTAAAAAACAACCCAAACTTTTGTCATATTTTCGATGCATAACCATCAGTGAGCTGCACAACCACCACCATCACCACGACAACCACCACCATCACCACGACGACCACCACAACCACCACCATCACCACCACGACCACCACAACCACCACCCTCATGACGATAAGTCAATTTCATACCACCTAAATAATTCCAACAGCTGTAGAACCAAAATAAAAAGAAACCCGACCCAGTAGAACCTAACGCAAATGTAATGGAATAAACACCGATACAGAAAACAGTAGAGCCAGTGCACTGACCATGTTCTCAAAATACGGAGGGGACTTGATGTAGGTTGAACCAGAATCCCACGGATACAGGACCTCACCTGGAGCCTCAAGCTTATTCCAATAATCACTGCCATTCTGTAAACACGAACAACAAACAGTTTAGTATGTATGTATCTGGTTATTTATATAGCGTCTTTTAAGAACCTCAAAGGTGTTGAAACATGGCTAATCTAATCTGATCTAATCGAATGACTTCTATGGTGCCGTTATCACAATGCACTCTTGTGATAACGGCACAATGGAAACTTGCTTCAAGTGAAACCATAGTCAAAACTGGTCATCTGTTAGAGAAGTCCGGTCGAAATTTCATGGATCAGGGGGGGAACCAGAAGTCAGGCTAAAGATGACTTAAGATAGCCTGAAAATGCTTTCTGAGCGTCTCCATTGGAACAGTACACAGTTTGAACAGGGGCTCATTCTAGAAGGATGGACCAATTCATAAGATACAACAATAAAAGTATTACTTATACACTGGCAAAACTGCCTTACTCTGACCTCAGTGATTTCTTAGTTTTACAGGAATCGATGCTGACAGTTAGCATTCTTGCCATTTTCATTTCACACAAAGTGACCAACCTGAATTCTCGAGTAGACTTCTTTAAACATCGCGGGCAAGACGAACTTTCTTTCTAGTTCCTGCAGCGATGGAAACACAAAACAAAACCAAATGCTTATATTGTTCCAAAGGACGTCCAAGACTCGAAACATGAGTGCGCTCCTTATCACAGTTTCCTTCTTGCTTACAGAATGTCCTAATTTGTTTTTAAACGAGTTCAACAGGAGTCACAAATGGAGCAGAGATTTCAAAAATGCCTTTCTGTCCTGGTGGAGATTTGAACTCCCACCCTCTGAACTGACACTCAACATTCTCACCAGCCTTGACAGAAACTACAATCTAGGTCAGTCAGGTCAATTAACTACACTGCATTTAGGTCCCATTTCTCCCACTTGCCAACACATATCCCCAGACAACAAGTCATTCCATAACTGGTTGGAGAAAAGTAACTAAGACTTGAGAAAATCTTACTGTTATTTCATCTCGCATTGGCCAAATGTCTCTCAGGTAGACAGGTTTACCATCTTTACCATGTCCTGCAAAACAGATATACAATATCCTGTGTGCCATTTACACCACTTTGAGTGATTAAAAGCAGATTACATTGTTAAATGGAAACTTGCAAGAACAAATGAAACAGTCTTAAGCAGAATGAGTTCCGTGGTATTTTAAATGTATTCAGAGCATTTTGAAAAAGTCTAAACCAGTATTTCTTTAGGTTTTGGGAAACTTGGTTCCGTTTCCTTCTGGAGGTGAACAGTTCCAAATGCCCTGGAGCGGATTTGGACTCCCAACCTTCGGGTTGAAAGTCCAGCATTGCTAACCACTAGACTTCCAATGCACACAACAGAAGACTTCTGTTACTCCTTTTCAGGACAATCTAGGTTTCATTTATACCTAGAAGTGCTTTCCATTTCAGAAGCAAACAGTAAACAGTACTGGGTTGTTCAAACTTAAATTAAACTTAAGCCTCATCCGTTTCAACTTGCTTACCAACTGTAGCCTGCAAAAGTCATTAGATTAGATTTTAACCTTTACTCATGTGAAACTTAACATTAGTTTTGTATATCAGGACTGATGCCTTGTGCATTATGATAATGGGGCTAACGAAGTTAGTGGATTAGACCAGATTAGATTAAATTCATCCGAAGCCAACTTCAAATTCCTCTGAAGGTGATGCTTACCAATTGGCTCATTTTCAAAGTCTATGAGGACAGTGCCAGCCAGTGCATAAGCAATGACAAGCGGAGGTGAGGCAAGGTAATTGGCCCGGGTCATCGGATGAATACGACCCTCAAAGTTACGATTCCCAGAAAGAACGCCAACAGCAACCAGGTCACCCTAAAAAACATCCAACACAAAGAAAATGAAATATCACGAATGATTTCTCATGAACTGCATACCTAATGGCTTTTATAGCACCGTCATCGTAATGCATACAGCATCAATTAACGGTCGCTTCAAATGAAACCATAGCCTGAAAATGTAATCCATTGGAGAAGTCCAGTCAAACTTTGATGGGTCAGTGAAACCAGAAGTCCATCGAAGGCAGTTTAAACAGATGAGTCATAAGTATTGATCTGGATGATGTTAAAGAATTGATGGATAATTATGATACTCTAAGTATCGTGTAAACGTTATAATACAGAGCAAAGTACTGGTGCATCCAGTAAGTACCATAGTACTGTGCAGGCAAGATTGTGCAAAAGTGATACTAAAATTGGCAATCAAATTCACATTATTAATACATTAAGGAAGTGTTAACTTGGGAACTACATCTTTTTAGAACTGTTAGATAGAGATGTTTCAGCACCTTTCCGAGGTTCTTAAAGTGCAGTGTATACATACACCCATACACACACAAACACACAATGTATAAACATGCGATTACAATTAACAAAGGCTATCTATTAAAGCTGAATTAAACTTGGGATCTGCTTGAAATTCATACCATCAGGTCACGTTATTACTCTGCTATTGAGGCACTGTCAGTCAATAGATCCTTCAACCTTAGTACCATACCTCTAGGACTTAAACCCTGAAAAAGGTAGGAACTAATCCTTTACCATGCTAAACAATAGAGCATTTACCTTACCTAACCTTTCTCAATTTAATTCCGGCCATGTCAGCAAAGGAAGAAGACGTGTCATACCTTCTCAATGGCCTCTGAAACTGATTCGTCGAGTGGTCCACTGTTTCCAATGCACGTCATGCATCCATAGCCAACCACATTGAACCTAAACAATCAAATGGATTGAAAATCGTTCATTCAACCAACAGCTACTTTAGAACATGAAATACAACGGATGCTGGTCATCCAACGACCCATAATTCACAGGAATATGAAAGTCTCACAAAAGGCACAATTGTCTCATGTCTACTAAGAAAAATATTAGGCAGATAAAGCATTTTTATTTTTAAATATCACCTGAAGCTGATATCTTCACACCGCATCTAAATCTAATTTGATCAAATCTGACAACTTCTAGAGCACCACTGTAATAATGCTCATGGCATCAATCAAATGGCATCTACATAGAATTGGCACGCAGGCCAAACTGCAGGGTAAGTCTAACAGCAACACCCGAAAAGACACGGGAACAGCCTAGGAAGGAAATCAGTCCAGGAAGGATGGCTTTTAGCTGAGAGCACATCTTCTCACTTACGGGAACCACCACATATGGTCAACTCAGACTACAGTAAGTTTGTTTCAGTCGGCTTTGATGACTGACGATACAATAACTGAAGAAACTTGTCACTTGAAGTCCAAAATATATAAATAAATAAATTCTTAAATAAATAAGTTAAGTTTGTAACAATATATTTATAAAAATAACATTAAACATTAACTCATTACCGACCGCATGGTACTAATTGGTAGTAGGTGGGTCTAGTCATATCGTAACCTCTTGTTTATTTGTAGTCCTTATAATTTTAGAATTCTACGCCATTTAGGCAAATAGGTATAATTTTAATCCATATTACATCAGCGGAATCCCTGGAAAACGCCTCAAAATATAAAAAAACAACCAATCAAAATGGGCATTTAAATCGGCCAGCGTGTAGCTAAAAATGGATATTTAAATGTCCCAAAATGGTGAGGCGTTGTTTACCGGAGGAAGAAATTCGCCGACTGATTGACGAATGGTCATATATTAACGAAAGTTGTGATCCTTCTGATGAATAAAACGTGTCAGATGGATCACATGAGACTGTTGGCAATACGAAGTGAACGAGACGCACAACGACATGGAGTTTGATGACAATGACATACGCTATATGCCTGCGGCGATTGTGGGTCAGTTGTCACTAAAATATTTTATGTAGACTGTCTTGAAGATAAAAAATATAGCAAATTGTTTGGGGTACAGTTGGGGGCAAATTTGGATACCCAAAAAAATTTCCTAAAAAACTTGACAGATGAATGGGAAGAGGAGATAAAATGCTAAAGAATAGTACTTACCTTATGCCTACAAGTCAACAAACCACAGAGATGTCAGATGTTCAGTGTGTTTTACTTTTAAGCTTTTCCTGTAATTTTCTTCAGTTTTTATGACAACGGTCTAAACACTAAAAAAATTGTATCTCTTTCAATTATGAAAATATTTTTAAATTTTTGTTTGGTTCTATCTGGCAACAATTTCTGCACAATTTTGTGCTCAATTAATCTATGTTGTCATTTAAAAATTTGTCGTACACTGTCTTGTATTATAGCAAATTTTCGGGGTATAGTTGGGAGCAACTTTGGGTACTGAAAAAACATTTTCCCAAAAAAGCTTGACAGATGAATGAGAAGAGGAGATAGAAAATGCTAAAGAATGGTACTCACATTATGCCTATAAGTCTAAAACCAACAGAGATATCATAAGTTCAATCTGTTTAACTTTTAGGCTTTTTCCTTTAATTTCCTTCAGTTTTTACAATGGTTTAAATACTAAAAAATTTACATCTCTTTCATTTATGAAAATAATTTTAAAATTTTTGTTTGGTTCTATCTGGCAACAATTTCTGCAGATTTTTTGTGCTAAATTAATATATGTTGTCATTCAAAAACTTTTTGTAGACTGTCTTGATGATAAAAATGTAGCAATTGTTTGGAGGATACACTTTGGGGCAACTTTGGGTACCCAAAAATTTCCTTTTTTCAAAATACTTGACAGATGAATGGGAAGAGGAGATAAAATACTAAAGAATAGTGCTTACCTTATGTCTACAAGTAAAATACTGACAGAGATATCACAAGTTAAAAGTTTTTTTATTTTTAGGCCGTTTTTGCCAAAAATGTGCAGTCGTGAGGGGGTAGGTGAAAAACTTTCTGCGGTCGTTAAAGGGTTAAACTATATCTCTACCATACATAAACATATAAATGAAAAGTGATAAATAAATTAATAAGGAAAAATAAGTCATCAGCGATGATCTGACCCAAGTTTCTCCATGAATCCGATGACACCGCTTTCCTTCAGATAGTAAGTGACGACTCCACTGCCAGGGGACAGACTTGTCTTAATGTATGGCTTCACAGTCAGTCCGGCCTCCACAGCTTTCTTTGCCAAAATTCCTGACAATGGAACACGTTATAAATAAGTATACTGACATACCACAATACTTAAAATCAGTCCTTATTCCTCAGACTTACCAGTATTTTACAAGGTCATCTGAAAGTCTTACTTAAGACTGGAACTGTTCTTGGTGAATGGGCTTTTTTGGTTGCTGGACCTAAATTTTGAAACTCACTCCATATGTCTGTTCGTTCTGCTCAGTCGCTTCTGTCATTTTGTTCTCAACCTAAAACTTACTTTTATCAAACTGCTTATCCACCGTAGGCTGCCTCTCTGTCCTGTGGACTGACCTTCTTGGATACTGACCTGATTGAGGATTGGCTTTGGTGCGCCACCAGGTGATGCCTTCCGCTTTAGACTCCGATGCAACAGAAGTTACTAATTACGATTATAATCATGTACATATGTATCTAGATATTGATATGCCCTTTAAATGTTTTAATTCAATGTAATGAAATGACTTCTATAGCGCCGGTTTCAAACAATTAATGCACAAAGCATCCATCAATGGTGAAGCGTAACCCTAGTAAAAAATCTTAATATGGAGAAGACCAGTTGAAATCCCAAGGGGCAGAGAAGCTTAAACAGATCAGAGACAGATTGTACCCACCTGCTCCCAGCATAACTGATGGGTTGCTTGTGTTGGTACAACTCGTAATGGCGGCGATGACAACAGAACCATGCTGCAACTGGTAAGTGGCATTCTCGAATGTAAATTCCACAGATGCCGACTGCTTCTCCTCTGCTATTCCGAAACCCTGAACCACACAATTGGCGGTTATGTTAGATAACATGAAGTACGAACTACAGCAGATTTTTTGAGGCCTCACCATATTGCTACTTTTTGGAAGTCATATGAGAAGCCAATTTATCTGGTAAATTTTGGTCCCTGTCCTGGGATGTGATACATCGGGATTTGTATTGGTTATAACGATACCACGCTTTGGGGTAAACGGGCCCAGTCAAGAGAAGTTTAGTTTCAACCTTCTTCTCTAGGGCAACATGGCCATGGCTTCCCATTGAACAAAAGCCAGTTTAAAACACATCTCATGACTTACAAGGTATTGAATATGAATGTTAGGTTGTGATGTAGAGATTAACATTCAGCTCCATGAATCCTTAAGTCACGAGTTTGAATCGTGTGAATCAAACTTTAGTCACAAGATTTGATACATTTCTGACAGAATTACCTTCTGACAGACACAAGATAATTCACGACTTACGTTCTGTTTACTTGTAATTGTAATCAGTAACTTATATCGCGCCGGTGTCTAATGCACCGATGGTGCACCAAAGCCAAAGCCTTGTAATCTCAGATTAGATTCACGTTGTTCTCAAAGTCTTTACTAATCTAACCTTGAAGCTGATTGGATTTCTGAGGCATTCGCTGAAGTCCTTCTTCATCGTTGACAGAGGAACGCGGTCATGTGGTCGCTTTGGACCGGAACAACATGGAACAACGCTTCCCAGATCCAACTCGACAATCTAAACCCACAAACAGAAACAATTCACACAAATTTCAACCATTAACGCCAGACTATAGCAACAAAAGCCCAAATAATATGCAGAAAAAATCAGTTCCTTAAGCAAACCCCAGAATTACATTAAATAGCAACTTTCATGGATTTGGTATCCAATGCACTGAACTTCTGTCAGTTCTTTAAGGTCTATCAGGTCTAAGCTTAAGACTCATTTCTTTCAAAATTCTTATTCTGACTTCTGCAGTGCAATAATAACAGTCCTGATACGTATTGACATGCATCAAATTTCGACCAGACTTCCCAGATTGCGCTATAGAAGTCATTAGATTAGATAATTAGACAGAAGGCATTAAATAACAGCACACCAAAATAAAGCCCAAAATTGGGTTATTTTCCAAAAGGCAGCCTGGTATATGAGGCCAGTAATTTGCTACATCACCTGACACATACAGCTGCAGGTCCTCTCCCACATCACCTGATCATCCCATCGACAGTGTACGGTCAGCGTACTTCTTTTTTCAAAGAGTTCGCTACAAGGTGTCAGTGGAACCGAAATCTTTCTAGTCTTGGGTCAAATAAATATTCTTTATGTAATGTCCATAAAATCGATTCGTACTTCTGAAAAGACAGGATCTTCAGAAGGGTCTGTGTAATTTCGAAACAACTTAACGGCTTTCAGATAATTCTCCATAGCAACGATCTTCTCTTCATCACGACCTGACATTCAGAAAAATCAAATCACAATGAAAATTAGTCTCAACTTTCTTTTAGATGCAACACAAACTTCAGGTATTTATCTGCACTGTAGAATCATAATGATGATACTACTAATCAGTGAATCAACTCACCTGCCTGCTTCAGGTAAGACAAGGTCATCACCTTCATCAGGTAAGTAAAGGTTCAAGCTACCCAAGCTACAGATTTTATTTGTTTTATGTCATTATTTCACTTTATTTTATTTAAGATCCTTTTGAACTCTCTGGTGGGTGTACTGTATAGGAAATTGACTTACCTGTTTGTCGCAGGTATTTGAGACTTGTCTCGTCGACTGGAAAGAATCCGACAGTGGCACCATACTCTGGACACATGTTTGCGATGGTCGCCCGATCGGCAATAGAAAGCTCAGAAACACCCGGACCAAAGAACTCAACAAACTTGCCGACAACTCCAACAGAACGCAGGTGCTACAGAAACACCAAAGAATTCATTTATTTATTCAATCATTCAGAGCATTCGTATTCATTCGGTTTCCCTGACCCACTGACCTTTGACTGGGCTTCTGCAAAAGAAGAGCCTGTAGCTGGAAGCCATAAATATACTGAATGTGCTATTGACCGATTCCCATAAAGTACTGCGTACGCTGCGGTTACAACGCAAGTCAAGGCACAGCAGATGTAATTAACTAATGAACTAATTGCAGAGTTTTTCTTCTGAAATTAAATTCTTTCAACTGCAAACCAGAAGCTCCACCTATTTCCAAATGAAGGTCTCGTAACCCAAGGGACCTTTGGACCAGCACCATAACCACATCCACTGACTGAACCCAAATCTGCAAACACAACAGCCTGAACAAATATGCAAACTCTTCAAGAGCTGGAACACGTGCCACACATGTCTGGGGGCCAGCACGGTCACTGTTCACGCTTCTTGCTCATTTGAATCAGTTTATGAGTGGAATTTAATCAAAACGCCTGGTACATCAAAAGGTACATCACAGTAATCCCACAGTAATGCTACAGCTTTAGTCCCAACCTTATCATAGTTTTTCAACGAATTTTGTGCTCAGACTGATGACAGAGCATGCTCAGTGAATTTTGTTACATCATCTTGCACCTCACAAATTTCATACAATAAAAATTGTAAGAAAACTTTAATAATACAGTGTAATGTGATGATGATAATGATGATGAAGACGATGACAAAGTTGGTCATTTGGTATTACCTACCTTGGTAATGGTCAATACAACATCTGTAGAGGTAGTGAGTTGATTGAGATGACCCGTTATACGATATCCCACAACCTGAGGTAGAACCATGCTGATCGCCTGTCCCAACATCACGGCCTCTGCCTCAATTCCACCAACGCCTTCACAACAAAACAGAACGTACAAAGCGGAAATTCATTGCCTGGCAGACCATGAATTCATCTGCCTTTCATACTGCATCTGTGGTTTGAATTCAAGTTATACCAACACTTCTTACGGACAACAATCTAATGTAATTTTACAATTTCTACAGCACTGTATTAATAATGCCCTGCCTGTGCTTCTGATTTCTGTTTGATGTCTGGTACATTAGACTTCTTTTTATTACACTACTAGTAGTAGCAGTATTAGTAATATAACACTATATCATATGCCAGAAGCATTTGAAGAGATCTTACCCCAACCAGTGACTCCCAGTCCGTTGATCATCGTCGTGTGAGAGTCGGTTCCAACAACGCTGTCTGGATACAGCAAACCATCGACGTCAAATATAACGCGTGCCAGATACTCCAGATTGACCTGGTGAACTATTCCCGATCCAGGTGGCACAATCAACATATTCCGCAACGATTTGGCACCCCACTAAACGACAAAATGCTCAACACTTTAAGCACCTCACCAGGCAAAATCAGTACCTCAGCAGGCAGCAAAAGCAACCCTTTAGCACCACACCAGGCAACGGAAACAACACTTTACTATCCCAGCACGTAGCAAAAGCAACCCTTTAGCACCACACCAGGCAACGGAAACAACACTACCAACATACTCCAATAAAATGACCATCTCAGATGCTAAATGATACTAATCAGGGCAATAGTGCAGCCAAAATTACCTGTGAAACTCCATAACCCACAACATCAGACATTTCCAACACAAACACCTTGTAAAAAATGTTTTTGTTAAGCAGCTGAAACTTATTTAAAACAGCTTGCCTCTGTTGACTAACAATGTGATCCATGGACACATTGTGTGTTAACAAATGTTTTCTTATTTATGCTTAATTTGGAACACTTTATGACACTTGCAACACACAAAGCTGCGGTTATGGAGGAACATCATCAACAGTGAAATAAGTGAAAACAACAATTAAAACTTACAGAACATCCACAAAGAAGTTCATCTTAAAAAGTTTTGGGCCGAGAAAAGAAAATGAAGATTACCTTAAGGAACAAAAATCGTTCTTTATTTCGTTCAAATTCTCTCTCTTGGTTCTGCTGAAGAGCATTTGGACTGAAAGAAGAAAAACTATTTGACATCACCAACATTGTTTACATTATTATTATTATTCGTTATTACACCATTTTTGACTAGGGCATCAATCAATGGTGCTCTACTACTGTACAGTAAGGACCTGCTCACGAGAAGCTCAAAACTGCACTCTTTGTAAAATGCAAATGTAACACGTTTTCTTTAACGTGACTCTGTATACCAGGACCCATCTGGTTCCTTCTCAACAAGCTCAGTTTGACACATACGGCTGTACGTCTGAGAGTGTGTGTAGAGTTCTGAAACTGCTGGTGATCAATAAAGTGACTGCAACATCGATGTCAATGTTGACCTCCCTTTATGATGCACTGGGCAACTTGAGCATGTATTGCATGCAGCCACAAGGCTTGTTGGTGGCATTTCGAAATTTGACCAGGTCTCATATTATATGCACAACATAATTCATTGGTAGCCCTTTTCACAGTGCACTGAAGTTAAGATTTTGGAGTCGGTCTGGCAATGCTAGTTGGAGAATGCCCAAGTCTTTATGAAAGCTTCGTTGCCCCATTTCAGGTCTGGCTGGCCGCAGAAATCTTTGGTCTACGGCTTGTTCCTTTTGCATACACTTCGACAAAGCAACATCACGCCTTTTCAGTGGTTGTGCCATCCACCTGGATGAGTCTCCCTTTAGATCTGCATGCTCTTTTAACCAGAGCACTGCTCACACCTTTCACAAACACCTGAAAACTGTTTTCTTTGGCTGTTGGTGAGCTAAGAGCGCCTCTGAGTGAGTATTCTGGAGAGATGCTATATAAATGCTCTGAATGAATAAAACGAATGTCACACAACCTCTTTACAATGAACAAAGCCCAAAGGCATCCTTAAAAAGGGTTCCAGCATAACGATTCCATGCTAAAACTTAATTCCACAAAACAACCCACCACACATAAAACATACGAAATGGTTAAAGCCAAACAAAGGCGTGCAATCTTTATATAATAAACACATACAGTACCTTCTGGCTAAATCGACCTCAACTGAATGATCAACCACAAGGTCAGCTGGACAGATTGGATTGACCTTCTGTGGGTCGCCACCAAGGCCTTTGATGGCATCCCTCATGGCAGCAAAGTCAACGAGAGCAGGAACACCTCTGGAAACGACAACATCAGACAACGTCACTGCAGAACAGAGCAACATATCACTCATCATCAAAGTTTGCCAGATTCTACAATGCTTACTGTTTTTGCTAAACACAGCAAAAATGTAGGACTGGAGACAAATCACGTAAAGAACGAAAATCACACAATCGCAGCCACTGCCACCTATTGGCTGGAATCTGGAACTCCGCTTAAAATTACTTTTCAAAGTCAATCTACTGACCAATTTTAAACTGCAAATTTACCTCTAACTGTGAAAATTGTAAGTGAGAAGCATTATCCCTAAACAAAACTATTGTTTGATACTGTTATATTATCGGTCTGCACTATTAGCTGCTGCAAGACTTCATAGCATTCTGGTGGCTTACCCACTGCAGCCTCAATCCTGAAATGCACAATCCAGAGTTCATACAAATCTGTGAATTTTGCCAGAAAAAAGACAATGCAATACAACATAATCAAACATTTGCATAGCACCATTTCAAAGACCAGCCCTAAGAGGCTTTTTAGACCTCCTAGAAAGCCATGTTTCAGATGCTTGTGAGCTTCTAAGAGGCGCTGCATAAATATTCAGACGCATACTTATCTGCCAAACATTATTACTTTTTAAGGAAAAAAGGAACAAAATAGAGAGTCCGTTTTGAAGAGATGGCTTACGTGAAGTCTTGAAGAATGACTCGGGCCGGTTTAAAGGGAATCTCGACCATTGCTTCCTTCGTGTCATTCCAATTGAGAATGTTGTACACATCTTTGTCTAAGACGTGGAATTGGTCACAGTTACGCACAGCCGACTCCAGAAGCACACGAATTGAGAATGGAAGATCACCTTATCAAAAACAGCGAGCAAACTTCAACTCTACAGATGTGTTAATGTTAACCACACATAACACAACCCAAACGTTGTCACAATACATGTTTCTATATTTGGAAATGAAACTTTCTGATGTTTTCAGAATCATCAAGAATATTTGCATATTTGCAATTCCATCTTGGCCCTTAGCAAACATACGTCTATGCCTCAGATTCAGGTGAACTGACATTGTGAGCACAAGAAATGCTTTAAATAAATAAATATCCAGTTGTCTGACAATAGTCTGTGTTGTCAAAATATATTAATGTTGCACAGAGAAAAATCCTGCACATGAATCTGGCAGCCTTCACGATGGGACAATCTCACCATCTGGTACCAAGATTATTACAAACTCCAAATGGTTAATAAAATCAATTTAATGTGTAATATACAAATACCAGCCAGTCACAATTCATTGCTAAGTTAAGCAACCTTAAGAATTTAATTCTGGCTGTTGGATTGTGGTTGACTGGTGTCAGTTTCTGCTGAAAGATTCTTCCAGAACCACGCTTTTAATCTGATATAATCTGGAAGTGCACAAGGAATCAACTGATGGTTGCTTCTCAGCAAAACCACATTCTGATATTACAGGACTGAACCAATCGAGACTTCAAACACCTAGAAGCTAAATGACTATTTATGTCAGAGGGAGATAATAGATTAACAGCTTTTTTCAAAGCTGTCAAGCACTTACGATATTTTTTACCATCAAGGCTTTGCAAGTCATAGTATCTGTACTCCTTCTGACCAACCGTTAGCGTCTTGAGAGATTTAAGGAATGGATTATTGTGAGCTAAAACACGATCATCAACAACAGTCGTTATTCATAGCAAATGGCACACTCATTTGCATACCTTAACCGGTATGATGCAAAATCCATCAGCAAAATATATAAGGAACAGAATTTTGTTATGATTTTGTGGCAGAAGATCAGTTAAGCAAAACCCCAAGAGACAAGTTAATGGGAGTTCAAATCATGGGTACATAAGTATCTCACTGGAGAAAAAACTTGGGACAGACCAAGACAACTGAGACAAAAATCAAATAAAATTAAGAAGAATGTTAAGCAGCACTGTCCAGATCAGTGTCACAACATACTTATCATTATATATATACACACACAAAAAAAGCATTGTAATCGTAATCGTAATTCCGAGATTTCTACAGCGCCTAACAAAAGCCACTTCACGGAGACCAGCTTATTCACAGGCGCTCAGTCAAAACAAAATCGATAGGCAAGGTCAAGATCCAAAGTCAGGCAGAGAGGCAGCATGGCAGCTAAGGTGGGTGATGTTTGAGACTGGAGCAGAAGAGAGATCAGAGGAAGAAGAGGTATATATATATATATATAAATATATATATATATATATATATGTATATATATATATATGTATATATATATATATATATATACACACACACAATGCACGAACAAAAATGATTGCATAAGTCTTGGTTTCTTTTATTTTTAAAAATCTCGACGAACTGTACACAAGTCTGTCATTATTTCTGGGTAAAGTTAGGCTATGTTTTGCTAGCCTCCCTTCCACCGGCCTTTACGTAGTAGAAACCTCTACAGACTGCAGGAATAGTTTCGGGCTCCCTATAGGAAGGGATAAAACTGCCAGCTGACAGCAAGACGCCCCTTCATAGTTCCGAACTCTTAACCCCTAAATGACCCACAACACGACTGTACGATGCAACGCAGTTACATGGCTGTCTGAAGCTCAACCAGCGCCAGCAAGTTTCCTCCGATCGTACCAAATGCAATATCATAAGAAAAACCAGCGAACATACTCTGAGCCATGATAGAAACGTTTCAAACTCTAGAAAAATTTTGAATTGTCACGGTGCGAATCGGACGTTTGTGTCCAGAGTTCAAACTACACAGCTAAATGGGACACGACAGACGGGCCATAAAATCACAGCCCACTCCCAGTCGCCATCTTTAAACTATTTGCGCCTATATAAACCCACCAGTATCAAAAATCTATTTAAATTTCGATTTTCTAGCTAACCTGAACATCGAAACGTAGAAAACTAATCATGTTTACTCTAAATGAAAAATTTAGTGTCACTGCTTTCTTTTCGTGTTTGATTCTGGTATAATGCAGACGTACAAATAACTTTTGAAATAAGATGATTTTGTAACAGGTTTCAGAGGCAATTTGTAGATGGCTGAATAACTGAACCACACTGAAATTAATTTGGCTTACAATCGTAAGCTCGAGATTTCTTCGGCGCCCAACAGTAATAATTGCTGAATACATTTAGCTAAACTAAACCATGTTTCAGCTATTTTGAATCTAGACAAGTCCGCGAGGAAAAGACCAAGCTCCGCAATAGCAATATTTTGGATTTCGAGTTGAAACCGAACGGAGCTAAGCTGCCTCGCTAGTTTATTTTGAGTGCCCGTGAATAAGGTTTTTCTCACGACTTCTGAAGCTCCTAGGTGCTAAAGAAATGTGGATTTTACGATCGCAACTCAATCTGTTGTATCATACATGCAGATCGCCTTTTAAAAGCCAACGCTTAGAACACGTATTGGGTTATCCATGTGGAATTTATAAATCATGTGATGAAAACAAAAGCATCGCACATTTGCGATTTATGCCGATGTCACCCGGGACCCTAATACAGTTCGCAAAAGTGAAGACCATGAAGGCCCGACAAGCGAAATTGTAAGCCACAACTAATTAAGAAGTCAAAGAGTTTCATTTAGATACGCTGCAGCAAATGAACTTTAACCGAGGTAAATATTTGCATGATCTGGTTAGGCACTGATATCGAGTTTGGCTGGCTTAAATGCTGCATATCCCCACCGTCTTTTGAACCATCGGTAACTCCATCCTTCTGTTTTCAGTCGCTGTAGCGCGCGTTCAAAGCATATTATAAGCATAAACGGCATGAGCACTTACCTGCTTAACCTCGACTTGGTGCAAATCGACTCTCCCGCATACTGGGCTGTGTTAATGCGGGCGGATCTATCGTGGGCTGACAAGGGGTGAAAGCATCGTGACTTCTGGGCAGAAGATGATATACACAGAAGCGGTTGATGTTAGGCTGGAATGGTTAGCGTTTAAAAGAAATAACAGTTTAATCGGTCGACTTGGGTTGTTATCAATGGAGCGGAATTACGCATCAGAGTCTCCGACGAACAATGCTAGATTCAGCGGTTGACATCTTACGTCGCAATGGGATGCGTTTGCCTGTCGAAAGGTAGGTCGCCGCCCTCCCTGTCGCTGCATCTAATTTGCGGCATCGAATTATACGACCGATGACCGGCATTCGCGGGTTGACCGCTTGCCTTGGCAATCCCGTTCGACCATTTATTGCCAATTAATTATTGTTGCGAAGGGACGCATGTGAGGGAATTGACGCGCTGGGACTTGCCGTATCGTGCTACAGCAGGTGGGATCATGGATGGATTCCTTGTCGGTGACCCAGTTGCTACTGCTGCAGGTGCTGCTGCTGCTGGTGCTGCTGTCGTCATGGTTTCATCTGGCGATCGAATCATCTCACTGTCATTGTAGGTTTTGTCAGCGTCGTAGCGTAAGCTCAGAGGCCTCGACAGGTTCAATCCAGCGGAATATATGAGGTTGGAAGGCAGTTGGATTATACGTATGGAATGGGGATTTGCTTGGAAGTGACTATCGATTGATACCCTGTGCATTACGATAACGGCGCTATAGAAGTTTCCAGATGAGATTAGATAAGTAAGGTTAGTTAAATGCCTGCCTGGCCAAGACTTTAACTCCCGGTGGCGTTTTTGGTCGGGGGTGGGGGTTGTTTACCATTTGGATGTTTATGCCGGTGCAGTTGTTAGCACTAGGCGCTTGAAGCATATAGGGTTACATGTGCATGAAACTGCACTATTGTAATAACTTCCATGGCATCTGTATCAAATGCATGAGCAAAGTCTAGCCAGTTAACTAGTGCCACCCTCTGAGATATCCAGGATACAATTTCTAGGGTGGGAAGGGAGGACTTCCCTCTGGTTCAGACTGTCATACATTTTCCACAAATCAAAGGAAGGTCATTCCAGAGAGAAGGTTGCATCACTAACAGAGACGTGGTCAGCCAAGCATGACCAGACCAGGGCAACTGAGCTTCTGTACGTCTGATTGACCTTCATCTTTATGCCCACCTGATAAACTGATAACTATTCAACAAGTCCTCAGATTCCCTAGCTTTGATTACTTAGCTTGACTCTCAGGAGTCACTGAGCTTTTTCAGTTGCTTGCCCAACTGTCTAGAAGTCTTTCATAACTACTGCTAACTATTGTTTGATCAGCTCAGTCTTTTATGCAAACTATTGTTTGATCAGCTCAGTCTTTTATGCACTGTGTGCTTAGCCATTCAGAGCTGTCAAATCCACCAATTCTACCCTAGGTCAGCATGGGCTTTGTTTGCGCATTCCTGGTTGCTGGTCCAAAAGTTTAGAATTCAAAGCCCAATTGTGATTTTCATTCAGTTCTGTGATATCATTCAGGTCTGACTTGAGACTCCTGTCTTGGCTTGCGTAACCACCATACTATGCATGGCCTGACAACTGGGCTTCCAGTCCTACTGGATCTCACAGTTTCACAGTCTAACGTGAAGCAACCACAGATTTATGCCTTGGGCAGTTGGATAATGACTCTGTAGAAGTTGTTAGTTCTGACCCTTCTCTTATGATTTCCTCATTTTTCAAATAATTGCAGCTTTGTCTTTTGCTGGAGCTCTTCATGTGCTTTTGAAGTTAATTTGTTTAATCAGCATGATGTAGATGTCCATTCTGTCTCAAATATATCTGATCTCGTAATCAAATAAGAATCAAATGATCTTCATTAGTTAAACAGCCAAAGTCCAGCCTCAGCCAGTTGAGTCTGAATCTAGAGATAGTGGGAGAGACAACACTTCAGAGACAAATGGAAAACCAGAGAAACACAAATAAATAGAGAGCCAGAGAAAAACAGAGAAAATAGGGAGCTGGAGAAAACAACAGAAAATGGAGAGTCAGAGAAAAACAGAGTAAATTAGGAGCCAGAGAAAACAAGACAAAATATAGAGAGCCAGAGAAAAAGAGAAAAAATAGGGAGCAAGAGGAAACAAGAGAAAATAGAGAGCCAGATAAAACAGAGAATGTAAGGAGGCAGAGAAAAGAAGAGAAAAGAGAGAGCCAGAGAAAAACATAGAAGAATGGAGACAGAGAGAAAACAGGCAAATATAATAAAGGTGAGTCATGACAGTTGTTGAAAGTTCTTCCTAATGGCTTGATATAAAAAACCTGCTTGCTACAATATCCTGTTACACAGGCATTGATGATGCTGTTTGTTTGGGTCTATCATCCCACTTTTCTTTCTCCACTCTTTACCCGTATAGCTCTATGTATGTACAGTATATATGTACGGGTAACTGTGTACAATATGTATGTGTTTACCAGGTATGTATAATATTTATGTATGTATTTCTTTCTACATCATATGTATTTTGTATGTATGTGTATATATGAATGTATTGAATGTATGTATGTATGCATATGCATATTTTATTGGAAGTTGTCCAGAAGTTGATTAACGACTCGCTTGTGTTTCATAAAAATATCTACAAATGCAAGAGGTTACAATTATACCTAAGAGTAACTGATACCAACAAGAAAAACGACGGCTGATTCGAAGCCCAAAGTCGAAGTCTTCTCCACCAGCGAAACAAGCTAACAGAATTCCTAACAGGTTCCACAAAACAACAAGGACCTTTACATAGTTTAACTAAACGGAGTCTTGGCAAAACTAACATCAAAACAGAGTCACGTCTGACTCTACCTAAACTTAACTAGCCCAGCTCCCAGAACTGTCGTTCTATCTTTCCTTTTATAGGGTTACCCGGTTCACGCCTCCTAAGAGGCGGCTCATTCTACAACCACTCCTTACATGTGGCTCCTAAACATAGGCCGGCTCTAACAATATCTATGTATCTATCTGCATGCATGCATGCATGTATGTTGGTATGTATGTATGTAGGTATGTATGTTTGCATGTATGTAGCACCTTCTAACGAACTCGGCTTTAAAGAGTGCATGGACCGTACACTGGCTGCAAGAGAGGTGCTAATAAGTGTGGAACTGAAGAAAATGAAGTCGCTAACACTTTGAACAATGGCTGCCTCTTGGAATTGTTTTAAAAGGATCTTCTTGTTCGTATAGCGAATGATGTGAAAGACACGGGTCCAAGTGGCGACGGCTCTGAGACGCGCTCAATACACAGCCTCCATTCTCCAAAGCAGAGCAAGATGCCGACGATCGTCCAGGTCGTTGATCCGTCAGATGTACGAACCTCGGTCACTTCCTCGTCCTCTTCGGTTCCGTCGCCAACGGAGACGCATCGACTCTACAGTCCTCACTTCAGCGACCGACTTCGCGCTTCCCCAAACACCTATGGTAAGAAACAGAAAATATTTTCATAAGGAGATTAAAACATTGATTTAATGAAGATTGTTTAGCACCACTCAGCCCATGACTTCTTAAATGCATCATTGTCTGCCCAGAATACTCCGGCCAACATGCATCAAGAAGAACTTTAACTTATCTATGGAGATTTGCGATGATCTGTTGCTGAGTTCCTACTAATCACCAGTTTAAAAGTCATTTAAAATGTTATTTGTTGGCTAACATCTCTTGCATAAAACACGTTTCACAGAGCACTGTACTTGTGCACTATTGAAGAAGACTGTTGTAACATGTAATTGTAATCGTAATCTCAAGATTTCTCCAGCGAGATTGTAAAATATGCCGTCTTGGAATCTTTTATAAGAAATTGGTTAGATGAACTTGTTCTTTTGGTCTTACCTTTGGATGCCTCTTAATCTGTTAATATGTATTTTGACTGAACTGTGATATCAACTGTTGTGCAATGTTCAGTAAAGACTTAATTTCAGAAACATGACTACGAGGCCATTCGAATATCGTGTGTACAGTTGCTAACCGACACAACCTCAGCAGCCCTTTTTTAACTTCACAACTAACCCTTCCAAGTAGAAACAACTGACTGGAATGCCCCAAATAGTGTTTCTGCAGAGTCGCTATATAAATTGACAAATGCAATACAATGAAGTACTAACAGTTGTTAACTGACATAACAAACAGTAATCCAATGACAGGATTATTTGCTTAATTTCCCATCTTGCATTGGTATTTGTTTACTGATCCATAAAGGATGGAGGGCTGAGCTGGCATGGTATTCTATGGACAATTGCCTATCGAACTACTGACCTAGATCGACTGGTCTTAACTTTTCAATGCCTGGTATCGTCATATCAACAAAACCAAGTGCCCACCTGTGTTTGCCTTTCACCTGTTCACCTGGGGTTCAGATCTTTTTCTCCTTTTTTTCATTTTTTTTATTGCTCCACAAAAAGACAACGGCATATAACATATTACATTTAAAAAGAAAATTCATGTGGGATACAACAGGCAATCCCAGAAAGAACCATGTTCCGCTTATTAGGGATGCCTACGTTACATGGATTGCTATTTGAAATGACAAATAATCAACTTAACAGGCCTATAGTCCAACTGGACTTGAGCAAACAGAACCTTTGTAACAAGAACCAAAAAAACTTAACTCATAAAATGAATTAATTTACATGAAGTCACTTATTGAGTTTATTCAAATATGCGCGTATATAATGTTTAAATAATTTTATATTGGGCAGAATACGAATGTTATGAGATAAATTGTTCCATAAAGAAGGACCAGCGCATTTAATAGAAAATAGACGAGTGTTTGTATGGGCATAACTTCTATGAAAATTATCCTTTGATCTGGTATTATAAGTGTGGTACTCAAAGTTGGATGAAAAATAAACAGAGAAGGCTGTAAGTTATGTGCAAACCTATACATAAATTCACCAATCTGTGATTTGTTTATCTGATCAATTTTCAAAATATCAGGTCATGAAAATTTTTTCCAAAGAAGAATAAGGAGATCTTCCTAAATTATGCGGACAGCTCGTTTTTGAAGCAGAACAAGTCTTTTTAGCCAGGATGGATAAATAGATGCCCATGCAACATTACAGTAAGAGATATAGGGATAAACGAGTGAATAATATAAATTTATACGTATGACTAGAGGTAAGACATGACTAATATGTGACAGTTCTCCAACTTTTTTAGCAATTTTAGTTGATATTTGCTTTATGTTCATCATCATCATCATGCACCGTGGGCTCAGCGCCCGTAGGTGTCCGATGCCATTTTCACCATGTTCTTCCACTGTTGTCTGTTACTTGGCATCAGATTTCAATCGTCTTTGTTTTTTACTGTCAGTGCATCGACACTTATCTGACAAACCCTCCTCCTTTATCCGGGCTTTGGACCGGCACGAAGAGTTGCTGGTTTGCAACCCCCCTGAGGCTTTATGTTAACCCATGTTAAATGCTCATCAAGGTAAACACCAAGAAACTTAGATGACTTAGTTTGAGAGATAGGTATGCTGTCAATGGAAACAGACATACTTTGATGTGGGAGTGGCTTTCTGTGGGAACTAAACAAAATGTAGCAAGTTTTAGATAAGTTCGACGATAAACGATTAGCCTTGAACCAGTTAGCTACAGATACAAGTTCTAAATTAATAATATCTAACAATGTGTTTAAGGATTTATGCTATAAAAAACCTTTGTATCGTCTGCAAAAAGAATGAAATGTAGTAAACAAGAAGAATTAGGTAGATCATTAATATAAAGTAGAAACAACAACTGGCACAAATTAGATCCTTGCGGAACCTCACATCTTATAGGTTTTATATGTGATAAAACACCATTGCAAATAACTTAATATAATGTGTCCTGTGAATTTACAATGCGTTTGTAATCTCTAAGGAAAGGTTTGCTCTCGTTTTTTTCTGCACTTCAGCTGAACGATCCTTCGTCTCCTGGCATTATGCCTGTAATGGCAACTAAACTTACTGTTGATTGAAGCATAAATGGGTGATTACCTTACCTTAAAATTACCTTTTCCCACCTTTAAATTACCTTATCTTACCTTGAAATTACCACATCTTTCCTTTGCCATGAAATTACCTTATCATACCTTACCTTAATATTACTTTATCTTGCCTTAAAATTATCTTATGCTATCTTTTACGTTAAGATTAGCTTTTCTTGCCTTACCTTAATATTAACTTATGTTACCTTACCTTAAAATTACCTCATCTTACCTTAACATACCTCATTTGACCTTACCTTAAAATTGCTGTACCTAACCTTACCTTATTTTATCTTCCCTTAAATTTACCTCATATTTCTGTACCTTAATTTTGCCTTATATTACCTTACTTTGCTTTGCTCAGTATCATATTAAGATCCCTGCTTCTGAGTTACAGAGCTACTGTGGCTTCCAGTGAGCTTCGAGATACCACTGCTGATGCTAGGGTTGGGTCTCAGTCAATGGAAGTCCAGCCTCTTGTAATTCAGGCAAATACTATGCAGGGCCCGCAAACAGGTCGAGAGTTGCATTCAACTTCTCCACTTACCGTAGATATCTGCTTTTGCCCGGCCTCAGTTCATCAGCTGCAACGTGCTGTGTTTTCTGTTCATTCATGCGTCTATCTGGAACAGACATTAAACTGTTCCACTCGATTTTGGCCAAGGAACAGTTTTAGCTCAAGTAGCACTTTGTTCCATAGGGATGGTTGTGCTTTTTGTAAGATTCTTGATAACTTTCTTCCTCTTTCTGCACTGTTTTTACACACATTTCTGTAATAGAAAAACAATCATTTCTGTACAGTATCACAATAGAGTTCATTATTATACAGTACAATAGAATTCAATAAAATACAATAAAATACAATAAAGTACAATATTCTATAGAATACAATGCAAACAAAATGCAATTCAATACAATTCAATACAGTGCAATCCTAACAAATGCCATACAATTTAAAATACAGCCTGAAATTTCATAATGTGCTTCCTACAATAATAGCTCATCAGAGATGCACTTTGAAACTGGGCAACAGGAATATTAAGAACAATAAGCAGAGAGGGAGAGATCAGTTTTTAGATTAGACATAAATGTAGGCGGTGTAATAGAGGTACTATAGACGCATTTTGAGGGTGCCATAAAAATGTTCAGCTACCCGCATAGATATTTGGTGAGACAGAGAAGTTCAGGCAAAGGGTGCAGAGTACTTACTGCAGATGAGTGTTGGTCAGAGACAAGACGGCATACTTATCGGATTGTACTGTTTTAAGGAGAAGTCAGTTCTCTAAAAGCAGCAAAGCTGAAATTCTTAAAATTACTTAACTTTTTTCGTGTAATAATTATAAGAAGCACTGATATTAATTAAAGATTTCGAGAAGGATCTTGCACAGGGCAAAGAGTATGAGGAAGGTGTGGAACAGAAAGATCAAGGATATGTGGTTAATAGCTCAACTGGACTGTCAGGTGAGGATTTATCCTGAGATCAGAAGTAGACAGGGTTGAATGAAGACTGTCCACAACACAACCAACCTTCAGCTTTAGTGCGATCAGTGCCTTGTGGATCGTTATGAACAGAAGTTGTAGAAGACCACGTGATCGACCCGGGACCACATAAATCGGCATCATGAAGAAGGACTGACTGCCAGGAATATCGACCTTCAAACAGCCCATGATAGAACAGTCTCGTGCCAAACTGTTGGCACAACTGCATTCAGCTGAATTTCCCCTCAAGAGAGTTCAGAACCATACTTCAGAGCGAAGATGGCTGAAGAGAAGATGAGAAATCAATAAAATGTCATTGTTTAATGACGTAAAATACTTTAATATGAAGCGAATTTTAACAAACTGATCCTTCCATTTGTTCTTCAAAATATTAGTCAGCGGACCACGAAATTCACTGGTGGTGGGTGGTTCGAATCGACCGGGAAAGTGTCATCCTCAGTCAAGCGAGCAATACACGACTCCTGTGCAAGTCTGTTTCTCGGACACGGCCCTGCCGCACGTGACCTGGGCCTGCGAGTCACGCCTCAGCCGACCAATCACGCCTCCACACTCGCACCGCAACACTATTGCCGACATGCAGTTCAACCAGATCTTGCAGAATGTCATCGAAAACATGGCCAAGAGACAGTCGGTCACTAGTAAGCAGAGAATTCCTATTTAATTATTTATTATTTTATTTATAATGTGCAACACAGTAGCCTATGTGGTACCGCACTTGATCTGTGATCCAACAGTTGGGGTTTGAGTATGCTGAGCAGACTCTTTGTAATGACCCTGAACAAGTTATTCATGTACACTTGTATCTGTCACCAAGCAGTAGAATTTGGTAGCTGCATGAGCTGGGAAGTAAACGATTAAGTCCTGTGAAAGACTGCCTCATATTCAGGACTTTGGGATTCTTCTTTGATTGCCAGTTCAAGGGCTGAAGAGTAGGAAATGAGCACCTCCCCTACATTCAACCTGGCACATGAAGCTCGGCTTACTTTTGTAATTGTAATCAGAAATTTTTAAAGTGCCACTTCAAGATAAAACTTTATAAATCTCAAATTACAATTACAATTACAAAACTCATCAGAGGTGCTCCCGGCCCGATGTCCCAGAACTAGCGCGGAATAATATGGTCTTCTATGGTTGACTGTGTCGAAAGCGGCACTGACGTCGAAGAGGGCAAGGAGGGTCACTTGTCCCCGATCAAAAGCCCTGTCAGACAGAATGCGATTGATGACGGATTCAGTAGAATGAAATCTTCTGATCCAGACTGTTGGCTAGGCAGTAGAGAGTTAGCCTCAAGATATTTATATTAACTGGATGGATACATGTTTTTCAACTAGCTTAGTAACTTTATTTAATTACTGCACTGATTACACATGCAAGGTCAGTAAATTTGAATCTGAGGTCATTACACAGAGCCCCCCAACAGATGGTAATCCTCAGTCACTGGATTGCAGACCCAGGCAACCACTGAACAGCAGTTATTTGTATGGTTGCAATTGCTTTTGTAAAACGGCTCCATGTGGGGGGAGGCAGGTTGCTGATATGCATTTGCCTTTCATGTCTGTTTCAGCCTCTAAGCTATCAAGTTCAGCAGGTGGTATGATACGAAACATTTGTTGTTTGTTGAGCCATGTAACACAGACCTGGAAGGCTGAAGATGGTGTCAGCCATCAACTGTGGATGATACTGTGTTGGCCGAGCTCTGCGTGTATGTGAGAGCCCACCAGTGGCGACTTTTCCAGATATCTCAGCATTATTTGCATACAAATGAACTAGTTATTCTGAATAAACGTTAGCACCATTGAGGCTAGCACAGTCAGTGCATTTATGAGATATATTAAGTATCTGTCACATACACATAATGTACAGTTTGGTCATGGTTGATTTGCAGCTGAAAGTCGGTCATCCGTGTCTCCACAATCTTCACCTCACGTCACTGGTTCTCCGCGGATAAGGATTTCCGTTGGCAGTTGCAATCGTAACAGCCAGGCGATGACCATGACAAATGGCAGTTTTCCAGGCGAAGCACCAGTGGCCTGGAAGCCAGTGACTTCCTCCGCAAATCCTCCTGATGGAAAGGCGATGAGGCAGTTCCAGCACCAGCTCCAGCAAAAACTGGAACAGAAGCAGAGGGGAGAAGGGGTTGTTCCAACTCCTCCTCTGCGGAAAGGCACAACCTGTCTCCAGGATCCTGGTCGAGTCCAGGTGGGGCACCAGTCTACGTGTTCTGAAAGGGTATCGCCCTACACCTTCCCCCAGCGGAGCGGTCTTGGGACTTCTGCTGTCAACAGAGGAGCGAATCTGATGGACTGGAATGGAATTCCGGAAATCAGCCACCAACAGGACCCAAATGTCTTCAGAAGCTGTGTTGGGTTAGTCAGCAACAATTCCGTCAAATATACATATGCACATATATAAATACATATTCATATAAATTGATATGCATCTATATATATATATATGTATATGTATAGGTGAAGTACCTAATTCATTAAACGGTGTACAATTGCTGAGCAGTTAGTGTCAGCTCTGATGGATAGACCACGTAAATGAGAAGATAACTGGACGCAGATAAAACATGAGAAAGCACTCGATTTGATGAATAACCAAAAAGAATTGTAATTTGTAAACAAAGCCTTGTACAGTGCCACTTTGACAGAGACTGACTCGTCAGAGGCGCTCTGGCCTGACAACACAAATCCACTATTGAAGGGATACGGTTGTGAAGTGCTTACAGAATAGAGGCAAAGAAAGACGAAAGAAAGAGCTGATTCCGTAGGTTTTGTGACAACTTATTCCCAGATAGAATGGACATCAGTCACCTGCACTCGTCACATTTTGGAAGATACGCCTACCAACTTGCAATTTCCTTTTCCAGCACATTTCTATCTCTATCCAGCGGTGCGACACTACATTGTGACATCGTCACATTAGTAGGTCATTTGGGGGATATGCCTACCTACTTGCATGAGCATCACAACAACGCAATGTTGCACCTCGGTGGTTGGCCCCTCTGCGTCAAATGAACTCCCTCTTAATCTGCATGTCCTTCTAACGAGGGATGCTAGATACACCAACAGTTAAAAAAGTTCTGTTCTCTTTTGCTGGAGCTGAGCTGGGAGTGCCTTCGGGGATAGTGCTTGAAGGGGATTTATATAAATGTTCTGAGTGACTGAACGAATGAATTATTATTTTACTTGAAGTAAGTTTAATCCGTCAAAAAATAAAACATAGTGATAGGAGCTGTTAACGGGTATCTGGAAGATCACTCGTCCTCTGCAACACCGATAAACATTCCTTGAAATGTTATGGCATTATTCGCTGGATAGAGACAGAAAGGTGCTGGAAAGGGAAATTGACCTCACATGGTCCACCAGAGATGGTGGAGGGATGACGGCCAACCTCACGGATGAAGGCAGGGCACCAGTCTACGGCGGCAGAGTTAATTGGGTCACGTGTTTCAAGGGCCATGGCCAAAACAAGATGCACTGTGGGCAGGCAGCCTTGAATACTTCTGAATTTATTATTATTATTACTGTTGTGTATATTATTTTTTTTTACCCGAGGTATATATGATCCCTCAGGATTTAAAAAATTATTATTATTTTTATTATTACTATTATTATTACATGGATTTTTAATTCTGTGTCCTGGTTGTGACAGAATGCAGACGTCGTCCTATCGACCGAGTCACTTGAAGATGAGTTTCGATTGTCAGAGCAGCAGCTATCAGTCTCACCATCATCCTCAGCAGCAGCAGCATCTGCAGCAGCAGCAGCAACAGCAGGAGCAGCAGTTGAGCGATCTAGAAGACGAAGATGAGATCATGTACAGCTATCGAGACACACATAGTCAGTCAAATGTTTGAACTACACATATTTCAATTAATGCATTGCAGCGTCTGCAGTATAATCTATGTATGTTTGCGTGTATGTTTACATGTGTTTGTGTGTACGTATCTATGTACTGGTATGTATGTGTATGTACGCTTGTGCGTATGTTTGCATGTGTTTGTATGTACATATCTATGTACTGGTATGTATGTGTATGTATGCATGTGCATTTGTTTGCATGTGTTGGTATGTATGTGTCTGTGTGCTGGTATGTATGTGTATGTATGCATGTGCGTATGTTTGCTTGTGTTTGTATGTACGTGTCTATGTACTGGTATGTCTGTGTATGTATGCATGTGCACATATGTGTGTGTAACTAATTTGTTTGTATACGAGTGATGCTTGTGCAGCTAACAAAGATCTTCACTGCAGGACAAGAATTGTTGGTGCAATGCAGTGTAGTGTAATGTGATAGGACTTTATGTAGCCCTCTTTCAAGAGCTGCCATAAAATCAGACACAAGTTTATTGAATGCTCTGTATGCGAATGAATATGTCTATCTACCTGTCTGTCTGTCTGTCTCTCTGTCTGTCTGTTTCTCGGTCTTTCTCTGTTTATTGCCATGTCTGTCTTCAGCTTAGACAGGCTTTTTTGCTGTCTGATGCTGATGTGGCCTTTTTCTGTCTTGCTTCTTTGTGCTATTCTGTCTTCCTGTCTACCTGTCTGTCTGTCTGTCTGTCTGTTTCCCCATTTGCATTGTTGTGTTCAGCAGCCATTGGCAGAGGTCATAAGCCACTTCAGATGATGATGATGATTATTGTTATGGACAGAAGTATCAGTTGCAGCTTCCCCATCCCTCCATCACTCTGTCTGTATGAGTGACACTGCCCTGCAGCAGCTGCCCGGCTGCTGTTGACTTTATCTCCCTCTTCCATAACAACAGTCAGCCGTGGTTCACTGTAGCATACACTCCTCAAACTGATGTCTGGATACAGCAGATACTATTGTGGCCAAACTCTTACAGACATAATTGTCTGTTATTGAAGCACTGTGATTTACGCTATTTAGATTACTGTCGGGGTACTTCAAACACTAACTTACCCAGAATGCTCATAGACGTCAGTGGTGTTGTTACTGGGGCCTACTGCCAGACAGTGATGTGGACTTTTATTGTTATTTTATTGTTAATTATTTATTTATTGCACGTATTACATACATAAGTTCAGTAAATCTAAATCCAAGGTGCAAACAGCCCATCATGCTGTGACATATTAGACAAAACTTTCTGGCAGAAGGCAACATTGGATGTGCATGGATACCAGACAGTTCTAGCGACACTAGTGCATGTTTTTGTCAGACATAGAGTTTCCGAGTGTATCGTGGGCAGCCGATTTGCCTGAAGGCTTTCTGAGCTAGAGCGGTGTTACACGGTGCCAAATTTTTGCTTGTCAATCATCTGTTTGTTATCCATCGACAGTCTACGCTTGTCAATTCTGACTATTTCACTCACAACCTAATTTGCCGGATCTAAACTAGTTGAATACTATCTAATGCCATCTTATCTAATCTAATGTCATTGTATCATTGGATTCGATTGTCTGAATTGATGTATTCAGTTCTAGTCCTGCTGTAGTGAGTTCAGTTCTGATCCAGTCTGTTCTTTTCTGTTCCGTTTCTGTTCTGTTCAGCTTCTGTCTGTTGTATTGTATTCTAGTTTGTTGTGTTCTGTTTTATTCTATTTGTGTTTTATTGTTTTGTGGTTGTATTGTGTTGAATTCTGCTCTATTCTTGTGAAGACAAAAAGAGAGAAAGAGGGAGAGACTGAAAGAAAGTGAGAGAGTAGAGAGAGAGAGAGAGAGAGAGAGAGAGAGAGAGAGAGAGAGAGAGAGAGAGAGAGAGAGAGAGAGAGAGAAAGTCGTTAAGCTAATCTTGCTTTTATGTGCTGGGTGGTGATTTTCGGCTGGCGCAGGTATTTTGGCTTCGAAAGTGGAGAGACGAGACAGCCTGGCGAAATTCCTAAGCAATCGACCGGCGAGAGGTGATCTTATACAACGAAACATTATTCCAATCAAGTCAGATGCTGAACGTCTCGAAGATCGAAACATAATTGGTCGCAAACTGAACAGGTTTCTGTGAGAAACATACTTATCTATGTTTATTATAAAGCTCACATTTGTAATGATAAAAACTATTAATAGTTTGAAACAAATTGCTTTCATATTGATAAATGTTATTGATATTTTGAAATAAATTGGGTTTTTAATGGTACAGATTAATAATTTATTAAAATAAATAGGGTTCATAATGATACAAAGTATTAATATTTAAATAAATTGAATTCTGTGAGCATAATATTGCGCTCTAAGTCAGCAGGTTTTGAGTGTGCTTTTATATAGGAAATTTTCATGAGTTGTTGGATTACTGATTTGTTTTTGCACATGCTGATCACATGGCTGCTGCGCATCAGATGCGTGGTGGGGGTGTTGTGATTGTCAGAGCTCTGTGGCAGGGGGACTGACATCAGCAGTAATTATTGCTGACGTGCATTTTATCACGTGGGCACTCGTGTGGCCAACGTTGTGACGAGTCTGTAGGTTTTTTGAATAAAATGCAATATTGAGAGGCCGGTTTGGTCTGCTGTCTTCGTGGGTAGGGCTTATATAAACGGATATAAATGCATTGCTAAAGAGTGTAAAGATTTTGTAGCAAGAGTGCAAAGCATTTTATCGCTGATCTGGCATGTACTAATCTAAAAGTCTGAGTTACAAATGTCGTTGATAGATTCTTACTTTTAGAAAACTGTCGAATCAGGTACTGTCGTGATTGAACTGTTTGTTGAATTATAATTTCTAAAATCAAAGACTGTGCGTCTTTACTCAGTTATTGCTACGCTACGAAACATGCAAGTCATCGGTTCGAAGCCCGATCGTTGACAACTATGAAAGATCATCAGCACATTCATTAAGATCAACTAATTACTCTCTCAGCTTCAGAGTACCTGTTGGTAGTGGACTGGTGCTGATGGGCCAAGAACACTGATGAGAAGTTTGATTTATGGGCAGCCATGAAAATGTCCAACTATATCATATCTACTTTTCCCTCCAGGCAGATTTGATGTTTTCCAGATGAACCATAAAGGAAGCTCAAAAACTCTATTTGCTTTCAAGGACAGTTTATGGTTTTGAACTGAATTTTTGAATTTATGACTTGCAAAAACGAGTTGATCTCAGCTATCTAATCTAATCGAACGACTCCCCCAGCGCTGTTATCACAATGCCCAAGGCATCAGTCGATGGGCAGAATGAAATTGTAATGGAAGTCTTAATGCATTGGATCTGTGGTTACTTTTTTCAGATGATTGGTATATTTTACAGTGGTTGATAAGCAGCGTGTGATTTGAAAATGAATGGGAAAAATACATTCCATTGTGAAATCAGTGTACGGGAATTCCCCTCTTCATCATAAGCAAACCGGACTCTGTTGTTAAGCTGAGGATTGTGAAAACTTTGCGTGCTGTGTTACTGTGGCTGATGCTGTTAAGTTGGTAATTAAGGGTGACGTGATAGTCTATTGGTTGTTATGCTGAACTGTGAGACCAGAATTCAGGGTTCAGGTCAGTTACTACAAGAATATAAACAAGCAAAAGTCACCTAGTAAAGAAAACATTTACTTTTATAATTTACTTTGTTGTCTGATTGTTACCAGGCGATTAAGTTTAAGGCCAACTCAGGAAGAACTTGAAGAGAAACACATTCTGCTCAGTAGGACATTTTTCTTTGTATCTTTTCTGAAAACTATTATTATTATTTCTGCATTTATTGAGCACTGCTATCTAATGTCTAAGCATTAGTCGATGACAGTGAGCAATTTTGAGTGAAGGACTTGCTCAAGGTCCCTACACAGAAACCGTCTGAGGGGAAGAAGCTTGAACCCGTACTCTTAGCATTGTAGGGCTGAGCACTCTAACCAATCAGCTATAGTTCACTATTTCAACATTTAAAAATGTGAGGTTTAATGTAGAGAAATAGGGAAAAGTTGTTGAATATTCAAATAAACAACAATTTGTTTATTTTGCAACAACTTGTTAGTACTAAATGTACCAAGTAATAAAACCAGATCAGTTGCCATGTTGGTGATACAGTATTTGCAATTCATTCGATAGATAAGAGGATTTTTGTTGTTTGAGAAAATGAGCAGTTGATCATAAGTGCGGCAACTACTGCCCATTCTACCAGCTCAGGAACTCTGCTTCTGTTCAAATTTCTCTGCAGGCCTTGCCCTTAAAAAGTGAAAACGCTACGTTTAGAAAATTCTGTCATTACTCCTCCTCTTCTCCTTATCTTTTTTCTGCTATTCCAAGTCCAACCTCCAACTGCCTTCTAAACATCTACTAGCCTGACTTTTGGATCTGAACTTGTAATTGAATTATTACTGTATCTGAATCACCAATTTTGTTTATGGCCGAGTACTAGTGAATAGGCTGGTTCCCACGATGTAGCTATTTTCACCCTGAAGAACTCAGAAGATTACGCTTATCATTATGATGAATTTATTGTGAGAGAAAATGAACTAATGTTTTAAGTCTTACTTTTTCATCTAAACATTTTAGAACAATCTGCAGACGACCTGAAGAAAGAAAAGGAAGAAAAGAAACAGACGCTGATTAGAAAGGTCAGTGTTCACCTTGACTTATGAATATATATCTTCTACATTTATTAAGCGCCGCTATCTAATGACTAAGCATCAATCAACGAATGAAGTGTTTCAACCTCTTCCCTACTTTTTCTTCATGGCCAAAGTTTTCTTTGGTCTCTTGTGGACAGTACAAGATGCTTTCCATCGTCTTTCAAATGTTAAAGTAGGCATCTGTATACCTGGATATATGTTCAGTATATTTGTGTATACATTATGTATACATAAGAAGACTGTCCTAACTGTGTACTCTGATCATTGAAGAAACTGATTGCTATGCAGATGATGATCTTGATGATAATGGAATTGATGATGAAGATGATGATGGTTTTCTTGCAGTTGAGTTTTCGTCCAACTGTGGAAGAGCTCAAGGCTCGTCGCATCCTGAAATTCAGTGACTACATTGAAGTGACTGACGCTGAGGCTTACGACAGAAAAGCGGACAAACCGTGGACCAGACTCACTCCACGGGACAAAGTAATTTGCTGCTGTATCCGTCATTAATGCAGTTTATCAGTAGTTATTATTATTTCTGCATTTATCAAGTGCCACTATCTAACGACTGAGCATTGATCGATGGCACCTAGCAGTTGTGCTTGAGGGAATTGCTCAAAGTCCAGACAGAGTTAGTGCCTCAGGGGAGGAGGCTCGAACCTGTACTGTCCGCATCGGCTACTGTGCCTCAGTCATGTGATGTAACATACAGGTAATGTGATTGATGTACTGCTGTATGATGCAACTGCCGGTAACATGATGAATTTAATGTGCTGGTAATGTGATGAAATGTTATGTGCTGTTATGTGTAGTGATGTACTGATAATTTGGTGCAGAGTTCAGTTTTAAGGGTATTTCATATGAAGCCCTTTCAGACATCAGTTTGCACCTCACTGTAGCGAAAGGGCGAACAACTGAGCAAGGGAAGGCTACGACATCTGTGGTCAAAGTATTAACTAAGTACCACCCATTATAGAGGGTTATGTGAGTTGGGCAGGTTCACCAGGAACCTGAAAACAGTTTGCCAGCACAAGCGGGAATCTGGTCTTGGGACACCAAAGCCAGTCCCAAGCCTAGGTAAAGGGGAGGGTCAGATGAGTGGGTGCAGATATGCCACCCACAAAGAACAGACATGGCATGTGATGATCAGAACTGCAACACCAGTTTTGAGGTCGTCTGGGTTAACAAGGTCCGTGAAATGATTAAATGTGCAGCTCACACCTGCGGGATCTCAGAACATGGAATGAAGTGATAGTGATGATGATCATACAAGGAATCATAAGAAAAAGTTGGGAATATTTTGGTTTCCTCTTGTGTTTTCTTTGTTTTCAAGGTCGAAGGTAAGTTCCATGGCTTCAGATGAACTGTCTTTCGCTGTTGCTTGCGTCGCTGGCATGCAACGTCGTGCCTTATTTGCTGATGAGAATTTGTGTTGATTTTCTGTTGAAAGGCAGCAATTAGGAAGGAACTGAACGACTTCAAGAGCACAGAGATGCAGGTTCATGAGGACAGCAAACACTTTACGAGGTTAGGTTTGCTCTTAACAACTCAATCATCCTTCTTACGACTAATGTAAATGTAAATCTAAAAAATTTCTCTATGTCACACAAAAACTGCGTCAGGAAGACCAGCTTATCACCGGCTCTACATCAGATAAAGTTTGCAAGACCCAGGTTGTTTGGTCAATGTTGGTGTCAGGTCAGAATCTGGGGTGTTGAGGTGGGGGAGATGGGGTCATCAGAGGTGTGGTCCTGGGGCTTGGAGGATCTTTTGGCTGAAGCACACATTCAACAGCGTCATGGCAGGATTAAGGTCAGCCAAACTGAAGGCTCTGGAGGTCAAAGGTTTGGACCGCAGCAAGGCCAACGAATCCTTCAATTTCTCATAGTAACAGGCCATAGGTTCTGTGCCAATAAGTAAGTTCATTTATGAAGGAAATTTTATGAAGTGTCACAGTGTGCTTGAGCTAAATAAATACATGCATTTGGCTACTTTGTTTTTGGTGAACCAGGCTGAGCAACTGGATGATGACATCTGCCTATGGGTAGAAAATAGATTGTTGCCAGTTTGCAAAACATGCTGTTTGAATCCCAGAGGTGAGAGGCAGACGTCTTCTACGATCAAGTCACGAGCTACCTACCAGTTTGTGTTGTGTGAAAGATTTTTTGTTGGGCTTCTGTCATGAATGCTTCTAATGGCGACTCAAGCAGACGTTCGTTTCTTGTGTATTGGATCATCATTATGGAACAATCTTCCACTGAAAATTCAAACGCTTGTGCCGGAAACAGCTCGACAACCATTATCAGCTTATAATTATTTTAAGGTGCACCTGTTTAGATTGTTAGATGGCCATGAGAGCCTTTGCAGTTAAAAAAAATGCTTCCAGGACATCGTTGATGAAAGATTACAGTTTAAAAGCATTGATCAATGTGCACATAGTGTTCTTAGCCAAAAGATGGTGATCTAGAGGAGACCATTACAGGTATATGCCACTCACATGGCAATGTAGCTAGACACATGATATAATGAATGCCCTTTAGGGATTTCTCAAAAGCTCTGCACATGCTAGTCTACATGGTGCATTAAGTTCATTAAGAAGCAGTTCATCTGTAAGCAGACAATGCCCAGGTGAAGCTGAATAATGACAACACCTGAATGAAATCCACAGCACAGTTATGCTCACTGACTGCCACTCCCTCACAGCTGGTAGGAGAAGCAGGATCCGGATGGGTATCCCTCAGATCACCAGGTCTGTGCATGACAGGCATTTGTATAACTTTCAATTCAACTTTCAGTTTATGTAATTGAATACTTTTACAGGTGGACCTTGATTTTCAGCCCGATGAGGGAATAGTTAACGGACCGATGTTATTTTTCTGTTTTAGATTTCATAAGCCATAAGCTAAAGGATTTCACTGACTGCTCGGCAAAAGAGAATCTTACGTTAATCCATTTTATACGAATTTGCTGATGTTGTACACTCTTAGTAAAATGACAACCTTTGCATTCGTTGAAATATAATTATGTCTCATGTTCCTGTGGGTCTTCAGTATGAGTTACGTGTCACATGTTCAACAGTGCAAGTCTTGATTTAATATGTCAAAGCTGTGTTTTGGTTTAAAGAGGCACTCGTAAAAAAGATATGGCGTCCACTATGCTGAGTTCCCTTTGAATCAAAGTTGCAGGGCCTAAAAACTGATGCATTTGCCAATCAGTGACTGTGCCACCCCTTTGCAAAGTTTTGAACCCACGACTAAGCCACTAGGGCTTGAAATCTGCTACCTTTAGTGGCAGATAGCTAATGCATATCCGTTTCACAGCTACATTTGCTAATGGCAGACACTTGTGCCACTTGAACCTTTGCAGACATAAGCTGTCTGGTGTCATGAGCACATTCAGTGTTGCCTACTGCCAGTTTTGTATAACGATTTCAAAAGGGCACATTAATGTCTGGTTATACAAAGGCCACAATGACTGTGCTTTGTTAGCAGACATTTGTGTCTATGATCGTTCAGGTTTTATTTGTGTCTAACGTTTCTAGATATTACTTTTAAGAGTATGTGATAATGACGATTTGTTGCGAGGATTGCTGTTGTTGTGTTTACGTTGTAGCCAAAAACCCTTCACTTTAGGAGTATTTTGAAAGCAGCATGCAAATACTCGAGCAATAAACCTCGGCTTAAATCTGTTGAAAATATGCATTTTCCACCCTCATGTTGTATATGTTCACATTAGAAATGTTAATATTATGAAATATGAATGTTCTTGTGAATATTCATGGTTAAAACCCTGAGAAAATGGAATTCTTGTAGTGTAAGATAAGATCGATGTCAATGGCCTTAGCAGCAACATGAGGTCATTAAACACTCAGTGCTACTGATAACTACTAAAAATCCTTGCATCAAGACCAAATTTTCAAGTTCCCAACTTTGGACTCGACCCAGTCCATGTAAATATGGCCTCTGTGTTAAAAGTGTATAAAACAGTACACCACCTTCCGTAGCAAATCCATCTCGATGTATTGTGATGCTAAACTGAAAACTACATCATGAAAACCACTGTTGGCTTTGAAACCTCGAACACGTTAAAAAAAACCTTTCCAGTCAACCTGCAGATTTTCACTTAGACCAAGAAGACAGTTTTAATCATCTTTTGATCATTTATCTAATTACATCTGAAACTACAAAAGGAAACTTGAACAAGAAACATGCGATCACAGCCTGACTACATGTCCTGCGTAAACTATGTTCCTGCTTCTCTGGTCAACATATTCGATATTTCATGACAAAAACAGTTTATTCTGCAATATTTACACGAATTCCAAAATCCAGTTATAAATTACTGGGTACTCAATAAGTTAAGTATCTGATAGCTGAAGATGATGATATAAAAGCAGAAGATGCTTAGCTTAAGTAATAACCTAGCAAAGCATGTGTGATATGCTGAAGACTGAGAAACATTTCAGCATAAGTCATGCCTTTCAGATAACCATGCCTTTTAGAGGTACGTAAAAGAAGAGGCCCAGCCCCTTAAGCTAACCATGAGTATGTGCCGGTAACATAATTTCTTAGCCTTGGCATATGAGGGACGGTGGTTGGCCACTCATCTCCCTTGCTGCTTGATCTTCCCACCAACAGTGTATGGTCAGTGGACTCATTTTATATCCAAGTTCACTAATGGTGCAAGTGGAATAGAATCTTAAAATATTTTTCTGCCCTGGTGGGGAGTTGAACCCCAAACTCTAGGTTTACTGTTCAGCACGCTAACCATTCAGCCGTTGCACATCACTACGATGTGCTGTCTGAACAACCAGACACAAAAGGCTGCTAAGAACATGCTTAAAATCTTGGCGTTTGTCACATCACCATCAGACAACCGTTAATGAACCAAAAAGAGCGGTCAACTAAAGCAGCAAATGCCAGCAATCCGTCCGTCAGTCGCCTGGGTTTAGTGCATTCTGGTTAACAATTACGACACTATTAACAATTACTTTTGGAATATTATTCTTAGAGAAACAACAAACACTCAGTGGGCAGCGATGGATGGTGAAGGATCTCACATTGCAAAATGAGCACAGTGGTCACCACATGAAACCACGTACATTTACATACAGCTGTATACCCTTGGAGTTGATAAGATTTGCAGAGACACTGGTGCACTGTCAAGCATTTTTCCATCGTCTTGAATTTTCCTTACTCCATAAGAAATAGAAAATTTGAAAACAGTTTAGTTGATTGCAGTTTTGTGTTGTCATCTTGGAAGCAACGACTCTGATGACTTTATCTTGCAGAGGCGCTATATAAATCAGATTACAATTCCAGTCGATGCCTGGGGCACTAAAACGGCGCTACAGAAGCTCTACAATAGATTAAGTAATTAGAGGCAATATGTACAGTGATAAACAACAGCAAAACAACTCGCTTTTGTTCAGGAACTCTGAGCAAGCCGCAAACCCCAAGCGCTTTAATTTCTTCGCTCAAATTCATCATTGACTTTGGGATAAATAAAACTGATGATGATGATTCTGGTTCTGATTACGGATTTGTTGGTAACAGCACATCCCGAAACAAACACAGAAATTCCATATACTTAAGACAAGCACCTACCCAGAGAGTCTTCTTATCCATAGCAAGTACAGCTCCGTAATATGGCAAGTGACAAAACAGGTTTACACTGCAGCTACATAACATGTGACAACTGCCGTAAGAGGCTTACACTGTAGTTGTGTTAACGTGAGAAATCTGTTAACGCATCAGTCAGACAAGAACACAATGATACAGGCAAATACAATATAATTTTGTTACTTCAAAAGAAATTGTTGTCACATGTTACATTTAGCAAACTGCAAAACTGGTATCTAATCTAAAGACTTCTATAGCGCCGTTATTATTATGCCCAAGGCATCAGTTGATGGTCACTTCAAGACAAAATCGCAGTCAAAAATAAAAAACCGTTGGAAAAGCCGTCAAATTCCAGCGAAACCAGAGAGGCTACGGTGGGTAAGCAAGTTGGAAGAGATTTGTCTTCAGTTGAAGTCTATTGTTCTCGTGTAATTATAAAGTTGCAGAGGAGTGCAACAAAGTAGTTGATTCCTATGGTTTGTTGTCAAGTGTCACCAAGGTGCAGATAAGTGCAACAAAGCAGTCGCTTCCTATGGATCACTGTCACACGTTCTTTCAACAAAAGCAATGAGTTTACTAATGCCAGAACATAAAAAAATGCAAATGCCATAGTAAAGCGTCACATCTTTCCATAGCTACTCCTCCATTGGTGACTCCTTTTGGCTTTCACCATCTAGAAAGCTCACATCATCACCAATCTGCTCTTGACCAAGAGCCATGAAGGGATCATCGGCAAAAAATGCCGACCTATCCAGACTGAGATCATCGCATGATTTATTCACACCATCAATATTCACTGACGAATCAGCAGAGTTATTCGGCTGGTGAGTCTCAGTTGAAGACTCACCTTCCTCCATGACCTCACTGTGTTCTGGCTCAACTTCTGTAGGTGCAGTTTCAACCACTTCATGCTCATCTTTACCAACGTCTGGAGAGAAAGCCGACGTGAGATCATCAGGTGGTGGATGAGACGCTTCGTCAGGCGTGGCGCATTCTGCCGGTTCGTCCTTCGTTTCGTCATTTGCAACGGCCACTTCTATGTTGCGGACGTTTTTCTGTGCATCGTCAAAACAGTCAGGAATGTTCGTCGAATTTGTGCAGACGATCGTAGCCGTACACTGGCTAAGGATCTCTGAGACAGACCGGCAAGGACCAACCACCTGTGGCAGGATCGGAGGCGGCAGGAACTCCGCTCCGAGCGGTTCTTCGTCGAGGTTCACCTTGGTGCGACGTGGCCGGACGATGAGCGGCGTTCGATGGCGCACGGCCTGAACCTCGTTGCGGAAGCCAGTGCAGAAGTCGACCATGTCTTGCTGGAGCTGAAGGGCCTCGGCCATCAGGCGCTCCTGGCGTGACTTCAGATCGGACAGCGCCAACATATTCTCGTGCATCAGGCGCAGGCCTTCGCACGTGTAGACTTTGGTCGGGTCGTGCGGAATCGCCTCGCCTGACATGTACCGGTCGAATTCGTCGGGTGGCATGCTCAGCGAGTCTGCGTTCAGCTTCTGAATAAACTCCACTGCGCAACACTAGAAAGCATCAACCCTTTCTCTGCTTATCAGAAGTCAACAAAAAACTTACTAAAATCAACAAACTTAACAAAAACTCACTTTAGAAAAGTCAACAAAATCTCACTTTAAAAACTCAGCAAACTCTACAACTGTGTGAATGACTCTGAAACTAAATCTCTACTGTTGTACATATGTATTTATGTGGTTGTATAAAGACAACATCTTTTTGATGCTGAACAAAGATAAAGAATTTTGATCCCATATTTAACAATAAAATGTAACACATGGCTATTTAACAGATTGAAATCACAGGATTTACAATAGGTTGTAAATGCTTCTAACAGAGCTAAAAAAGGTGCAACTTAAGACAGGCTGAAAATGTTTCTAGATCGATCTGCATCATAAGGGTACATATAACAGCACTGTTGAAAGTGGTACACACAGTAGCAGATGAGCTTTATTTTAACAGTGTACAATCTTTACAAAACGAAGATGTTTACCAGGTTGGTGAAGTAATATCCGGCCTCGCCACTGAGCAGACGACTGGGATTGGCGAATCGAGTGATGAACTGAATGTTTGACTGAAGCAAAGGAGGATTTGCCTTGAGAACAACATAAATAAGTGCAGGCAAGAATTCGTCGGCACTTGCTGGTGCGTTCTTCGACTTTCGCAGAGCTTCAAAAATGTACTTGCTGCACTTGACGATGTAGTCGAGTTTATCCTGTGGAGCAGGTTTAGAATTCAACTCGATGATTGCTGAAACGATGCAAGATTTAAAACAGAATCAGACAAATCTGAAGAGGAACAAAAATCTCCTGATTTAGAATAAAGACGTGGAAGAGTTGTCCATTCACCTTAATCCGAGAATCATCACTGACTTCATTTTCTTAGCCTTGGCATACGAAGGCGGGTGGCCACTCTTCTCCTTCGCAGCCTGATCTACCCACCAACACTGTATGGTCAGGGCACTCATTTTACAGCCGAGTTTGCTAAGGGCAACCAGTGGAGCAGAAATTTTTAACATCATTCTGCGTGGCAGGGATTTCAACCCCTGACCTCTGGGTACTGTAGACATCAGGGTGTACAAAGTAATGCATACTGGCCTGCCAACTTACCTTTAGACTTTGCTTACCCCAGACAGTGGACAATCGATGTGCTTGTTTTATAGACAAATTTCTTAGAAGTGCCATTGACAGAGAAATTACAAATATTTTGCAATCCTGGGTGAACCAATTCATAAAAGGCGCTACATCAAGTGTCCATGTTGAGTGTCTGGATACACAAATACACAGATATAAATAAATTCACAAGAATAAGTTTATTTCTGGTGGATACCGGTGATAGCATGGTCGACAAGATCGCGGACTCCTTCCTGTGTTTCGTCGATGGACGCGTCCAGCAGGTGAACATTAATCCAGTGGAGGCTGCGAATGCGCGTCTGCAGCTCAATGTCCCTCTTCTCGTCTTCCATTGTCTCGGGACAGAAGACGATGGGATGCAGTCGCGTCATCATGTACTTCTCTATGTAGTCCATCAACAGGTCCAGCTTCTCTGAGGCAACACCTAAAGCAGAACACCAACTCACTCCTCGTTATGACTGATCTAACAGGCTTCTTGGTCTTTCTACATTAGAACACATTTAGTCAGAAAATCAATAACAAAGCTATTATTTTTAGATTACGTATATCGCTCGAGAAAGACTAGAACAAAGACCGTCGTTAGCTGACCTCTGTACATTGCCTTGGTATGAATGCGGTCGCACATGGCTTGGTAGAAGTTGGTGACGATTTCTGAGAAGTCTTCGATTGGAGCATCTCTCATCACCTGCAGTTTCTCAATGATGCCCTTCACATTCTTCGACACATCCAACATCATTTCCGTGTTGCCCAGGCTACGCAGGAAGTCGGCAAACTCTCCACCAATCTGCTGACTCTCAGCATTTGATCTTCGTGTTCGATCCTTCTTTGATGCTGTTTCCGATGCTGCAAGAAAAGCGTCAAGATATGCAAGGCAAAGTAACAAAGAAATCAGATGAACTTGTTCTTACTGAACTTTAACACCACTTAGGCTAGCAAGTGCAGCACTTCTGAGAGGTGCTATAACAATAAGTGTCAAGCTTCCACGAATGTAATCAAGTATCTCTTCACTGGACACCTTTAAGTCTCGGGTGTGTTGTCAGGATATGTTACGTAAAGTAACGAATGCAACCACTAGTTTCTCATTACTGCACATCTTTATGTCTCTAATTTGTTGCCAACATGGCATAGACCCGTTTACGCACGATTCACTTGCACGCAAATCTGGTTAACATCTGCTTATACCAAGCATCCCAACGCTACCTATTTAAAATGCAAGATGCTTCAATATGCAGAACAGGGACTTGCTGTGTAGTGCTACATACTTGCTCACCAACTCACTAGAAGTCTTCAGTAAATTGCACTAGAAGTTCATTGTCAAATATGATGCTGGGATCCATGTTTAAGACAGTGTGACACTATTTAATTGCATCAGACTCTTTACAAAGTCTACCCAACATCTGCGCGTCAATGGGACTCCACTACAGAGTTAAGTAATGTAACCTCGGTGTAAACACAACGCTAATGTATTAGCAATCAGCCTCATGTCCATCCATCAGCAACAAAACAATGGGTTTGAATTTTCTGAAGTAATTCAAGGATCTTTCAACGAGACGTCATATGGCTGAAGGATTTTCGGAACATCAAGAGTCAGAAGATCTCTCCGCATAGTTTATCAACAAAATGTCGAGTCCCCCCTAAAGCAGATATACTGGTTTCTTACTTGATGGTGATGACATTTTGAAAATGGATTTCACAGTCTGTCTGCGTTTCTTTTTTTCTTCAGGCTTTGCAGGGTCAATGGTGCCTTCCTGCAGCCTACAGGAAAAACAGAGGCATACAACTGTCACACTATTCAATGCAACAAAAGACTAACTGTGTCCTGTACATATCTGGTGACTGGTGGAATACAGAGACGCAGTGAGAGCCACTGGTAAGCATAACCGAGTGCCGTGAATGCTTCATTCGGCCGTCTTCATTCCTCATCCTATTTGCAAAATAGCCCAGCAATTCTGAACATGAAGTCAACCCTGAATGGGATTTCTTTGGTTGTGCACCAAAAATGTTCAGTTACATTACTTTCCATTATGTTACGGTAACCGTTAAAGATATACACTGTGTAAATGTTAGATGGATGTTAAACAGATAAAGTTAGGTATATGATAAAACAAAGTGAGCCCATGACTGCCCAGTATAGCACTGTGACAAAGGGGTCTTGTTCTGATGTTGTATTTGCTAATTAATCAGAGAAATTTAATTTAAAAAGTAAAACTGCCTGTGAAAGACTCAAGGGCCATTTGGAAAGTTTCAAAATTTTATCTACTATTATTATTATTTCTGCATTTATTAAGTGCCACTATCTAATGACTACGCATCATTTTTGATGGCTCTGAGCAACTGTGAGTGAAGGCTTGCTAAAGGTTCCTACACAGCAACCATCTCACGGAAAGCTGAAACCCCGACTCTCCATGTCACAGGTTGAGCGCTCTATCCTACCAGGTACTGTGCCCTACACTAGTTTCCACTCGTCACGTGATGTCAGCATAACAAGTTTCCCCATATTCAATGCAAATAGTACACAGACTGAAAATGGTGCCAGCTGTCAACTCTGGGTGGGACTCCACTGGCTGGGATTCATGTATGTGTGTGTGTGTGTGTGTGTCAGAGCGCGCCAGTGGTGAGTCTTCCGGTTATCTGATCATTATTTGCTTCCAGACAAACTTGTTATTCTTAAGCTAGTGAATTCAGTGCTTCTGAGAAACAGTTAAAAATCACAAAACAGATATACATAAATACACACTCTCAGGTCACTGTAAAGTCTAAATACATACACAAATCCAGTATATCTGAAATTGTGGTACAGAAATGTTCTAGAACAGAACAAAGATCTACCGGTTAAGACTGCGTCTGGTGGCTGCCTCATCATCGTGGCGATGCTGGCTAGTCGATTTCACCTCCTTCCAACATTTGCTACAAAACCCCTGCCATGCCGGGTTGCCATAGAAACCACAGCCGTTCTTGCACAGCAGGTCAGATTCATCGATTCTGATGGTCGATCTTTTGCTTGACGACATAATTTTTGGTGGAAAACGGCCTACAGAGAAAATTGCACAGAAAACACACAATCACACATTTAAACATGGCACTTTAACACAAGACCACTACAGTGCAATGATAACAACGCATGAGGCATCAACTGACTGACCCTTAAAACTGAAACCACATTCTAATCTAATCTAATCTTATGACTTCTATGATGCACAAAAAGCATCAACTGATGTTTGCTTCAAATGAAATCTCAGTCAGAGACTGTAAGCCATTTGAGAAACCCAGTTCAACTCCGATAGGTCACAGAAACCGGAAGTCCGGCTACAACTGGTAAATAAGTTGAACACAGAAGAGAACTGGGCGGTAAATTCCGAAGCTTTGCACCAACCACCACAAATGCCTAAGAGCCCAACACAGTTCTTTTATATTCTGAAATTGTAATTTACTGAAATACAGTAAGTGTCCTTGGATGAAGACAAAGACCAGAAGCCAGTTATAATTCTGCTAACAGATTTAAAGAAACGCATTGTCACTGTCAAGTGTGGGAATTTCTTTTGCACTGACAAAGATTACATAATAACTTACTTACTGAAACAAGTAATTAAATTAACTTGTAAATGAGAGAGTCAGTCACTCAGTAACCGCTGAGTGAGTGAGTGATTTAGTAATTCTGTCATTCATTCAATTAGTCAGTCATTCAAGTCAGTCTTCTTTCAATTATTCAATAACCGAGTAAATGAGTGAACAAGTAAGCCGGCTGGCCAATTAGTCACAGTCTGTCTGTCATTCAGTAAGTCTGGCTTGCACTCTTTGTCTTGATACTAGTTACTGACCGAGTCAGTGATTCAGTCAGTCACTAATTATTATTAATTAATTAGAAACTTCTACTGTGTCAGTGTCTAATGCAAAATGCATCAACTGATGGTGCACCAGATTTCCTAAGTTTCTTCTTATATTTCCATTACTTCAACAAGAACTGCCGCTTCGTCATCTCAGGGTTTCTCGTTTGCTGTTCACATTTTGCTCCAAACTCGATATATGCACTTCATATCTACTGTAAAACTTTCTATAAACGCCCTTGCATTTATCTGTACAAATTCTTTTTCCCTCCAGTGACAACTGGAGACCAGCATTTAAAATAGGTCGGTGTTTATTTACACAATCGTTTATAGCCTCTGGTAAAACATTGCATATATGCGTTTATTATTACCACGAATACCACTAAGCGCACTGCTAAAACATGACTGCATGTCTTCCTTAGCTTCATCTGCCATATGCTAAATATACGAAGCCACCCGCATATCAGCAACTGTACAACACCCAGCGTTTATTAGAGATTGGTGTTTAAAGAGGCCTGCGTTTATTTGCACAATCGTTCTAACTGCTGGTGGCCAGCAGCTCTTGGAAACCAGCGTTTACTTGGGCCCAGGTCATTTCTTCCCAAAAACAATATATATATATATATATATATATATATATATATATAATGTGTATGTATATATATGTATATACCTTATGACAGGAGTCCATACAAAACACGATAGGATAACTTTTTTAGAACTTCAGAAGTAACCCATTAAAACTAATGATAAAAACTTAATCAACATTTTAATTATTTGTAGTGTTCAAATATTTATTCACTTAAAGGAGCATCATGAGTGAAATAATGCTATGCTGTTTAATTAAACAGTCTGCATAATAAGCTTTCTGGGAGGCTGGGTCAATGTAGGCATCGCCAGAGATGACTGCGTTGTTTCAGATGTAAAGACGGAGCCCCCATCTCGTTGGCCTGTATCTGGTTCTGATTTTCTGACCTTTATGCATCTGTCTCTGATCCTCTGACGTTTCTGTATCTGTTTCTGATTTTCAGACCTCCGTGTGTTAGAAGTGTCACCAGATGGCGCCAGGAGGCGACTCTAGTGGTAGTGCTGGACTGTCAATCGAAAGGTCTTGGGTTCAAATCATGGCCAGGTCAGAAATTTGTTTTGAGCCTTTGGCTCTACTTGCATCCCCCGCCAACTCAGCTAAATGAGTACATTGACTGTACAATGTCATGGGAAGATCAATCAGTGTTGGAGATGACAGGCCAAAAAGGTAAATTTGAGGCTGAAATGATACAAGAGACTGAGGAAAACAAACAGATGCAGGAAGGGAGTTCTTCCTAAATTTAGGTCTGGCAACTGAAAAACCTCGTTCACCAAGAACAGTTCTAGTTTTTAGAACAACCAGAGAAAGACAATTAGACGACCTGGTTTAATAATGATAATTCTGACGAATGAGGACTTATAGTTAGTATTGTGGTTGGCCAGAGTTAAATATTTTAGAAACTACAAGACCCAATTCAAAAGAAATACTTTGCTGAACAGAAAGCCAAAGCAAAGATTTAAGTACAGGGGTTATATGCTCATACTTGGACAAATAAGTTATGGCTCTAGCCAAAGAGTCCTGAACTCTTAGGAGTTTCTGCATGATTTACTTTGCAATGCTGGCAAGAAGTGAGTTACAGTAATTAAGGCGACTGTGTAGACAATGCATTTGCCATAGTGATGCTTGAAGACATGGGGACATAATGCCTAATTCTGCATATGTCACAAACAAGTGCATGCATGATGATTTACAAATACCATTCACACAGACGGTAAATAAAACGCTCACGTTACGAGCAGGATCAGCCAATTCAACAAGTGAGTCTCCCAATTTCAAAGATATAAGGCATTTAAACTTCTTAAGCTGCTGTGGAATGCCTAGGAGTAGCAATTCAGTTTTTGATGGATTAAAGAGTTCATTAGCTGCCATCCAAGACCGCACCTCTTCAAAGGCAGTGGAGTACAACAGCACAGACACGAGTGACAAGACAAACCGTCAAACGAAATGCAAATTTGAGTATCATCTGCATAGAAGCGATATCCTAGTGAATGATTGTCTAGTAGTGTACCTAATGGTGACGTGCATAATGTAAACAAAAATGGACCAAACGCAGAACCCTTATGTGATGCCACATGTCAACAAAGCACTTGAAAAAAATTACCATTTAAATATTCTGATTGAATGCATGGTTTAACATAAGTAGCAAACCTCGACAGCCATCACCTTGGTCAACAGCTTCATAGTCTCCAGGGTTGACTACTGCAACAGCTTACTAGCGGGGCTGCCTGCTTGCCAGCTAGATCGGGTGCAGTCAGTGCTGAACTCTGCCGCATGTGTCATCTACGGCCGGACACCATCCGATCATATTAGTGACCTGCTGCGCGACAATCTGCACTGGCTGCGCATTCCTCAACGGATCACATACAAACTGTCTGATCACCTACAAAGCACTGAATGGCCTCTTGCCAGACTACATCTCTGAATTTTGTATTCGAGTCGGAGACAATGAGAACAAATGTCGGCTGAGGTCCTCGTCAAGGAACCTACTGCAGGTCCCAAGGTCTTTCACGTGGTTTGGCGAAAGCTCTTTCTCGATTTCCAGACCCACTGCGTGGAATAGCCTTCCCCACCATGTGAAGAATGCTCCATTCTTGGATACCTTTAAGAAAGGGCTTAAAACGTTTCTATTTAAATTATCGTATGACTGTAGATAATTTTCTATTGTCTCTTGAACTTATGTACAGTGCCCTTTTCTTCGGCCACGGCCGTGTTACGGCGCTATAGAAATTGTCTTATTATTATTATTAAACCAATTCAGGGTGGAACCAGAAACCCCAAACCAGGACAGCAGATGGTGCAAAAGGAAAGAATGGTCCCTAGTATCAAAAGCAGCACACGCATCAAGCAGAACAAGTGTTGTCTATGGAGCACATGATATCATTATGAACTTCAAGAACGGCAGATTCAGTTGAATAAAAAAATTTGTGGTATGCAGACTGAAATAAAGAGATTAGAGAGTTGGAAGACAAGTGAGTCTGAATATGATTAAAAACCTACCTGTTCAAAAATTTTCAATGCAAAAGTCAAAGTTGAGCTGGGTCTATAAGTAGACAGTTCACCTGGGTTGAGAGAAGGTTTCTTTAGCAGAGGATGAACCATGACATGAACGAATCCATATGGGAAAGAATTCTCATGCAGTGAGAAATTGAAAATTGATGCAATGGCTGGAACCAAAACATCAGAGCACTCCTTCAACACTGAAGTAGGAATGGTGTCAGGAGACAACTTTTGTCAAGTGAGGAAAGAAAAAGACAAGATTTTTAGGCTAAAAGTAGTCAACGACAGGAAATGAAAATTTAAGAAGAAAAAATTTATCCAGTGAAGAGGAACCAATTACGAAGAAAAAATTTATCCAGTGAAGAGGAACCAACCAATTTCCGCCTTATACCAGGATTTTTTCTGCAAATAGGTCACGAATTTAATGACAAGCTCATGGGCAGCCGAACACATAGCAGAGGATAAATTTAACTTCTCCCAATGTAATAACTTATTTAAGGCAACCCACAAAGTTTTTGGTGATCCACAACTTTCAGCAATTAAATTTGTTAAATATGCAGATTTGGCAGCTGAAACAAGTTTTCACAGAAGTTTGCACGTTGCCTAAACCTACTGTGGTCCGAGGCAAGCCAAGAGTGGAGTCACCACCGCTCTGCTATTTCAGAAGGAGATGAGATCAAGTATTATACCAGTCACTGAAATTCATGAAAAAATTCAGTCAGAGAGAGGGACGGCAGGCAATAAATGTTCACAAGCAATACCCGCTTGTTGCCGGAAATAAGGATAGCAGACAGGACCTCATTTGACTTCGGTACTGGAAATGTTTCTGCCGCTCGGTTTACCGAGGTCAGAGATTAGTCATACACCTAGCCTTATGATCATTGGTCATTCAGCCAAACCCGTGGTTTTGCCGTAAAAGGCTCTTTTCACGCTTAAAACGATAAACCAAACGAACAAACAATGAATAAATTAAATCCACCGTTGCATCGGTAATTTTACCTCCGTTTCTATCGCATAACCTTTAAGAAATCACAAAACAACGACAGTCATCCTCCTTAACCACACCAACTATACAACATCAATAACATCCGGGCGACAAGCGCATGACCACATGACTTAAGACCAGCTCCCATTAAATGTAACCTAACATACGCAACATTGTTTAAAATAAATAATATTAATAGTAACGATAGTATTCATAATAATAATATCGGTGGTCTTCCAAAGTCTGCCCATATATCTACTTTTATTCGTGATTCACTTCATTGGCTTCCTGTCAGTCAACGCGTCCAGTTTAAGATTCGTATCCTTATGCGCAACTGCCTTCTAGGCTCTGCTCCGTCCTACTTAACTTCTTTTTGTATTCCGGTTTCCTCGTTGCTGCCCATGCCTCCCTTCGCTCAGCTACCCGTGGTCTCTTGGTAGTCCCTCGCGTCCGCACTACGACTGCTCAGTCCAGGAGCTTTGCCTTTGTTGGCCCTTCCAGCTGGAACTCCCTTCCTCTTGACCTGCGGCTTCAGTTACTTAGTCTCTCTCCTACCCAGTCTCGCAAACGCCTGAAATCCTTTTTGTTTGTTCAAGTCGGGAGCGCCACTGTTTCCTAAGTGGCGCTTTATAAATGTTCGTTTACAATTACAATTACAATAATATTTTTAAAAATAATGATGCTAATTTTGATAATAATAATAAATCGTATGCAGAATATATAAACAAAGTGGATAAAGTAATAAAACCATACACGACTAACTTTTTAAAATAAATAAGTTAACATAAATTTAAAATTCAACATTAAAGGTCGCCTTTTATTTAAATGTGTTTTGGGTTCCATGTGTTACATAGTTATTCCAAGATCTTTGGTTATACCCAATGGTTATACCTTAATGGAAATCTGCGCTTACGTTTAAATAATGGCCGCTTCGCAAAACGCAGACGCCGACGAGTGCTTGTAGCATTAACCCAAGTTCTGTACATGTAAAATATTCCGTTCTCCTGTAAGTTATTATAAAATGCAATATTTACGAATGAATTAGCAAGAGCAAAGTTATTTCCCGAACTTGGCCAGAAGATTGTCGTCCCTGGTTAGGCCTACAACTCGTGCTGCGTAATTTCCTTGTTGACCCCGTAATGTAAATTTAAACCTCGGAACTTTCTGTCCTTACTTGTTTTGACCCCAAAGGAAAATATGTTTGATGGAATTAAAAATGACAATGATTTTCCCGTATTTTTTGGCTTAAAACAAATCGCAGGCTAATCAATTGACATTGCCTCATGCAAAGTTTAAACAGATCACGGTACAGAACTCAGAGTTGAATATTCAGTGAACCTCAATAGTTCTGTTTGCCTCGTTTTGTGGAAATGATAAAACCTTAAAACATAAAAACTTACATTTTTTTTCAGGAAGTAGGTTTTTGAAGCCCCGCTCAGAATGTTGCATGAAATAACTGAGGTCCGTATATATACAAGAAGCAGCACCAGCCGGCCATTAAATATCTCTCCAGAATACCATGTAGAGTAAATGCTTTTAGGGAAACATTTTATTCAAGTGCAGTCATAAATAGGCCTTTAAAAGTATGGGTTTCATGCTTGAATAGTGACTAATGCATGATCTTGTTCTTCACAACTGGACTGTATTCGTCCTTAACGGTCTATCTAATACAGCTCAAAGCAACACCTGGTAGTAATCTGGTGCCCTGTGGTTAGCTTAAGAAAGTTATGAGTGTAGGCCTACGATTATGATTTACGATTATAGTGTTCTATAAAAAGGAGACCATGCAGAAGGGCGATGTGTAGCCTCAGCCCCAGCTTATGTGGAACCTCAGATTTTAACCCTAAAAGGCTTTTGGCATTTTATTTCAAGGTCTAACGTACAATGTAAGCAGGCCAACTTGTATTAAAATCTGGAAAAATCAAGGGCCTGCATTTGTGGCTCCTTTACAGGAAATGAGGGAAAGGAGGAACTTCTGCCCCACGAATTGAAATTATCTCTCACTGAAAGTATGTACATATTCCAAATGCATTTCGGTCTTTGCCAGAGGTCTTTTCCCCATGGTTAAAACTCTCTCCCATTGAAGGTATACTTTACCCTACAATTTTCTTCTGCCCATGGGTCTTTTCCCCCATGGTTAAAACTCTCTCCCATTGAAGGTATACTTTACCCTACAATTTCCTTCTGCCCATGGGTCTTTTCCCCCATGGTTAAAACTCTCTCCCATTGAACGTATACTTTCCCTTACTTTACCCTACAAATTTCCCCAGTCATGGGTCTTTCCCCCCATGGTTAAGACTCTCTCCCATTGAAGGTATACTTTTCTTTTACCCTAAAATTTCCCCTGCTCATGGGTCTTTTCCCCCCATGGTTAAGACTCTTTCACTTTGAAGGTATACTTCACTTTTCCCTACAGTTTGCTTCTGCCTATAGGTGTGTACTTGCTTGTACTTAATGTACATCAACCCGTGGCTTACATATCTAATCTAAGGCCATCTGATGTTCAATTAAATGGCAGAGGCAGGAAGTTAGACAAACAGACAGACAGACGGACAGACAGATAGAGACAAACAGAGAGACGGACAGACAGAGGCAGAGGCAGAGAGAGAAAGAGAGAAAGGGGTCAACCTGCAGGGCATGAGAGGAAGAAGAGCTTGTAAAACAAGACTGGAATGAATCAAAGATTAGGCCGACCAACTACCTGAAGAACCCAAGGCTAATTCTCACTTGTGATACAGCCATGCTGTGCCAAAATTAGCTTTCGAAGCTCTGATAAGATTTAGTTAGGTACATTGAGCATTGCTTCTTGGCAGAAGTGCAACCGTGAATCTTGATATTAAAAATCTATATCAGTCCAGCAAAACTCCTTCCTTTCCTTACGTGATTAATGAAATAGAAGGTCAGTCCCATAAGCTAATCTTGAGAGGCAGCCATGTTTATGAAGAGCATTAGCAACTTCATTTTCTTAGCCTCGGTATCTGACAGGGTGACTAGTCGTCTTCCTTGCTGCTATGATCTTTACCCCAGCAGTGTACAGTAAATGCACTCATTTTATAGCCACGTTCGACAGGGGACTCTAGGGAAACAGAAGTCTTGAGATGTCTTCTGGTCTTGGCCACGATTTAACACCCCAGTGTCAGGGTTAACAGTCCAGCATGCCAATTAATTAATTAATTAAATCAGTCGATTGTTTATACATTCATTCAGAGTTTTGCCTTGTGTGTTAGCTCTATTCCAAAGGTGTTAATTTTAAGAAAGGTTTCATTCAAAAGGCCTTCATACATTTCAAAGCATTCTCAAAACCAACTTGCTGTCAGTTTTTGGCACTAAATCTGATAAATGGCTTTGTTAAGCATGCACTAGAAGTTGCCTCCTGCTAATGGTAATGGTGCATAAATATATTCCAGTTTAATGAAAAGTGACATTTTGATGCCTGCAAATGCGATACAAAATAGTTAGATGTATGTTATTTTACAGTTAGATAAATCTCGGAATCTCTTTTCAGGTAAAATGAATTTGAGTCTGCGAAATAGACGATTGGCAAAGACTATGGAGGGATGGCGCAGAACAGTAGGCCTACGTCAGTGGAGACCTGCAGATCATCCACTCCTATGCAGGACTAGAGATATGCAACCAGAAATGAATTTTGGAAGTCTTTATCTTGCTTGGAGTGCGGCTTGGCTTGAGCAGCAGGGCAACTCCCCGTCTGCTTTTCCACGGAACAGGTGAGCTACTGTTCAGCTGAGTGTCGTATTAAGGACATGAATGGTTTCTGCTGGGGCTGTGTGAAACGTCTGTCAGCAGACTCTTGAAGCGAAAGCGTTTTCTCTCGATAAGGCCAAGCAACACGGAACGGTTTGCTGTCTGAAGCCGTTTCCATCGAAGGCTGTTTTCTGCGTCAGAATCCTTCGGCCCACGAGACCACGTATCTCCCGACGTATGTCTAGGGTGAGATTTGTGGGAAAGGAGCTGTGGGCGGGTGAGTAATGGGCAGGAAGATGTCGGCCAGTGCATGTAAGGGTGGGGTATAAACTGGTGAAGGGAAAGTTTTCTGCTTTTCTTCTCCAAAACAAACTCCTGAATATATCTAAGCATTGTGTGTCATTGTCATCAAAATTTCACTTGTTAACTAAACTGGAATGTACCAGTATGTATGTGTATAGGTATGTATGTATGTATGTATGTATGTATGTATGTATGTATGCATGTATGTATGTATGTATGTACATATATATGTATGTATGTATGTATGTATACATAATATGCAATAGGCCTACTTAAAATCAGTCCTCACTCCTCAAACTCACAATTATTCAACCAGGTCATCTGAATGCCTTTCTCTTGTTGTGCCAGAAACTAGAACTGTTCTTGGTGAGAGCTTTTTCGGTTGCTGGACTGAAATTTTGGAATCCTCTTCCTACATCTGTACGTTATGCCCCGTCTCTGAGAGTTATACTCAGTCTCTTGTTTCATTTCGTTCTCGACTTAAGACTTACCTTTTTCAGTTGGCTCTTCCACCGTAATCTGCCTCTCTCTGTCTTAGTGGACTGAAAGTTGGTTAAATTTGATGTGCCATCTCTTGATGCCTTGTGCATTAGACACCAGCCCTCTAGAAGTTTCTAATTAATAGTGTAGTATGTATGTATGTATATAAGTATGTATGTACCGCTCTGTATGTATAGCATAGCATGCAGTATAGTATAGTTTATGCATGTATAGTATAGCATGCATGCAGTGCTTTCTTGAAGTACTTAAAATGTGCTGTATTAAGTCTCTTGATGCATGCATACATTCCCTAAGTATGCATCAAATGTACTTCAAATATGCATAAAGAATAAAATGCACCACATACAGTCCAAGCATACTTGGACTATGCTTCTAGTATGCAGTGAATGTACTCCGAGTATGCTCCAAGTATCCCCTAAATATTTACCTATACATTGAGTATAATCCGAGAATGCACTGAGTGTACTCAAAGTAAACCTGGAGTGTACTCTGAGTTTGCACTGAATTTAATCTGTGGAACAGATGTAATTTAATTTAATTTAATTCAGTTTAAGGACCACAACACCCGTGTATTTAAATTGCTCAGAGCATAATTGCAGCTCACTCTGTGATTATAAATATTAATTAATAACTTCTGATGTGCTGGTGTCAAATGCGCAAAGCATCAACCGATGGCGTGCAAAGCCAAGCCGCAATCAGGTCAGTATCCAGAAGATCAGTCCATTAAGACAGAGAGGCAGCCTATGGTGGATGAGCAGTTTGAATAAGGTTAGTCTTAAATTGATGAAAACGAAATGACACAAGCGACTGAGCAGAAAAGATGGATAGGAAGAGAGTCATAAAATCTAGGTCCAGCAACCGCTGAACCTAGGTTTTTGCAGTGGTTCTAGTCTTAGGTATCACCAGAGAAAGGCAATCAGATGACTTGGCTGAATAACAATAAGTCTTGGGAGAATAACGATAAGTCTGGAGAAAAATTATATTCTTAAAGGAGATGTCTGCTCTGTGCATGCTCATAGCACACACACGCACACACACACGCCCACAGACACAACTGTATGGGTGTCGGTAATAATCTGCACTGAGGGCGTCTGATGTGTCGATATTAATTAAATCCATTCATTCTTTCAGTCATTCATTCATACAAGATCATCATTTCTACGGTCCTTCTTTCCCCTGGAGAATTCTGCCATAGCTTTTGGAAATATCCCGATACCTGTCAGCTTAGCCAGGTAATTCCATCAAAGCACAATGGCTCCACGCATTGCCTGAAGCCATTGAAAACCTTCTGTGAAACAATGCGACCCATGGACTTCATTCTGTCTTCGCTGATAATGTTACTAATTGGCGCATGTTAATTATTTGAACTGAAATTCCTTGATAAGACCTGAGATCCATCCGTCAGTTGTAGCTTCGGTCCGGCTGTAATGAAGCAGATTCCGCTGGTTTCTCAGCAGCCGCCGGAGACAAGTTCCTAATTAGCAGGGCAACGGTTCTTGTAGATTCCTACCTGAACTGCTTCTCCGTCTTCTTCTTAATGATGTTGTTCCAGTTGTACGACCTGCAGCACTTGATCTCGAGAATTTGCTTCTGAAGCTGTTGCCAACTTGCCTGATTTCTGGTTTCCCTAATTCATCAGATTTCAATCGAATTTCAACGGATTATTATTTTTACTGTGCTTTCGCTTGAAGCGACCTTCAGTTGACGCCTTGGGCATTATGATTGTGGCGCTGTAGAAGTCATTAGATTACATTGGATTACATTAGATACCTGTATGCGAGACATGGTGGTGTGATGGTATGGTCTGTGCCTCATAATCGGAGGGTAGCAGGTTTGAATCTGCCTCAAGCCACTGTGTAGCGACTTTGGACAGGTTGCTCACCCACAGTTGTCTGTGAGGAAGGCAACGGGAAACCACCTTACTCGTCTCATCCCTGGGTGGCATAAATCTGCCTTTGGGCAGAAAACTCGTCACCATCACCTGTATGCTGGTGAATTGTATCGTATCAGTTAATTTGTATAGGGCCTGCTATGAATAAAAGGACTCAGAGGTGTTTCTGGTGTCTATGAGATCCTGCAAAAGAAGTTCCGTCTTCTGAGTGCAAGCTGCAACCCAGTCATTTGGTCGATCGCTGACCTGCATTGTGCCACTGGTGGCCGACCAGCTGTGGGCATTTCGTCGGCCCAGCCTCTCTCTGGCCGATAGCTTTTAATGGCTGTGCTCTGCTACTGGACAGCCTATGTTCATGAGAAATCCATTCGGAAGAAGTTTTTTCTTTACCTAACCTTACCATGTCATATGTACCTCACCTTACCATATGTTACCTTGCCTCGCTTTGCCTTGCCTTAATTTACCTTACCTTACCTTACCTTGAGCTCAGAGCTTTTGCCAGTAGCCTTTATCCAACAGTTGGTGTTTTGGGTTGTACCTTTATCAGGCGTAGAATTTGCTATGGAAACACATTCGGCCTACTTTTTAATTTTTATTCATGTCTGCAAAATAGTAGAAAGCAATAGGAACTATTCACAGGCAGGCAGGCTGGCTCTGACTGACTGACTGACTGACTGACTGACGACTGACTGACTGACTGACTGACTGACTGACTGACTGACTGACTGACTGACTGACTGACTGACTGACTGACTGACTGACTGACTGACTGACAGACAGATGGACCAAATGGCTGCACACTATGCTACTATGCTTTGTAGTGATTTGCTACGTTCTGTACATAACACCTCAGCTGTAGACAGAAAATAACAAGAACATATTATGAATGGGCACAGTTTATCTTATTGGTGTTCTTAAAGGGTAAAAGGTGCTATATAAATAGCCAGATATATATATATATATGCATGTACAGTATATGTACATACAGGCATACACACTTGCATACATACATACATACAGACAGACATACAGCCAGACATGCACATATACATACATACATGCATGCATACATACATGCAAATAATACATACATACAGATAGACATATGTACCTAAAGACAGACATACACACACGTACATACACAGACGTACATACATACACACATGCATTCATGCATACATACATGAATACATACAAACATGCATGCATGCATACATACGTACATACATATAAATATACACAAATATATACATGCCTACATACATACATACTTACATACATGCATACCTACATACAAATGCATACATACATACACGCATACATATATACATACATACAGATACACATACATACATGCATATAGACAGACATGCATACATAAAAACATACATACATACATGCATGCATAGAGACAGGCATACATACAGACATGTATACACTCATGCACACAACATACATTCAGATGCATACGTACATACATACATATGTACATACATACATACATACATGCATGCTTACATACATTAAATCATACATACATGCATACATACATTAAATCATACATACATACATGCATACATACATTAAATCATACATACATACATGCATACATACATTAAATCATACATACATACATGCATACATACATTAAATCATACATACATGCATACATACATTAAATCATACATACATACATGCATACATACATTAAATCATACATACATGGATACATACATTAAATCATACATACATACATGCATACATACATTAAATCATACATACATGGATACATACATTAAATCATACATACATACATGCATACATACATTAAATCATACATACATGGATACATACATTAAATCATACATACATACATGCATACATACATTAAATCATACATACATGCATACATACATTAAATCATACATACATACATGCATACATACATTAAATCATACATACATGCATACATACATTAAATCATACATACATACATGCATACATACATTAAATCATACATACATGGATATATACATTAAATCATACATACATACATGCATACATACATTAAATCATACATACATACATACATTAAATCATACATACATACATGCATGCATACATTAAATCATACGTACATACATGCATGCAGACATTAAATCATACATGCATACATACATTAAATCATACATGCATACATACATTAAATCATACATGCATACATACATTAAATCATACATACATGCATACATACATTAAATCATACATACATGCATACATACATTAAATCATACATACATACATGGATACATACATTAAATCATACATACATTCATGCATACATACATTAAATCATACATACATACATACATTAAATCATACATACATACATACATACATACATACATACATTAAATCATACATACATACATACATGCATACAGACATTAAATCATACATACATACAGACATTAAATCATACATACATACTGCCTTTGCCATCTGAAGCATGGTCGCTAGACCTGCTTCCAACTTTTCTTCTGAAAGGATGTTGATGGGCAGCTTCCATTTCTGGTGCAGCTCTGCAGTCCTCCGTCTGCCGAGGGTCAAAAGCCTGAGCTGCCATACAACGGCCATTACTCCGGCTGAAGCCTGGAGTGGATTCGGATGACATGAAGAACTATTTCTGTAACCTTTTGTTCTTTCCTAAGGTTATGGAAAACGTAGACTTTGTGCAGCAGATGTTGCAATATTTAGAATCATGCAACCTAACATTTTATACATTTTATTGCAATAAAACACATGTATAATAATACATGTAATAATAATAATAATAATAATAATAATAATTTTAGCCTACTTCAACAACATTTTAATTTAACAGCAATTTAACAACTCGTATAATAATAATAATAATAAGCTATCTGCTCCAAAGACTCTCAGTGGCTGTCCAGCGTGGGAACGCCATCTGCTTCTCCGGAACTCTACTGTGAACATATAGGATAACAATAATAATAATAATAATAAAATTATTATTATTATTATTATTAATACTTGGGACGTATATTGTCCCTCATATCCGGAGATGGTAGAGAAACAGGTTACCTTTTTCAATGTTTATCTATAACATTACAGCGTTTCAATGCAGTTGCCTTCCACGGTACATTTGTGGTGCCGAATCCAGACGGGGATTAGCCGTTCCAGATTCCCTCTCTTTCTTTTTCTCCGGAAATTTTTGAACAACCAAGGGATTATACTTACCTTGGTAAAAAAGTAATAATAATAATAATACTTAAGGTAATATTATTAACAAGATAGTAATAGTAGTAATAATAATTTTAATGATAATAATAATGAGATCTACATGCCATATGTGAAACTTTAATGAGATAAATGTATATATGTAGGTGTCTAAACATTCATAAAGCACCTTTTACAACCTCATATAGACGATATAGAGAGCAGTAATGTCGATATTCTTGTGGAAGGTTTCGACTGGTTCGGACTGAGACCTTGGCTCATTCTTCACCTGACTACGAGTTATTTCCTTGGAAGAGTAAACAGCTTAAAGTAATTTTAGAAGTTTGCCAACAGTTAAGAAACGATTGGCCATTTTCGTTCGGATTGGTTGCGTTAGAGACATCTGTCGGGAATAAGAGAGGATCAGCCGATCAAAGGAAACCATGCAAGGACTGAATTGAAAGGGAGAGGAAGACAGACAGACAGACAGACACACAGACAGACACACAGACAAACAGGCAGGCAGAGCAAGAGTGAGCGAGCGAGTGAATGAGTGAGTGGTGAGTGAGAGACAGACAGACAGACAGAAAGACAGAAAGAGACAGGGAGAGAGAGAAAGAGACAGACAGAGAGAGAGGGAGAGAGAGAGAGAAAAGAAAGTACAGGGAGAGAGAGAAAGAGAGAGAGAGAGAGAGAGAGAGAGAGAGAGAGAGAGAGAGAGAGAGAGAGAGAGAGAGAGAGAGAGAGAGAGAGAGTCTATCAGATGCATTAGCTTAAAATCACTCAGCTCTGAGCAGAGTGTGGTAAGTGATACCCGACCGATGATCATCCGACCCTCGCATCCACGTCTTCTTCGGCTGCTGCCGGAGTACAGACCAAATCAATGGTACAATTGAGGCTTTGTTGCAGCTGCCACGCACAAGGAAAAGGCATAAGCTGAAAGTTCAGTCTCAAGAAGAACGCAACCGACACAGACGAAGAATCAACTGTCAAACGAACGAACGAATGCGATGGATAAATTGCGCACATTGCTCTAAGTTGTGTTGGCTGCTGCAGTTAGAGAAAAGGTGTCTACCTACGGATGTTGTTCGCATCAAACGGTATCGTCAGATTTTGTTTCATTGTCATCTTCCAGCTAATGTTTTATGATGTTTGCACATTGTTCCTGACAACAACAATAGCAACAACAACAGCAAGTATTATTATTATGGTAGTAATAATAAACAGATATAAATCAGTTTCTACTTATAGTCTAATTTTTCACTGCTGAGAGATTATTGTTACCTCAGGTAGAAAATAATATTGGCAATAATAATAATAATAATAATAATAATTATTATTATTATTATTGCCAACCAAATAATTAATTAATTATTTAAATAAATAATTATTTAAATAAATAATTATTTAAATAAATAATTATTTAAATAAATAATTAATTAAATAATTATAATTATTTAAATAAATAAATAATTATTATTATTATAAGCCATCGCTTTCCGGGGCATGTTTCCTGATGTTGCTGAGGATGAGGCTTGATTTCCCAGACACCCTTCCACAGCACCGAGAGTAATTTTTCAATTCCTGAGGGATTATATTTACCTCGGTCAAAAAGAATATAATAATAATATTAATATTGGCCCAGATAGCAAACAATGAACTTTTTCAAATTCTGAGCATTGGGTTAAAAGAAAAATATTAATTATAATAACAGTAATTATAATAAAAATAATTATAATAGCGTCACTGCCGTCTGTCTAACTTTTGTTTTACATGACTGCCTTTCGTCTACTTTAGTTCTACTTGACTGACTGTCTAACTTTCACTCTTCTTGACTGCCTTCCAGCTGGCTTTAATTCTACTGACTGCCTTCAGTCTAACTTTCGTTCTACTTGACTTCATTCTGTCTAACTTTCGTTCTACTTGAAGAGTTCTAGCCAGTCGTCCAGAACTCTGTTATTCTCCAGATAACGTTTTAAGTCCTGAGGAATCATTCTACTTTGGGTAAAAATGCTAATAATATTGAGTTGCTGTTATTTCTTGTCATCCACTTGAGACAGTCCAACTCTTTTCAGCATTGAGGGTGACGTTTGTTGATCTCCATCGGAACGAGATTGATCTCCTTTACATTGAGTCTGGGATACATTTTCTAGTCCTGCACTGATTTCCTGTTGGAACCGAACCTGACCATATCTGCCTCAATGAGTTTGTTTTTGATTGTGTGAATTACATATGGTTCAGTGTTCCCTGGTCAAAGCCATAACAAAGACCCCACAACATCAATTTGATACCATTGCATTACATTCATTACACTAGCTATTTGTCAGTCGAAGATATTTCAGAATGTGTTGTACAGTATTGTAAAGTATTACAGTTTTACAATTGTTTATGATAATGCCCTCCTTCCAAAGCTCTGAAGTGCACACATGACCATTGACAGAACATCAACAGAGCTGAGCAATTGTGCACAAAGAACTTGCTCAAGTCTCTACACAGTAACTGCCTCATGGGAGACTCAAACAAGTGCTCCAACCTGACGACTGCTGTGCACCACATTTAATAAGGCAGTTGACCTGTTTCTTGGTCTTTGCTACCCTTCAGTGCCATGAATTGTAATTGTAATTTGAGATTTATAAAGCGCCTCTTAGAGGATAAACTCAACAGCGGTGCTTCCGACCCGAAGGAGTAAACTAACTGTTAAACAGTACAGTCTTCAGGCTCCTGCGGAACACTGAGAGGGGGAGAGAAAGGAGCTCAAGTCGCAATTCTTGAGGGAGACGATTCCAGCAAGTGGGACCAACGTAGGCGAAGCTTCTGGACTGGGCAGTAGCGGTGCTCATTCGAGGGACAAACAGGAGATCCTGAGTGGCCGAGCGAAGGGTGCTACGGCCCGGCAACGAGGAGACCAAAGTGCAGAAATCAATGAGGTAAAGGGGAGCAGAGCCAAGAACACAATTACGCATGAAGGAGAGGATCTTAAAGTGGACACGCTGCTGGACGGGGAGCCAGTGAAGAGTGTCACGAATATAAGATGTGGCCATATTTTGGAATGCCCCCTATGAGACGAGCAGCAGAGTTAAGCACAGATTGCAGCTTTGCAGTGTTGGCTAGTGATAGGCCGGTAAATATGGCGTTACCAAAGTCAACCCTAGTGCAAATGAGGGCATGGACCAGAGTCGAGGTAGCGTGGAAGGAAAGAATGGTGCAGAGCTGACGAAGATGGTAAAAACAAGAGCGAGAGATGCTGTTAATTAACATGAGCAGACAGGGTAAGCTACTGATCCAACACAACCCCGAGATCCCAGACCGTAGTAGAGAAGGAGATATTTTACTCAACCATCGACCACTGACTGTTATCGTACCTTGTACCAGAAAGCCACCTCACGGGGACCAGCTTATTCACAGGCGCTTAGTCAAAAAAAATCGATAGGCAAAAGTGTTCAGTTCCAGGTAAAGATCCAAGAGTCAGGCAGAGAGACAGCATGGCAGCTATGGTAGGTGATGTTTAGGATTGGAGCAGAGAGGGATAAGAGGAAGAAGAGGAGTCAGGGTAACAGCGACGGGGCTGATTGTAGAGCGTGATGCAATCTGAGATCAGGAAAGCCTTTAGGTCTCTTGTTATAGGTGTTATCTGTTGATCTGGAATTTTAGGCAACATAGGCTGTCCCGAATCACTAGGTAGACACTGTCTAAAGGTCTAACTGTAGGAGTGTCAGCCATCAGCAGACATCAGTTTTACGGTGCACTACACTGTATATTTGTGAAGACCAAGTTGAAAAGTTCAAATGTTAGTCTGAAAAACCTTTACACTGAACAAATGTTTTGTTTTACGCCTTGACTCTTCACAGACTGTCTCTTCATCTGTCCTCGGACGATCTAGCTCCTCCATCCTGTCTGTTGTCTATCTCCTCCAGACCTTTTCTCATTGCCGGCATGTAGCAGGTGATAACATGCATGTATGTATGTTTGTATCTAGCTATTTATATAGCACATTTTAAAAAAGGCACCAAATGTGTCTCTTGGTCTGTCATGCTTCAGTGACACAAAGACAGCTAGTAGTCATTTCGTGTAGTCAGACAGACTTTGGATTTAATGGATTTAACAGGAGAGATGAGCAGCTTGAAGGAGAAGTAAGAGGAGCAGGACAGTTTTGGGCTGTCAGGCATTCTCAGTGGCTGGTCGAAACTTTGGAATTCACTGCACAGTTCTGTGCATTATGTTGGTACTTTAATGTCATTCAGGTCTAAACTTACCGTAAGACTCGTCTGTTTCAACTTGCTTAGCCACTGTAGCCTGACTTATGGCTTCCCTGACCTGTCGGATTTTGACTGGGTTTTTCCAGCAGGTTGCCAGCTTGACTACGGATTCACTTAAAGCAACCATCCTTGTTCATTATGATGACGGTGCTATAGAAGTCATTAGATTAGAAGAATAGTAGAAGACAAGTGGAGATCATTTCCCATTGTTGGATACCAGTACTGTTAAATGTAATTTCTTTTAGCAGCTGACAATTTGGCTACAAACTTCACTTATTTTGTACATTATTGATCTTTTGAAGTCATACCACTTTATATGTAAATACTGAAGGTAACTTTTTTCTTAAAGCCCTGCACAAAGTGGAAAAAAGACGTTTTACTTTAGCTGTTTTTTGATGTCAGGTTGGTAACACCTCGAAGAAGTTCTGGTCCTGGTGCTACATAAATGAACATGTAAAGATAACACATGAGTTTAAAATGCGTGTGCAGAAACTCCTGAAGTTTGGTCCTAGATCAATGTGTCAGATCTGATGATTCAGCAATTACAGTGGCTGTCTTTTCCACAAAGAATTGACAACTAACTAGCTGTGATTGCCTACAAATGCCAGCATGGACTGGCTCCATTTTATCTATCCAGGTTCTGCATTCCGGTTGCGACAGTTCCTGGTCAATCTTGCTTACGTTCTGCAACCATTCGAAATCTCAGTTCCAAAGATTTACAGTGCATTTGGCTCTCGTGGATTTTGTTACTCTTGCCCCACAGTGTGGAATGCCTTACCGACTACCATCAAAGATAACACTTCCAATAACAAGTTTTTAAAAGAAGCTTAAAACTTACATGTTTAGTAGGTCTGCTTAGATTTCTGTGCATTGCTATCGATCTATAAGCCATGATATTACTTGATATTCTTAAACCATGTTATCACTCGATATTACTCGGTAGGACTTTTTTAGGGTCATTGCATGCGCCTTTGAGGCTTTTGTTAATTGCGTGCGCTATAAATGTCTGTTTAGTAATAATAATGATGATGATGATGATGATAATAATAATAATAATAATAATAATAATAATAATAGCTTTTCACAGCACTTTTGACATTGAGCATGACATCAGCGAAGATTAGCCATTCCAGAACAATGCAGTCCCTAATTTCTGAAATCCCGAGGGATCATAAGTACCTCGGGTAAAATAATAATAATAATAATAATAATAATGATAATAATAATAACAACAATAGAGTTGAAGGGTGTTTTGGCTGAAGTGCAGACTGGGCTGCTGCAATGCAGGACACTGTTTGGAACATTCCAACTTGCTTGGGTACTTCCCAGAAGGATGGTGGGCTGAGTTGACATCCACCCAATCTTTGACAGATTCTTAGAAAGCACTTTAAATGCTCAAGTACATAAATCATAATCCCAATCGTAATTACACATATGTGAGTAAATACCTGTACATAAGCCAGAGTGATGTATTATGCTGGTAAATGCAGCCTGTTTAACCAGAACTTGTAATGTTTTCTCCTTGTTTTAATCAACATGTATAGTTTGTGACCAGACATTTAATGGCTTTTAGCGTAACTGGCTCAGCTGAATTCACAGGCATCTATAATTATACCTTTTGAGAGGTACTTAAAGGGCCATAAATAAAATGAGTCTGGGTTCAGCATCTTCTGGAAAGTATGTTGTTCCGGGTACACATCTTGTCTTTGGCCAGCATTCATTCGCAGTTGCTGGTCCTACCATCTGGAAATCTTTACCTCTTCATGTTTGCAACTGTCTGTCTTACCGAGACTATCTTTCACTCTATACTGAAAACTTACCACTTCCTATCTGTTTATGGTGCTTAATGTCCCCTATTCCTGGCTTCAGTGTGCACTGCTGACTTTGTAAAGATGGCAGTTGTATTGTACACATGCATACATACATACATACATACATACATATATACATACATACATGCATGGATGCATGCGTGCATGCATTCATTTGATTCACTGGCATTGGGTCAGAGTAAGGTCAGTGGCGCCTTCCCAGATGTAAAGAAGATTGGCCCGAACGGAGTTTTCGAGTTGCAAAGAACCCTCTTGAATGCACCCTTTGGTACTGAATGATGGGCTCAAGAAGCCCATGGATATTCATGACGTGTCTTGCAACAAGAAACTTCATCTGCCTATATCTGTCTCCGTTGAGCTGAACGATTGCCTTTTGTAACATACGGTAAACTGATGCCCATTTATTACCTTCTTTTTTGGACCTCAGCCCTCAGAGGCCTCAAGTCATGGGGCTCAAGGATCTTTTGGGTGATGCATGAAACGACTGCTGCATTCCAACAACAACAACCAGATAACCTTTTCTTGTGGGTTACATGCATATTGGACTTACTACGTCTTAGAAGACTCTTCCATTCTACATACATGTACATACTGATGCAATTGACTCTGTTCAGCATACATTTTCAAACTTCCTTAAAACGCACATGTTTAAACTAGTCAGGTTGTTGTAATTGTAATTGGACGTTTATATAGCGCTACTTCAAGAAAAACTAATCAGAGACGCTTGCTACATTACATATTCATGTATGCAGGGCTTAGAAGAGTTACTCAAAAGGTGCTAAATTAAGTACTTAGGAGATTTACTCAAAAGGTGCTAAATTAAGTACTTAGGAGATTTACTGAAAGGTGGTAAATTAAGTACTTAGGAGAGTTACTCAAAGGTGCTTAATTAAGTACTTAGGAGAGTTACTCAAAGGTGGTAAATTAAGTACTTAGGAGAGTTACTCAAAGGTGCTAAATTAAGTACTTAGGAAAGTTACTGAAAAGGTGCTAAATTAAGTTCTTAGGAGAGTTACTCAAAGGTGCTAAATTAAGTACTTAGGAAAGTTACTGAAAAGGTGCTAAATTAAGTTCTTAGGAGAGTTACTCAAAGGTGCTAAATTAAGTACTTAGGAAAGTTACTGAAAAGGTGCTAAATTAAGTTCTTAGGAGAGTTACTCAAAGGTGCTAAATTAAGTACTTAGGAAAGTTACTGAAAAGGTGCTAAATTAAGTTCTTAGGAGAGTTACTCAAAGGTGCTAAATTAAGTACTTAGGAAAGTTACTGAAAAGGTGCTAAATTAAGTTCTTAGGGGAGTTACTCAAAGGTGCTAAATTAAGTACTTAAGATAGTTACTCAAAAGGTACTAAATTAAGTTCTGTGATAAATTTGTGGCTGAATAACAAATAGTCAATATTGCATGGAGATTTGAAACATGGGTACAAAGGTTAAAGGCAAATGCACCACCAATCTGTCTTCAGAGTTTAGCAGTGGAATTTTAGGGGACAGGGAAGCAGATGGGGAAGAGGTGATGGGGCGATGGAATGAGAAAACATTGTTTCGTCATTGCATATGGATTCGGCCAATAGATATTCCTAGGGTTCACTTCAGCTGATCGAGTTTAGTCAAAACAATTACATTAAGGCCATTGATGCGGGCAGCTTATTCAATTAGGGTCCAGCCAAGGCAGGGTCAGAGGTCATTGGTATCATCCCATGTTCATAACCCTTACTAAAGGATCGATGACCTTGGACAGACCCGTCAAGACAGATGACCATCTCATCTTCACTGGACCTGCATTCGTAAATGGGTCTTTGCAGCTAAGGAAATCAAAGAATGAGTCTGTCGCATGCACAGAACTCTTCAAAGTTTCAACGTTTCTGTGGTGCATCATTTCAAATTGTTTTATGTTTTATCGATAAAATAGATTACGAGTGAACTACTCAACTCATTAATTTAAGAAAGTCTGTCTTATGAAAGTGCTTCATTGTTTATTTTAACAGAGATATTTATTTTGAAACCAAACTTGGCTCTTGTGTACTTCATTTGACTAAGCACCATTGAAAAAGCTGGTCTTCCTGATGCATCTTTTGTGTGGCACTGAGAAATTTTTGGAGACTTGCATTGCAATTCACTAAATTGTAATAGGAAGTGGTACACACAAGTCAGTGAAAAGTACGAGCTGGAGGAAATACCGTATTTTGGGCCAACTGAAACAATGTATATACCTCTTTTTCACTCTCATCAGACTAACCCTTCAAACTTTTGAAGGGTTAGTTTGATAAGAGAAAAAGAAAGTCTATGAGGCATAAGCCTACTGAAACAAAAGCTTGAAGGGTTAGTCCAATGACAGAGAGAGAGAGAGAGGCAGAGAGAGAGAGAGAGAGAGAGAGAGAGAGAGAGAGAGAGAGAGAGAGAGAGAGAGAGAGAGAGAGAGAGAGAGAGAGGAAAAGAGCGATAAAGAGAGAGGATGAATAGGGCCTACACTGAAACAAAAACATCTTGAGTCAAAAATGTAAAGACACCAAGGATTGTGCAGTGCAAACAGATTGTGGAAGTATATTCCTAGAACCCTGGCCCTGCAGCAGAGAACTCTCGGCTGCCAAGAGCAGCATTCACTGAAGATGTGGAAAGAGAAGACAAGCAGAGGACTTATTGGAGTAATGATAAGCCTAAGGGCTAAGCATATTCTGAGGTATTGTGGTTGAAATGAATGTAATGTCTTGTAGGCTGACACACAAGTTTAGAAATTATTTTGTGGTTATGGATCATATGTTAATTGGGTGAACTGTTTTGATGGTCTGTCTTTTAGGTCTTTGAAGTAATCAGTCATCCAGTGGATTGGCTTTTCATCCTGGAAGTATGGTGACAGTAGGTCTGTAACTATGAGAAATGGGAAAGTGTGGTGAATTTTCCATGGTGTGTGCAAAAACTCTTGCCGTCATCATAAACTTTACATTCCTGGTAAGTGTTACGTACAGCTGAATCATAGTTACAGTGATGTGAAAACAGTGACAAAATCTAACCTAATCTAATCTAATTACTTCTATGGTGCTGTTATCATAATGCCCAAGGCATCAGTTGATTGCTTCAAGGGAAACTTAATCAAAATCATAATTCTTTGGAGAAGTCATGTCGAATTCTGATAGGTCAAAGAAACCAGAAGTTAAGCTAGGGTGGGTAAGTAAGTTGAAACTGATGAGCCATAACTTTTGACCTGAATGACGTCACAGAACTGACCAATTGAATAGAATTTTGCAGCTAATTTTAAAGCCGTGGACCAGCAACCGAGAACATTCTGGGACCCAAAACCGTCCTGGTATAAGGAGCAACAAGAGCTGTAGTGTCCACTGATCGAATGCAATATTATTTGTTGGTAAGACGGTTGAGCATGGAACAGACATAGGTCGGCTCATTTAAATGTACCCTAGTACTTTGTGAATTATGACAGATTTTAAACTGCATTATTGCTCGATGGGCAGCCAGTGCAACGAATGCAATTTTTGAGTAATATGCTGATAGTTCCAACAACGACATGAGGCAGTTGCTGGGTAGACATGGCTTCAACCGTCTGATACACCTTCCTTCATATTTGTGAAAGTGAACAGAAAAGAGTGACTGTAATAATGAGATTACCAGGAACTAACGTGGATAGAATCATGTTAGTTTTTAATCTGTAGGGGTCAAAAACTTGCAGAGAAACAGGCGGCTTGACTGATAAGCAAAAAAATGGCCAGTCCTAAAAATGTGAAGTGTACAGTGAGTATAATAGACAAAGCTTACAGCCTAAAGGAGACACATTAAGGATCTTCAGCTTATGGGCCGCCTCATAAGCTCAATGCAGTCAAAGGGTGCCCAGCCTAGAGTAGTTGTGGACCTATGTTAGAATTCTGCTAAAGCAAAGAAGGGGCTCGATGTATGTATCGAAGTTTAGGGAAGTAAAGAAGCCAATTGCTTGAACAAATGGACAACAATATGGGAAACAGGAGGCTGCCAAACCTGTTAACTAAAATTTATAAATATACTAAACCAAACGGAATAAAATAAGATACTTCCTGAATGAAACACTAAACAAACTACTAAATCTATCAGTTTATAAAATTTAAACTAATTTTAAAAGGTGTATGTATAGGAAATTTCACCAGCAGAATTTAAAACAAAAACATTGTGCAGCTTAACTTCCTGTGATAACTGAATGCCACCTAAATCACATTCTTGTGAAAGCAAGAATAATGATGATAGGATAATGATGAAGCAAAAACAATGAAGTAATAACAAGGATACAGTAACAATGACACAATAACAATGACACAATAACAATGACACACTAACAATGAAGTAATAACAATGACACAGTAACAATGACACAATAACAAGGATACAGTAACAAGGATACGGTAACAATGAAGCAATAACAATGATAGAGTAACAATGAAGCAATAACAAGGATACAGTAACAATGATACAGTAACATTGAAGCAATAACAATGATAGAGTAACAATGAAGCAATAACAATGATACAGTAACAATGAAGCAATAACAATGATACAGTAACAATGACACAATAGCAATGACACAATAACAATGATACAGTAACAATGACACAATAACAATGACACAATAACAATGACACAATAACAATGACACAATAACAATGACACAATAACAATGACACAATAACAAGGTTACAGTAACATTGAAGCAATAACGATGATGCAGTAAGAGTGGGACAGTAACAATGACGTGATATAACACAACTATAGATATGACTTGTAGAAATTCCAGGATGGGTGGGCCAATTCGGAAAAGTGGGATGATTTTGTGGAAGAAAATGATGTCATTCTCCAGTTATGGCAGAGTGGTCTGTTTATTAAATATGCTTTTGAATAAAGTAAAAGTAACAGTCTCAACAATAGCAATACAGTAGTAGAACAATTCGTGACTGATATTATGATTATAGGATGATACAGGAAGGATTACTATTTGACTGAGCACCTTTGAATAAGCTGGTTCCCATGGCTTTAATGTTTTGGGCACTGAGAAAATCCGAAGATTACAATTACATTTGTTCTGTTGTAGGACTAGCACAGGTCTGAAAACTGCTATAATGTGCAATTGTGAAAGATGCTGTCCTGAATTCTGTTATCTAGAAATTAGATGACTCTGTACGTAGCAAGACTTGTTGCTTTTTCATCTCATCTCTGGATGTATGTTAATATGTTGTTTCCAAGTAACTGTCGTGTCGGTTGCTGTATGGTGTTCAAGAAAGGTGTTTATTCAATTCAAAACACATTTGATTTTGAACTGTGGCCATGAAGGCGAAAGAACATAGCTTTGACTATAATGCCACCTGTCTGTGGTATGTAGTTCAGGAGCTCGGCATCACTTTGAAGCTTTACCTTTCTTTTTCATTTCATCGATGTATTTTGCTCTGAGCTGCAACAGCAGCTGTTTTCTTGTTCTTTGCCAACTGATAGTTTCAAGGCTTTTGGCCACCCACTGCTGCAACACGTCATTGGATGATGCTGGGATTTATTTGCTGTTGGTCGCTGAAACTTGAGACCTACACGAGGAGCAGATGTGTATTGGGGAATAAGATCAGTGTCTTAAACCAACTGAACATATATCAAATTGTAGAACTTCTGTGGTACTTGTATAAATTATAGCACAAGACATCAATTGGTGGCGCTCCAAAATAGATATACAATCTCGTCATTTCCAAATGTCAGTGCACGAAACAGAAGGGCAGGATGAGCACGCAGAAACGAAAACATCTTGAGTCAAGAATGACAAGATACTAAGGACTTAACAGTGTGAACAGATCGTGGAAGTGTATTCCAAAACCTTGGCCCAGCAACAGAAAGACGCCTGTTGCCAAAAGCAGTATTAGAGACAGACAAACAGACGACCCATTGGAGTAATTTGTAATTTGCATATGCACATTTATATAGCACCCGGTGAAGAAAATTGTCAGGTATTCCCGACCTGACAAAAGCCAAAACCACGATAAAATATAATGGTCTTCAACCACTGACAAAGTAGAGGCAGGAAAAGGACAAGAAGGTCATGTTGTTGCAGGTTGCATGGAAGTCTGTTCGAGAATGAGGGGCCCACCATGGCGAAACTACCGTGTTGCTTTGTGGCAGTAGGCCCTAAGGGACGGAGGGGCAACCAGTACACCTTGTGTTGCAGATTCAAGAGATCTGAGGCCAGTAACAGATGATGTCAGTGAAGTACATAGCTCCCTAAGATCGAGCACAACTGGCCGGGCAGGTTTTTATGCCTCTTACACTCAGTGCATCTTCAGGTGGGCAACCAGTGCAGCTCGTTCCAGTTAGACATACGAACAAAGTTTGGAATCTGACCAATCAACTGAGCTGCAGCGTTTAAAATGGATTGAAGTTTAAAATGGATTGAAGTTTAAAATGGATTGAAGTTTAAAATGGATTGAAGTTTAAAATGGATTGAAGTTTAAAATGGATTGAAGTTGATAAATCCGAAAAGAGGGGGCCCATGTAAATGTCATAACCACGGTCAACCCCTTGTGCATCTGAATGCATGCACCAGGGTAGGAGCAACTTTGGCAGGCAACAGGTGGAGTATAATGCAGACCTAACGCAGATGATTAAAAGAATAATGATACGCCTGAATCTGTTTTGAGGGTACTGCAGTTGCTGACCCGAATGCTATATCTTGCAGGCAGTCACACCTATGTAGATGAACATTTTTATAGCTGCCCATCCAGTCACTCTCCAGGCCTTGGCTTTAATAGCCTAACCATGCTTGCAAGCATCATAACCACAGCACCAAACCATTAGCTGAATGGTTGAAATATTCTGATTGATACTGACAATTTTACATATAACACAAATTTATGTTATTACATTTGTAAGTATTGAAGTAGAATAGAAATGAATGAATACTCTGTGAATATTTTATTTTTGGTTTTGGGATCAGTGAATGAGATGCTGCTGCTGCTGTTGATGATTCCTTGCACCTAATCTTCTCTAGTAGACGATGCAGCAGCAGAGATTATGTCGTCCTTCATGGGGGGGGGGGCTGTTGCTTATTGAGTCAGATTATTCTTCTAATTTCAGTTGTTGGGCTTCGCTGTGATTGGAGCGGGAGTATGGATCCAAGTCAACCGCGACTCCTTGATCTTCATGCAGGTGTTGCACGGCAGCATGACTGACATTCTGCACTACTTCCTCCTGTCCGTTGGCGGCATTCTCGTTGCCATTGGTTTCATGGGATGCTTTGGCGCCTGCACAGAAAGTGTCTGCTTCCTCGGCTTTGTGAGTCAATTAGAATGCCAACAGAAACGTCTTATGTAGGACACATGAAGCCCATACAACAACGTTTCCATATGGGCTTCATATGTCCTACATATGGTTCCATATGGTAGCACATATGCCCATGTGGGCTTCATATTTCCTACCATATGGGACCACATGTAGGACATATTCCCACGTGTTGTTGTTTTGTAAATGCACTTCGCACACTTAAAAAGGAATTTCTGTCAACAGCACACACTATTGTATGAATATGTGTGTATGTACATTAGTATGTGTGTACATATGTCAGGCTGTATGTATTAATGCATGTATGACTACCCACGGCCTGAAGAAAATCCCCGCATAGAGATAACTGGCAATGTATTGTGGAAAGGACAATGCTTCTGAAAGGGGCATGGCACAGATGATGATGATGATGATGTATGATGTAGATGTGTATATATGTATGTATGTATGTGTGTATGTATGCATGTATTTCTGGTTAGCGTATGTGTGTGACTTACAATTGATGCTCAGTTCATCCATCTTAGAGAAAGATTGATTGTTTTTTCCTTGCAGTGTTCATTCTTGTGTGTTCTGATCATCGTTTGTGAGATCATTCTCGGATGTTTGGTGTCATTTATGAGCAACGAGGTCAGTTTATTTGTTTACTCATCATTTTTTATTTGTTTACTTACCATTTCTTTACAGTACACATTACCAGCACAGAGTCAGTAAATCAGAACCCGAGGTTGTGTTGTTTTCAGCGTCAAAGTGGAAGCCTTGTTTGATCCCTACCGGTTTTACCCCGATTTTGGGGTTACTTAGCAGTAACCGTCAGTTTATTCATTTAATCTTTGCACTTACTATGAGTGCATTTTGTCAATAAATCTGAGGTGCAAGACAAGTGGGTGCAGAAATTTCCCCAAGATTGTTGCACAGAGTCAGGCTCAAACCTGCAGTCGTTGGATTAGGGACCAGATGCGCTCCTGAATATAACACCATGCCCCACAAACTGATGAGACATTATGGTGTGGCTCGATTGCTCACAGATCTAAACTGTTGTTAAAGCTAATTCATTTTTGCCTTCCAGCAGACAGTTTTGTCTAATTACTTCAGTAGACCACAGTAATGTCTGGCTATAGGCCACATTCACAGTGAATGTGCTTTATTACCAGACATATACCAGTGTGACGTAAGCACTGAGGCTCTATAAATATTCAAATACTTACTTAACCAGACAACTACAGCAAACCGATACATTCTCTCGTCAATTATGGATGAGAATCCATTGGTTTAGTTCTACGTGTGTGCGAGAGCCTGCCAGTGGAGACGCCTGAGTTCTCTTTTATTTGAGCATCACTGGTGGATGAACTTGCATTTTTCAAATCAGGCTTTAACATCATTCATTATAAGAAGAAGTGCCTTGGATAGAGGCCCTTAATAAGTTCTACATAAATCTCCATATACATCGTTACAATTTGTTGTTTGAGGCAGTCTAGCAGGACACTGACCAGTTGAAAGATTTAAAAAATATGCTACCACATTATTCTCTACTCTTTGTACAAATGCAGCTGGACTCATGTAGAGCAGCATAACATCAAGCACAGCTAGTGATGAACAAAACAGAAATCCAAAATAACCAAAACAGACATCCAAGACCATCCGAGACCAACAAGACTTGTCAGCAGAGTGGTGCAAAGGATGACAGCAACCTGACAACACAATCCAGGTTGACAAAACTTAGAGAGGTCGGCTTTCCCGCCCATTGTAAAGATGGCATACATCAGTTAGGGTCTATACCCAACTGTCCCTCAGTTAGCAGCCATATGTCACAATACACACATACTGTATCCTGCCAGGAGGCTGGCCTTTGTGGCTGAACAATTATGGATCTTGAGCAGTCATGAGCACCGTTGTGTTGTGGCCTCCACTGGTGTGGACATAGTGTATGTTTGTTTTTGGTGAAGTTGTTTCAGGTGATGTTGACTGGGATGCAGTACAGACTTCAGCATCACTACAACACAACAGCTCGGCCTCTGCCGACCAACAGCTCAGCTTCAGATAGGAATAACGTTACTCTCGCCTGGGATCTCCTTCAGGTCAAAGTAGGACTCTTGAGTTTTTCAGCTGAAACACCTTTGCTTACCTTAATGTCAGGGTAAGGCTGTTGGCAGTTTAATATTTCAGCTGTTATTTGTCCTTCTTAGCCTCTTCCTTAAGAAGGTGGATGTGCAGCGTAAGTAAAGGTCCTATGTCCCATAGGGTCTCGGAGGAGACGCCCATTGGATGAATTCCAAGGTCCTGGATGTGGGGCCAGCTCTTCACAGTATTTGCCGTTGAGGTACCGGCTTGTGCTGGTACCACATTACACTGTTTGGTGACAGAGGCATGGTGTACACAAACAACTCGCCTAGGGTTGTGACACAGAGTCTTCGCAACAGGCTCAAGCTCAGCCTTATGGTCACAGACCCTATGCCAATGCACCCATCGTATTGCATGTCAGAAGAGGATATGGCTTAAATTTAGTGTATATTTTTGGCGTGCCCTGCGACTTTTGCTTGAAATATTCAGGACGGTTTGAGTCATATTGTTCTTGGTCCAGACTATATTAAGATATCTGATGAGTTGATTGTCAGAAACCTGTGTTACTTAAGACTATTCTGTTTATGTATTTGGAGATCTATGAGGTACCATTTGAGAACTTGTCAGAGTTGCTGAAACATGGCTGTCTAAGGGATCAAAAGAAGTATATGGACATAAGACATGACACTTAATTTATGTGGTGCCTTTTAAGGCCTGTAAAAAGTGCTGCATGACTGAGTTGAAACTAACATTGGTTTCGTGGCTTGTAGTTCAACTGCTGTGGTGTTCTCGGTCCTTTGGACTACCGTCTGAGCATCTGGTACAACCAGACAAATGATGCAGATGGAGAATTCGTTCCTGCTTCATGTTGCCTTGTCGACGACGACTCACGGACGAATGAGGAGGATGAGGAAGTGGAGGAGGGCAGATGCCAGGTCGAGGCCGTCCTCTATCCACGACGCGAGACCCGCTACTTACAACTGAAGACCAAAGTAAAGGCTACTAATCTTATCTAACATAATCTAATCTAACAACTTCTGTACCTCTGTAACCGCAATGCAAAAGGCAATCAGGCTATGGTCTTTTCAAGGGCATCTGTAGTAAAAAATCATAATACGTTGGAGAAACCCAGTTGAAATCCAACAAGTCACAGAAAGGTAAAATCCAATTATTGACACAATCCAATTACAAACTACTATTCAATAATTGTAAACACATTTCACAAGTAAAAAATTAATTCAGGCCTCTCCTTCAGAGATTCAGAACGGTTTGATTCATTTGACCCTGTACTGAGATGAATTGGCTGCCAGAAACCTATATTGCTTAAGACTTGTCCATTTCAGCTTGCTTACCCACTGGAGCCTGACTTCTGGTTCCCATGACCGATCAGACTTCAACCAAGTTCTCCTTTGGATTACTATATTAGAATATGTTTCACTTGAAGCGCCCATTAATTGGCGCCTGGGGTATTATGACATCAGCGCTACAGAAGTCATTAGATGAGATTAGAGCTTGAATAAATGAATGAATATTAAGAGATTAACATGCCAGGCATAAAAAAACTTGAATGAGATGGACGGTCAGTCGCTCAGAGGGAGACTGCCAGTAGCAAAGGAGGCGAAAGGTGAGCTTAGAAGATAAAAAGCTTTGAGTTGCCGCTTGAAGGATGAGGTTGATGGAGCAGAGCTTATAATGAGTCAGCCAGGTTGCAGTATGCTTCACTTCCGATGACAATTTGAGTGCATGCTGATCTATCAGAACAAAGCCACAAATAGGACTACTGTGTCGATAGAGTTTTGTAATACCTAACTGTTGTAAGTGTAAACTGTTATTTTTAAGTTACTTTTTGTTTATCTTCGTCAGGGATGTCAGCTCATGATTATCCAGTGGATCTCAGAGAACAGATCACCCGCAATATCAGTGCTCTGCTTAATAGCAGTTGTGCAGGTAAGTACAAGATCTGTGCTTTTTAATGGTCCATTGAAGTGTCTTCAGATTAGAATAGATTCTTGTTTGTTTTTCATTTGTCTTCATCAAATATAAAATAACTCCCTTGCTTATGTAGTTCAGCCTTTAGCTCCCAATTTCACACTCTGATCAGAGATTCAAACCCTATCTGTGCTGATGGGGAAAAAGTGTAGACAAGCAGAATTTTGTAGTAGTTGTCTTTGGCTAAACAGTCTTAACAGGAAATCTATCATCCCATAGCTATCATTCCTCAGGCTTTCCAGTCGAAACCAAGCCCGGCCTCTTTAAGAAATCTAACTTTGATTGACACAGTCTACAGCCTTCTCATTTCTCTCAACCTAAACACAGCTGCCTGTAGCAGTTCCTCTGTCTCCTTCCCTGTCTAGTCTCCTGGCAGCTGGATCTTGTTTTCTCTGAACAATTAAGCCTCTCTGACTTGAAACAGCAGCGCTTGTGAATAAATAACCTGGTGCCCTCTGCTTAGCTTGTATATCCTACTTAAAAATTTTTGAGTTTATGATTATGGATCGATAGAAATAGAGGTTCCGTTCAAAAGTGATTGCTAGTAAGTTTTTTGTGATTAACTGATTGCTAGTAAGATCTAGTTTTTTGTGATTAATTGCAGGTCGTCAATTTATTTTCATCGTGCATTTTGTTGAGTTCGATTCGGAAGAAGATGTCGGATTATTCGTGGAGTGACGAAGAAGAAGAAATGGAGATGGAATAGAAATCGCACTTCAATTACAATGATGTGCAGAGATTCCCGATGCTGTTTTGAACTTACTTGATTGACACTGATTGACTGTAGGCAATTGAGTGTGACCAGGTTAAGGGAACAACGTTTGTATATTGCATGTCCAATGGTTGCGTGGATGTGGGTGCCTGACCTTCGAATTGCCTCTTGAGGTGGTTTTATCAGTGAGTTGCCAGCTGGCTTGGCCATTTCTAACCTTCTCTAGAAGATTAATCAGTTCACAAACAGACAGGACACTTGGACAGGACTCTTAAAATCATGGGACACGTTTTAAGCAGTGTGTAGAGAGTTTCAGGAGGACAGCATGCTGTATAAGCGTCCAGAAACACACAAAGCAGGCCATGTCTTCTATATTTGGAGGAATTGACGTGATTAATGCCCTTATGTGATTGACGATGCTGAACAGCGTGCAAATGATAATGTACTGAAATTCAATACAAATTCCAAACTTTACAACAATTTTAGTGATTTTTTATTCATCACTCCCAAATTCAAACCTCACTCCCAAATTCAAACCTCCCTTTAGAGAATTCTCTTATTTGTAAATTGGAGCTTTAAATTTAAAAATTCAAACATTGAATAGTATAAGGCTTCAATCATGTTCAACTCCTCAAACAACTTGTGAAAATCCTAGGGTTTGATTTTCGGCCAAAACTGAGTCACGTTCCTGTGATCACGACGCGTACATTGTTCAGTTGAGCAAACAGGATTCGTAAGTGGGAATCATGTATTTGATGTTGATGAAGGCATCGTCACCTCCACACCGTTCAAACATCTCCAGCGTTTCGCTTATGAGATCCCCAATGTTTTGGCGTTTCCTCTGGCTGTACTCGATTCCATCTCCGAGGTTCACTGCACATAACAAAGAAACATATTCGCAGAGTAACAAAATGCTCATTTGCTACATTGCTCAAATTAGATGTGGTTCTGAAGTTGATGGCACTTGCGATAGGTTCCTAAAAAGGTGCTGTATAATAACCCAGATGCATCAATATATCAAAGTAGTTATACAGCGCCTCTAAAAACCTCTTAGAAGAGCTTCTTATACAGCTACATATAACTGATCTAAACGGCTGCCGCTCAAGGGAAACAGATTATCTGTTGAGCTGAATCACGTGACACAGCATATGCATTCAGTGGAAGATTGTTCCAAGAGGGGTCATGCACGTAAAGCCCAATGATGTTTGGAAGCAGGGAACTTGCAAATCTTCATGGACAGCATACATACTTGCAGGCAGGAAATCTGGTCAAACCAAAGATTCACTCTGCATCGTTGGTCCTTGAGGATTTCACTATTCCTGTCCTGCGGCTTGGAATACTCTGCTGACTAAGGACAAGAACAACACACGCTGCCTGCCCCCCACTTGTTTGCCAGACATGCATTGTCCCCAAGTACTGGTGTGCCATCGGCCAACACCTGTATATGTGAACTATTAATAATAACGGCAATAAATAATTTAAAAAAATTTACATTTACATTTGATTAGCAGTAGTTATGCAAATAATAAGAGTCAATATTATATTTCACCATTTAAATGCAATATGTTGGTGGTCACTGAGAGTATAAGTGGTAAGTCAGTTTGTTGCACCCAAGTGAATTGACAAGCAATGCTGACCGTTTTTGCATCGGAAGACGTTAAACATGGGAAGGATTTGTCTGTAGTAGGGAACCAGAGCTTCCCCGATCATTTCTCCAGAGACAACCAGATGCTGCAGGACCTTCATAGTGATGCACATGATCTGGTGATTCCGTGTACTCAGAGCGTCTGCCATAAAACAGACAAGTCCAGTTAGAATCGACAGCCAATATTAAATGTTCAACAAGTTCTTTCAGAATCATTTAGAATGATCAGTAGAGGCTGCTGTGAATGGGCAAATCCATTGGACATTTTTCTTGATTCTATGTGGTGTTCAATTCCCAGTGTTGTATGAAAGTACAATTCATTTTGCACGCATCAAACTGAATAGAATGTTTTCTGGTTTTTGATGGATGTGGACGAATTGTGCTGTCACTAATTAATCTCCAACATTCTGCAGCGACTGCAGCACCCTATGCTTGTGATGACGAGTCCAATTAATTACTGATGGCAGCAGGTAAACAATTTGAGATTACCTCAAGTACTTGTAGTTAATGTTGATGAAATCTTTTAGTTAGTTATCTCAACATAGGGGCTGTACAATAGTCTAATTGTTCGCATGCTCAACTGTCTACCCTGAGGTCTAGGATTCAATCCTGCTAGTACAGAATATTCTAAGATTTCTGTTGCACTTTGACCCTCTAGCCAAGTCGGCTGTAAAATGAGCACACTGCCATACAAACTGTCGGTGAAGGACTTACTTTTGATTGGTATGATTAGCTGTGGAATGACAGGCAGAATCTTTGAGCCGCCATGTTCCAGCAAGTCGTGAATGCCCTGCCTGGCAAAGAACTCGTAGGGAAAGTCCAACTCACAGAGGCCGTCGAAAAACAGTGGCAAATAGTGATGGTAGTCCAGTTTTTCAATCTCAACCTTTACACAACCAAGCATCGTTTGTAAGTTGCACAGTAGATGCTTGAATGGCTTGCTTACTTAAAGTCTATGCCAGAGCCATCCCTTTTTTCTATATAGCACTGCTTACATCTTGCAATGACCAACACCTAAAACAGTTTACCCAGTGGCGGCTCCAGGATTGCTTGCATAGGAGGCTACAGCATTTCCAGAGGGGCATCACATTCTGGAATTCCGCCATGCACAAGTCTCGTCTGAGGGGCGCCCGCACATTTACCAAGAGGGGCGAACTGCCGCCCCATAGCTAAATCCGCCTATGAATATACACGTGTCAATGTATCTATACCTATAGGCCAACCTGCTATACAGACAGACGGGCGGATGGACGGACGGACATTATTTCTGCATTTAATATTAAGCGCCACTATCTAATGACTAAGCATCGATTGATGGCGCTGAGCAACTATGAGTGACTGACTTGCTCAAGGTCTTTACACAGTAACCGTATTTATGGGAGGCTTGAACCCGTACTCTCTGCATTACAAGCCAAGCGCTCTAGCCAATCGGCTACCATGCTCCCAAACATAAACAGACCAACACCGACAAACAGACTTATATCAGCACACAAACAAGCAGACAGACAGACACACTAAGAGACAACAGGTAAACAGATACACTATAAGACTGGCGAACAGACACAGTGACACAGACATCCGTTAATGGATAAAGACAAACAGACACAGACAGGCAAAGATACAAACAGACATGCAGAAACACGTATTGAGATAAACAAAGACATAATCAGACAGAGATACGACAGACACACGACTGATTGACAGATTCGATGATTAATTGCCATACCTGCCAATTATTGACATGGCCTTACTTACCTTCCAGGCAATTTTGTTTCCGAGTGTGCTGTGTTCAACCAGAATGGGGAAATCTCCTCTCTCGTAGAACTTGCGGAAGTTGGTAGGATCAGAGTCCCGTCTTCGATAGGCGCCTGCGCTTGGTGGACCCCCGATCTTCAAAATTTAAACATCGACCTCAAGTTTAACCTCATCCCATCTTCTAATCACCTGCTCTACTATTTTTGTAAATTTATTCAATGGAGAAGGGGCTTCTATTACATGTTGACTTCTGCCCTTTCCCTCTGTATTTATTATTTTGTTGTTGTTGCTGCTGTTGCTTCTGCTGTTGTTGCTGCTGTTGCTTCTGCTGTTGTTGTTGCTGCTGCTGCTGTTGTTTAATAATTAGGAGAGCAAAATTGTCGGGAGACTGTTAATGACATTTGGAACGGCCAAATCTCATCGAGTTATTATTTTTGTTATTATTATTCATCGATATCATCATCGTCATCATCACCACCACCACCACCACGCAAAGTTGAAACTCACACATCGGAACATTCACACATTTTTCGAGTTACTGATTGATCAGCTGATTGAATGAATGATGTGGTGTGACTGATGAGCTGTGACAGACTGAGCTTTGTACCCACATCGAGGTGATCGGGTCGAACGGTGAATGCGTGGACCCGCGGACAGTCCGTCTTGAGCGACAGAGGATTGATACACACGTCCTTCTTCTTTCGGTAAGACACCGGTCCATGAGCACAGGTCGCCATTTTGTCTCAGATACGACTAAACTCGGCGCGCAACGATCAACAACTGAACAATAATTTTACTTTAATTCCTAAGAAAAAATTGCCTCTCTAACTAACAACGTCTCTTTTTGTTCATTTTCTTTTTTAAACTGCATCCAACTAAACAACTGGTTTACCTCCGATCCAACAAACGTATTCATGACAACCGTTAGAAAGGTTGGCATGGTAACGTCTGTTGCGTAATTATCAGGCGCTTGGCTCACTATTTTCTCCGATGTCTTTCTCTCTCTCTCTCCTCGCTATCTCTTTGTTTCACTCTGTCTTTCTCTCTCCTGATCACTCCTAAGTATCCCCTCAAAATCTTTCTCCCCTAACTTTCACTCCCTCCCTCCCTCCACCTCATTCCAATGTCCGTCTGTCCTAGATAATTAGGCTTAATATCAAGGAGTCTGTCTCAACATTTTTGAAGCGTGCATCTCGTAACACGCACACTTGACCTAACCCAGCCATCCAGCCAGCCAGCCAGCAACCAGCCAGCCAGGAATATGAAGTGGTAAGGACGACACGTGTAACCTGTAAACAGACGAAACTGCTATTAGAACCAAGGATTTTAAGAACGTATGAAGAGATCTCAAAATTTCCTGTTTTGAGATTTATTGCAAGCAAATAAACGCCGCAATAGATTTATTTGAAACAAATAAGTAAATGCACTGAGCATGTACAATCGACTTGTCCAGGACTCTCGGTTTTAACCTCTTTATTCTCATCAGCTGCTCTCATCAGCCATCATAGTTTCATGATCGATTTTAAACAGTCAACACACATAACTAAAGAAAATGTCCCAAAACAAAGATTCAAACACAACCCAGGTACTTCACAGCTGAAATCAAGCCCACAACATAGAATGATGACTTCAGCAATTCCATCCATCACTCTGTAGACCTTACTAATATTAACTTGAGTCACACCCTGTCAGAACTGTTAGACAGCCATGTTTCAGCACCTCTTCTATGAGCTTCTAAACATGTCCTATATGAACGTTCCAATACATACATACAGCCATTCTGTACTTATTTATTTAGCTCCACTAGACAATGACTAAGAATCAGCCGACTATGCTAGGCAAGTGTGCATGAAGGATTTGCTCACGGTAAGCAGTTACCACCTCAGGGCAGAGCCTTTAACCAGCATGCAAAACATGCAACTGTGTGGGGGCCCCTGCTGATGGACGGAAGGCTCCAGACAGAAACTAATGTAGAATTCATGACACCAGCTATTTTTTCACAGAACCAAGTCACAGGTTTTCTTTTTCAAAGAAACTGGTGACAGAAAACACTGAAGACGTAAAGGCCACCCACCCTCTGGGCACCAGCCAAAAATATCTGCAGGACGACCATAACTGCAGAAATGAATGAGTCAAACATGCAGCAGCCAGCTGCTTTCACATACTTTCCAAGCTTATGAATATGATTCCTACACTCTGATTACAGTAGTACGTCTCTACAGCATCCCGTCATCCCATGTGCAGTATAAGAAAGATCCAACGTGTATCGTTTGCATGGCCATTGTGAGAGGTCAATGTTGTTCATGCCTCCTCCTCCAATTCAGGGGAGGAGGCATGAACCCATACACTTCGCCTTACAAGGCAAACACTCAACTAATTGGACATTGTGTAACATAATGTAAGGTTTATTACATGTAATGTAAGGTTTATTACACGCTTCGTCAATGTTGTGTATGTATGTATGTATATATGTATGTATGTATGTATGCAATTATCAAAACACTCAATATAGAGCTTTGAAAGTACCTCACAAAAACATTAGTCATCATAGGCATCAGACACAACACAGAATAAAGTATTGCCCAAATCACAAAAACCCAGAAACCAGGAAAACAGCAAACCTGCTTACACTCCGCCACAAAATAGAATTTGTTCCAGTTACAAAACCGTCAAGGCCACAGACGCATGTTCCACATATATCACATTATCTGCCATCACCATCACATTAATGAAAGCAAATCATCGGTTACAAATGTCCTACACGGCATATTATTCTGGGGCTGATGGACCTCTTTCAGCTGAAGCATAAAACAAATGGACAGTTTCCCATAAAAAAACGTGTCACACAGGGTCTATGACATCAACTGAACTTTACCAAAACATAACAATTAGTTTGTTCTGTAAATGGCTCCATATAAATTGACAAATACAAAACAATCTAAAAGTGTAATTCACTTTGGCAGATCCAAAGGGCAACAGTTGTCCCAGTCCCTCCAGATGAGTTTAGGGGACAGGGGCATTGGCCGCAGGGACCATGTGGATCAACCCTAGCACATCTGCTTTTTGATTGATGCCATGTGCATTATCATAACAGCGCTACAAATGTCACCAGATTAGATTAGATTCTTTGTGCTCAGACGGAGGGAGGCATGGCTGGCCGGTTAAACCCCCAGTATCTGCCTCGACTAGCCACATGCCATTGGGGGGAGGGGGCAAGAGTACCATCCACTGCAAACAACCCCCACACTGCTACGTTTCGAATGTCAACAGAAGAACGGCATCAAATCTATTATCAAGCAGCACACACCTTTTGGCAAACAAATATGACTGTAGGTCTCTGAAGCTTTGAACTGCGCATAAAGCGGCTCCCTGGCACCTGACTATACAATTCACCGTTTAAACAAGACAGTTAGGGCAACTACAGCGCAGTCACAGAGTTCGAGATTCCAATTCGCTCAGGTCAGTTTGCTGTAGCTCGGAGGGGCAAACTTTCGACGAATGTACTTGAGGATAAGCAACGGAATACAGCTGACAGATGTCGCCACTAGGACTTTCCACAAGAAATCCCACGAAAGCAGGAAATCAACATCTACAAAAAAACAGAAACACAGCATCTTGTATCATGTAATGTATGCATACTTCTAGACAATGTTTATGCACGTGTGTGATGCGTGCATGCATATGAGGCATGTTTACAGGTGCAATATAAGGCTCTTGTAAATGGTGCTATGGAAATAAGATCCAAACGCTAGAAATAATTTCTGGATAGGTCCACATACTGAAAAATATTTCCAAGTTCAGTTAGGTCGTAACAACAAACTGGAATTTTCCTGATACACTGCAAATTGAAATACGGTTTTATTGATTTTGGCTAAGTGTTCTGAGCTCAGAAGTTCCAGGAAGTTAACTCTCGGAAAATGACCAGTAATATATGATTTGGTCACAGGTTCATTAATAGACTAATAGGAATGTGGACTTTAAGCTTGGATTCTCACAGACTAGTAGGAATCATTCCTAGACTAGTAGGAACGGGAATATTACACTGAAGCAATATAGCAAGACTTGTCTAAGGCCCATATAATAGATTGTACAGGCCCGTTGAGAAGTGTAGAATTGCTAAGAAGCCCAGAAGCCCGGCTACGGTTAGTAAGCAAGTTGAAACAGAGAAGTCGTGAATATATATATATATATATATATATATATATATATATATATATATATGTTCAGACCTGAATGACATTAAAGAAATTGACAGAATGCTGAGAACTGGGCAGTGAATTTCAAAGCTTGGGACCGAGCTGCGTATGAATTAGTAAGATTGCAGAAAATATTACCGAAGTAAGATTTAAATATGAAGAGTGACGCGATGTACAGTCCGAGGCTGAGGAATTCACCGACGATCATCAGGTAATGCCAGGTGCGAACGGTCAGCGCAACCATCAGCAGCTCAGTCAGGATGAGTGCTGTGAAAGTTATCGAGACGATATGAATGAAGTCAGCCTCAAACAGGAAGAAGGCGAGGAACATGATGATTCCACCTGTCAACAACAACAACAGCGATGGAGAGCTCTGCAGAAACTAATAACATTCAGACTTGGAATATTATAAATACATTAACTAGGGTCACCCACAGTGCTTTCATATTTAAAAGGTATTACATTAAATGTCAGATAACTAACTAACTAGCTCCCATGCATAGCATCTGCACTCGAGTTGAGCAAAATATTCCTTCTGGAGAAAATTTCCTGTGGTTTTGTTAGCTATGGACCATAAAAGCAACTGCCAAACACTGTCCTGATTTTTGGAACTTTGACTCAGCATACTGCCTTTTCTAAACAGCCTTTTTATCTCATATAATTGGCTCATGTTATGTAATTCTGTGCTTATGTAATTGACTAGGCATGTAATCATGCTATCTATGTAATTATGCACTGAATTCTAGTAATTAAGTCATGTAATTAAGCAGGCATGTAATCATGTTATCCATGTAACTATGCACTGAAGTCTAGTGGTTAGCATGGTGGACTGTCAGCCCTGAGGCTGGGGTTCAAATCCCGCTTAGGCAGAATGGCGTTTCCAAGGTTTCTGCTCCATTAGTGCCTTGAGTGAACTCAGTCATAAGAAGAGTATGCCAACTGTCGGTGGGAAGATCAGGCAGCAAGGTAGATGGCTGACCTCCCACCCTCGTATTCCCAAGGCCAAGAAAAGTATGGAAATGAACACTTGTACCCGTGGCTGCCTTCGAGGTTAGCTTAAGAAACTGCACTTCTTCTTCTATGTGCTTAAGAAAACATTGAAAGAATTGCAATTTCTCTAAAGCATATAGTAATTCGATAGATACCTTGGTAAGTACTGATCAGCACCCACATGAAGAACGTTCTGTAGTTGAGTGATCTACCCTATCAATATCAGAAAATAAATCCTATGACCAGATTCAGTGGATAGTTTGATATGCATGAAAAGGTTTTAATAAACATCTAAAACTGTTTGCCTACATTACATTTAAAAAGTTACTACAGGTGCACCTGGCTGTCTGTTTGTCTCTTTGTTTACCTCCTTCTCTGATCCTTATTTGAAACAGCATGATAAAATTTTCCAGGACAAGATTATTATTTTGAATTGTCAACTTCTACAGCGTCTTTGTCTAAACCACAAGGCATCAACAGATGGCATACCAAAACCAAGCTGTAATCAGGTCAATACCCAGAACGTCAGTCCACAGAGACAGCCTACGGTAGATAAGCCAGCAGAGAAAGGTAAGTCTTGAGCCAAGAAAAAAATGACATAAAAGTTAAAGGGCGAGAATTCTAAAATTTAGGTCCAGCAACAGAAAAAGCTCATTCACCAAGAACAGTTCTAGTTCTCAGTACAACCAGATAAAAGGCAATCAGATGACCTAGTTCAATAGTTATAAGTCTGGGGTTGGAGATTGATTTTAAGTACTGCAGTTGGCTACAATTCAACGTTTTATAGGCTATTAGTCCCAATTAGAAACACATCATATTCGAATGGGAAGCCAATGCAATGCAGTCAGTACAGAAGTTACACAATGTGTTGTCAGGCATGACTCTTGCCAGTGAGTTCTGAAATCTACGGAGCTTTGCATGATGAACTTTGTGATACTAGTAAGTAGCTAGTTAAAACAACTGAGCAGATTGGAAACCAATGCATTTGCCAGAGATATTCTTGAAGACACAGGAACCTAATGCATAACTGCTACTCAGAAGATCTGTTGGAAGATCCACTGCCAGAGTTCCAGTCACTGCATTCAGTCCAGAGCCCATCATCTTTTGATGGGCTCATCAATTCATTGCTAGTTCAACGAATAAGTCTAACATTATAATAGTTTTACAAACTGGTAACGCAATCTCCTCAAGATCTCAAGTTCAGCTGTAATTCAGCCTCAACAACAATAAACTGAGCCAAATACTAGCAATAACAAAACACCAAGTGATCCACTTGGCTTCACTCCAAGATGATGAATAGTCCTAACCTTTGTCAAGTCTTTGTAGAGTTCTGGGTAAGTCATGGCTATTTCGGACGAAACGTCCTTGTCCAGAACGAGTGAAAACACTGGAAAGTTGGTGAAAATTGTGGCATATCTGCAAAGGACAACAAGACCACAAATCTAGTATTTCAGATGGTTATGGTAAAATAAAAAAATACTTTGAAACAGAAGAAGATTGTATTCTTGTTGTGTAGAAACTAGAGGTGACATAAAAAATGAGGGCAACCAAAACAAAAACAAACCGCGTTAAAAAAGATAACACCAAAATTTCAAACCTCAAATACATTCAAACCCAGAGGGGATGCCATTAAAACCTGAGTACCAGAAACATATAGGATTTTTGCAAAGAGAAACAGCAATATGAAAATATATTTAAAAAACAGACTAGTGCAAAGAAGTGCTTATAATATAGTTTTCCCAGAAAGCAGCACTGTAAATGTGCAAAATGATTACGAAATTAAAGTTTACATAATACAAGACACAGATGACCATCTCCAAAACTGATGGGTTGTTTGAGAGACTAACCCGACCATCAGGAAGCCGGGAAACAAGGCAATAGACGCAAAGTAGAAGACAGCTGAGAAGACGGCCTGCATTGACGAAATGATGAGGCCTCTGTGTATGACGAACTGACTCAGTGACGCAGATCTTTTGTAACTAAAACACACAAACCCTGATATATTTCGGCTGAAGCACAAACACAACAGTAGTATCTGTCTCTTCCCGATTACAATCACAACTTGATCTTTCTTGGACATACTAATTATCAGTAGACCTGAATTAATGCAAAGATCTTAAAACATTTTAAAAGGACACAAAACAATTTAACAATCACTTTTTTCAATATTCTACATATAATAGCAGACATAAATTCATCAAACCCATCGCTCGCTTGGTGATCACCCTCCATTTCTTACTAACTTTAGACTCTCTATCTAAATTTGGTCTACCTCTTCTCCTTTAATGATCTTCAATTTATCTCCATGACCACACCTTTAAAGGTTACTGGAATTCTGCGCTACAGCCAGACTACATATAAGTGGCTCATGATTTCAAAGGCGAGATATCCATCGGTATAAGTGGTTCTCAAACGACAGCAGCACAGAGAAGGAGATTGATCACATCCTTGTTAACACCCGATGGAGGATGCCCAACGGACGCTTTCAACAACTTCAAACAGTTCCAAAGAGGTCTATAAACAGATCAGCAGCCCAATCTTGGTCTTGGATGGAACATGCCTATGCTCTAAAGTGGCAAAGTAGCAAGATGGCACGAGCATTACGAGTCACTGTTCAACAGCTCACCAGCCAACCCAATTGATGAGCACCAGGATGAAAGGTTTTGGTCTGGAGATCAGAAGGAATAAGACCACAATGAGACCACTTCAGATTATCCACCTGGTCAGTTACTTTCAACGGCTGCAGGTGACAGGTTGGATGTTGTTGAGGCCTTCATTTACCTCGGCAGCCAGACACTGCCCAGTGGTTCCAGCACACAAGAGATCAAACATCAAAGTGCTATCACCATATCCTTCATGGTCTTCCTGGATAAAAACTGCTGATGCTCTACACCTGAGCTGATTGCCAAACTACAACTCTATAGACTGCACGTGCTACCAGTTCTCCTCTACAGTTGCAAGACAGGGTTGACCACAAAGGCCCTAAACAAGAAACTTGACACCTTTGATACGTTGCGCTTCAGTAGAATCCTTCCGATTGCCTACTACACAGACCACGTGAGCAACATCACAATCATCAAAAGAAGAGCGATAGTACCAGTCCCAGACACTGTCTGAATATGCAGACATGTGTTTTCAGGCATACTGCTCGTGCTCCAGATGTCTCCATGACTCTGTGGGCCAGAGTCACGAAGACAGATCTTGTATAACTGAACTTTGGCCTTCATACAGCAAGGAGGAAGGCTCAGGAAAGAACAGCTTGGCATTGCATTGTCGAAACAGCCACACTCAGCTGAGTTCACCACCCGAGAGAGAGAGAAAAGACACCTTCTGCACTCTGAGAATCTTCCTTCCTCAGCCACGTTCACCCTGTCCACAACTACCAGTACATGTGCTCTAGAGGCAACTGTTTGGGATGAAATAAAAATTTCAGTAAGATGCCAGCTTCAGGAGAAACAGTGGGATTTCTATGTATGTTTTGAGCTTATGATTCAAATGATTCAAATATAAACATTGCTGAGCATTTACAAAGACTGCCGTGGAGCAGCACTGACCTGTTTCTTCCATGGACGAGTAGAAGCCGTCCAAGGTAACTGAATTGCATGATAGAAAAGTCGGCTGCAAGAGCCGCTTGTTTACCCTCCTGTTACAACAAAATGGCATGTCTTTATTTTTTTATCAAAACGTGTCAGTTAGTTTACTGAACACCAAATAATGTGCCGATCTGCTAGTGCCTGTCATCTTGTAATTACAGGAACTAGCAGATCGGCACATTTGCCATCAAAGGATGAATTGAAAAGGAAACAAATGTTCTACTGTCAAAGCGACAGTTTCCACAAGCACTTTAGCAGATTTAACATTACATTTTTCTCTCACCATGTCAAAAATCAGTTGTACCCTCTTCTTATGATTCTAAGACAATTAAACTGTTCAGTATTGGTGGTCTGTTCAGTAGCACACTGTATCTGCGATCTGATGATTTTGATTTGATCCTGCTGAGCAAATTGACGCCAAACCCAAAGGATTAGGCATCACGTTCTTTTCTCTGCCTTGGTTTGTGTAGCAAATGGCATATGGCAACTCTACTGCTGAGCATCAGACGCTGTGTAACAAACTGTTTGCAACTGTGTCTGTCATAAAGCAAAACGTGGTTGTGAAGACATACCTTTCCGATGATGCCGATTCCAACGTCTGCAGCTTGGATCATACTCACATCATTTCCACCATCACCTGGAAAACAGATCAGTCATATCCACTTTCTATGCTTCTTGTTTAAAACCTTACATAATCTAATCTATTCAAATAAGTTGTTCTCTGGTGATGTAATCCAGTGCAACATCCCTCCAAATATCTGGCCAAATAATTTTGAAACCTTCCTCGGGACCAAGTTTCAGATTCCAGCAACACATTTGCAGAGTGCCATGACTGTGAAGCTTTAGAATCCAGCCACTCCACTGGCAATAAGAACAAAGATACTGTTAAATATCAACTTTGTTCTACTAGATTGCCAAAGATTCTAAAGGCAATTAGAATAAAGAATGCAATGAGATTTAAAAACATCCAAATCAATAAAAATCTTGCAGAAAAAATCATGCAACAAAAGGCCCAGCCATAAACAGCATGGCCACGTATCCATACAGCTATTTGTGGTTCCTATGGACTGACCATTGCCACATGGTACCGACTGCCCACAAAAGTTTCTTACCCATATGTGCTGGAATTTCTTACCAGCATAATCATCACTATTTCTTACTAATTGTGGGGCAGTTTCTTACCAAGTGCTTACTTCTTAGCAAAATGTGCATGGCAATTTCCTACCGATCGCCCTGACAAACTTCTTACCAACTGTGTGTGCCAATGTCTTACCGATTGCACACGTCTGTTTGCCAGTGTGCGTTTTGAGTAGTTTAACGATGTCTGCTTTCTGTGTAGGAGAGCATCGGCAGACGATGACCGCTGGACACTGACACGCCAACTCCATGAACTCATGCTCATAGTACTTGAGGCAAATCTGGCCGAAGCAACAACAGTAAAGTTCTCCATTACACCTTTACTCCTGCAACCTGTTATAATTTACCAGTTAAGAATAAAAACCCAAGACCCAATTCTTCAAACTCTGCACATCACCAAATAGGGAACTCTCAACCTGTTTTCAGTCAACAACGAATGAAACTTGTTGCAAAAGGATTCCAGAGGCATAAGCGCGTGACTTTTTCACCCAGCATCAATTAGGAAGCATAGCATTCAGGGATATTTTCAAATGTCCCAAATACCGATCTATCACGCTCGAGGACATGACCTTCACTTCACTTGGATGTGATCATTAACACTATGAAAGTTATCATTGTGGAGCTAACAAGGTCTCTAAATCAGAACAGATTAGATTAGAATAGATTAGAATAGATTAGAATAGATTAGAGAGATTACCTCAAGGGCTTCTCCTGTGATGACAAGCGCACAGTCACTCTTCCGTCGAAATGCGTTCAGCTCGAGATGAGCCTCAGAGCGGTCGGCGATTGGACGAAACGTGTGGATGGACTGAGTTCGTGAAACAAGACGTGAACTCTTGGCGATACACGTCGCAGTTTCCAGCTTATCTCCCGTCAACATCCAAACCTGTAGCAAAACACGAGGTAAGGTAATTTCTAAGTTATATAATTAGGTTTGCATTACTCTCATTTATTTATGCAGGAGGACATAACTCTGAGGACAACTGGGGTAGTACCATGGAAATACACTGGACAGTCCTTATTATGATACGACAGGGAACCATATCATGTACAGAGACTCCCCTTCATTACAACATGAATTCTGAAGTAACTTCGTCAACACGGCTCCCAAAATTCACTAAAGGTGTGGAAGATAACCTTGTTATAATGTAGTGCCATTATAAGGCAATTCTTGTTATGACTCTCAAAGACAGCAATAAAATGAGTCTCCATTGTAACATAGCTGCATTATAGCAAGTCCCAAATGCATCAGATCAGAATTTGTGCTAAAATGATGTACAGTAATAAGGACAGTCCAGTGCCCTAAGGAAAAAAATTCAAGAAAATGCATTCAACATGTATGTAAAAACTGGACTGGGTGATCCAGCCAGCAGAAGACAGCCGTTCTTGTGGCGTTCACCCTTGACAGCCTCCATATAACACAGACTTTTTGATTAATAATATATATGAAACTGAATTTTAATAAAATACTGATCTGAGAACTCTGTCACTGTAATAATGCTCAAGGCATCAGTCGATGGTTGCTATTAAGCAACACTGGTGTGTACACCTCAAATTCAAGGTTGAGTCCAGCCAAAAACCAAGAGGGAAATCTGAGCAGACATGGAAACAGTGTATGGAGGAAAGGAGTCCAGGAAGGGAGGAGTTTTCAGTCGAGACTGAGGGCCAACACAGACTCTGCAGAGCAAATGTTTCTTAGAAACGAGTGCCAAAGTCTAGGGCTGGCAAACAAAATGGCATGCCACCAAGAGCTGTCCTTGTCCACAGTATAGTCAGCTCAAGACAGTCAAGAGGACCCGGCTGAGGACAAACAAGTCTTCGTAATCAGCACAGAGTGAAGACAGTGAGGTGGTTGTTGGCTAATTGCAGGTTAAAAGCTGACAGCATGTAAACTACAGAAAGCAAAGCAGCTAAGCCGATACTTTATTGATTACTGCAAAGTTATTGCTGGATTCAATAACAAACAAATGAATAAATGAATGAAACTTTAAAAGTGAATGCTAAAAGCTGACAGCACGTAAACTACGACAAAGAAGTCAATGCCACATACTCTGATGCCAGCGTTCCTAAGCAGCTCAAGCGTTGTTCTGACACCGTCGTGAAGCTTGTCCTCGACGCCAGTGACACACAAAAGTTCCATTTCACGTTCGAGGCTTTCGACCACAGCAGCAACCTTTGCTGTTCGCTCGTGTACACTCATCTTTGCCTGGTGATAGCGACTCTGACAAACACAGTCAATGTAACTCACTTATCATCGCCACAACATACAGGTACATATGTTGTATGCGTAGATACGTACAGGGATGCCGGGGCATTTGTGGGCACCAGTTTTGCTCTCCTAGAATAGCTTAGGAAATGAAACATGTCAGCCTAATGCAGATCCATATCCCTAGAAAACCTGTAACAACATGCATATATAGCTGCATACCAATACATACCAATTCATACATACATCAGATACATATAAGCATATACACACACAAAATTTATTCTAATACCTCTCTGTGGCCACAGAAATAGATAGGTAACCTGAGGGCAATTATCTCCATGCAAGCAAATGCATTTTCTCACCCTCAATTTTGACATCTTAGCCAAAATTTCACAAAACCAGTTATAAAGCACCTCTGTAGCACCTCTCAAAGGTATATACAGTATGTTACATCTGTTGACAATATTCAAATGTGAATTATTAATATTAAAACGTCACTGCTTTTCCCTGAAGCAGAAATGATCTCCAAGAAACAATAAAAAATCTGCCTATAACAGAATTTTTACTGTTTCTTGGAGATCATTTCTGCTTATATATATATATTAACTATAAATATATATATATGTTAATACTATATAGTATGCTAAAACTATATATATATATATATATAATTAACACACTGAGCCATAGTTTGAGCAAAGTGCTTTCTATAAGTTTAGCCCAGCCACCAAAAGGCTATCTTACCCAGAACAGCTTACAACATCGTCCCAACCCACCTAGAATCTTCGACTTTAAGTGCAAAGCAGTATAAGCAGAGTCTGTATATATACTGTATACAGTATCTTTAAAAAATCCTCTCAAAAGCACTGCAAACTGTATATGGCTGACAGACAATGTTTTGACCAGATATTAGTGACAACCTTGAACTTCCAATTCTCAGTGCCTCTGAGAAGTTCCTCTTTAAGAGGCTCTATATAAATGTGTGATTACAATTACAATTACAACGATTACATTAAGGCAATCAGAGGACGAGAATGACTCATAAGATTCTAAGCAGCATACCTCAAAATCTTGATACTGATCTTCGGTTAGAGTCTTCTTTGCCACGACAAGCGTTCTTAATCCCTCTCGTGCCATATTGCCACACTGCAGACAAACGATGCACACAAACTGAGGATCCACATTTGCAACATTCCTAAAAAGGTGCTATATAAACAGCCCGATGCATACACATGCAAACATACAAACGTCGTAAAGGTTCAGTTTTCCCACACTAATGTGGAAAAAGTGAGTTCAGTAATTTTTGACCAGATGTACAGAAAGTTTCTTTGATACACTTACATGGCTTTTACCAAGTCTACACTGAAGCAGCTGATGATAATGACGGTGATGATGAAAATAATTAAATTGATAATGATGATGATAATGAAAACAGTGTCAACGACAATGATAATAGTGTTGATGATGATAATAGTGATGATAATGAAAAGTGCACCGACAGATAGAATACTTGCAATGTGAAGCAATGTTGGTACATTGTTATCTATCATTTCTCACCAGCTGTATGAGTTATTTTCTTTGATCTACTCACAATGGTTTTGACAGGTTTGCACTAAAAGACCCAATGATGACAGTGGTGACGATGATGATGATGATGATGATGACGACGATGATGATGATAATGATGATGACGATGAGACTTGTGGAACCTCTTCATCCATCCAGTCATTGTATTGTACAATGCTATGCATGACAACATCAGCTCCTTTCATGTAGAACGTTATTTCGCCTCCTCCTCCCGCGCTCTCTTCCTCCTACAATTCAATATCAGAAATCAAAACCAATACAGAACCTGGTCTCTAATGGAACCTACAACTGAACTGCAAACATGACATAACTACACCAGTGGAAGATTTAATTTTGCTATCATTCTGGTGCCTCAGCTGAGCAATACTTGGAAATCAGGACCATACTTCTAAGGAGCTTCTGCAGAAGCACGTGAAGAAATGTGTTCCATTTACCTGTTTTAAGTTTTTTCAAAGCTATTTAAGATGCTGTGTTAATGCTTAGCTAGATTAAATGTTACAGTAGGGTGTTATAAGAGCAGCCAACCTTGACAACGATGCCCATTCTCTTGGTTTCTGAGGTGAAGGGAAAGATCTGAAGAATCGTGAAGCGAAGCAGATGTGAGTCAGGTGTCTTCAGAGTCATTGAATTCAGGTCGCGCTTGATTAACGTCAGACCAACGCTCTCCGTCCATGATACCAGCGCCACCTAGGCAAGGTATAGACGACACCATGGCCAGATAAGAAAGTCACATCTCGATACAGACACACATAGGCAATTGTTCACTTGTGACAACCCTCTTTAAACATTGGTCCTTACAGCCATATATGGTCTCAGAAACATACTGCTATATGGCCCTCAGAGACACACCAGAATATGATCCTCAGACGGCAACAAAACCAGTGAAGAGCCTCTCAAGAAAAGAAAAGACAACGTCCACCAACCAACAGACGGTGATAAAAAAGGGCTCAAAAAGAACCAAAATGAATCAGAAGACCAAACAAGTCATCCACGCAGGGAAATTTAAACATGATTATTCAAAAGAGGCTGGGAGGAAAATGGTCATACAGGACTAAAACCAAAATCCAGTTTGAGCCAAAAATAAACACAGCACCTTTATAAGGTCAACTTTCCCACCAAAATGTACAGAAGGCATACAACATACAACAACTCAATCTACTTGGTCCTATCCTATATGCTGCATGTAACAACATACATATGTAAATATGCAGGCATGTACAAATGTCTCTATGTATGTATGTATGAATGTGTGCATGTATGCAGAGCTATAGGCATTTATATATATAATCTGTAATCAGAGAAAACCTCATCTGGACTTGAAGCCTGGTAGACCACATGCTGGTGACTCTGCTGATCAGCCTCTGTGTCACTCTGCTCTGCGTCGGAACCTTCTACATTCTCGTAGACAGGAGTCACGTTGTGACAGAGTGCCAGCGCCTTGACTGCTTCTGAGACACGGGTCACAGCAGTGCGACGCACTTTGCGGCTTGTCTCGGCACCAGCGGTAGCGGCAGCAGCTGGCGGAGAAAAGGAAGTCCTCAGGTGATTCTGGACCTAGAAGATCAGAAAAAAGGGATCAGGATTGGCACTTTATCATTTATCATAAATGTAAATGTAAATCTTCAAAATTTCTCAGCATCACACAACCATGAGAACTTGTGGGGCTCATGCTGAGCCCATGTCTGGCCACCAATTTACATCAGTGGCACAATGCGGACAAAATGAACGTGGCTGTCTGGGAAAAGCCACATCAGAAAGACCAGCATAATCTCTAGCATTAAATCAACTAAAGTCTGCAACAGCCAGAGTGTTGGGTCAGTTTCAGTGCCAATTAAGATCTGGGGTAAAGGAGCAAAGAGAGAATTGGTAAAAAGGAAAAATGTAAAAGCTAAAACATGGTCAAAAATGCAAATTCTGACAGTTTTCTATACTAAGCACTTCCCTTATTTCACTTTTGTAAAACTTCTGAGCAACGTGTCAAAACTTACACAATTTCTCTTCAGTTTCTGAAATATTTATTGATTAACAAAAAAAGCAAAATACCTTATACAACAGTTATGTTCAGGTTTCAAAGGATGAATCCAAAACAAACAACAGTGTTTGGCAGTTGTTGTAATATATCCATCGAGACTTGTATCAGTATCCTCCTGGGAGCCTACGAAATGGAAAGGACTCAGCTCTGTCAGGACCTGAATTTATCCCAATCAAAGAGGCGCTACAGCAGTTTTCCGATTAGATTAGATCTTATTATGGGTGACACTTGCCTCATCCATTGTGTCTGCCGTGTAAGACACAGTTCCCAGATGAAGTCTTTTAAAAATCTAACACAGAAGCAGAAAGGCAAGGTAAGCAAGTTAAAAAACTTGAACTTGAAACTAGAAAAACAAATTCAGTCTCCTTAAAAAAGCCAGAAAACACTCGAGTTACATTATGCAAATAATCATAATGAAAACAATAAACAAAAAAATTAACGATAAAATGTAAACAATACACAGTTTGCCACAGTTTTCTCCTTTTACCAAAACAGTACAAAATTATCATAACCATAACTGGAATAAAATTATATATTGAAAAATACAGAAAAATCCTCAGCAGTGTTCCTGATCTGCCAACACAAGATATAGTCAGATAGAGATGATCTTCAGCCAACGGTGACTGAGGCAAAGAAACTGACAGCCATGACTGATTGTGCATTGTATCAGTATCCTCCTGGGAGCCTATGAAATGGAAAGGACTCAGCTCTGTTTATGAAAACGGGACTACAGAACTCAAGAGATCAGATTAGATAACCACCAACACAGGCATACACCCTAGTCATCAACGTCATCATCAATATAAATAACTTAGTAACTGACCATCTCGTTCTGAGTCAGAGTTCCCGTCTTGTCAGAAAGCAGGTACTGGATGCGGCCCATCTCCTCCGGAATGGTCGTGCTGCGGACCGTCGTTCCAGGAATATTCTTGTCTCTCTGAATCATCCATGCGTAGACGACTTTCCCGACGTCGAGATTCACCCGCAGGCTGCAGACATGCAGAAACAAAGTAATCGGATATCAGATGCCTCATTCGAAAGTAGTCCTCAGGGGAAAGATGGGTCCTTGGGTTAAAGGCACAGTTCCCAGATGAAGGGAACTTCATCTTCAGGTTAAAGGATCTTTGGGATGAAGTAAGTAAGTAAGTAAGTAATGCATTTGTTAACACGCCATATGTCCATCGACTGAGCGAGGAATCGTAGGCATGGGTGGGTTACATGTCAGACAACAAAAGCAAGACGATACAGGTAGGTCTTTAGCCGCTTTACGAATGTGTCCAGCGAGATATTGTCGTGAGTAATGTAAACAGAAAGGATATTCGAAGCAGAAACAAACAGCAACTGGGAAACCCTTCTGTGCAGAAATCTTCTGAATCTTTGTCTGGACCTTAATTAGTTATCAGTCACTATCATACAAAAATGCTAGGCTACAGCGAATCACCAACTGGTGTAATATTAACGATCAAATTAATTGATCAACTGATGATGAGAAGAAGCAGATGACCTGAGCGGGATGATGTAGGAGAAGAGGACGATGAAACGGAACATGTAACTGTACCACGGTCCACCAAAGCCCTGTCAAAAGCATCAATGAATCTATCACAGCCACATCAATCGAGGCATTACAAATTGTCAGACTAACAACAACTGTTAAAATAACAATTCAGTGTTTCAGTGACATTGCTTTCCACAGTAGTTACAGTACTTCATACCAGAACCAAACAAAATGTATGATGCAGTGGAACGACATCAAGCATGCAGCAAATGTCCGAAACCTTAAAAATACGGACTTCATTCGGCTGCCGTTGTTCTTCCTCCTCGATGCAACATAGATCAGGAACTCTAAACAGGATGTCAACTCTCAACACTACACAGAACTCTGTGGTAGGGTTCTATGTGTGTGCAAGAGCCTTTTCCAGTTATCTGGGCATAACTTGCCTAAAGATGAACTTGTCTCTCACGAACTTAAACAGCGCTTAGGCACTGCACGATGTACTTAAAAGCCACTCTAAAGTGTCTAGATAAATACGTGCGCACACAAATGTATGAGTCCATATAACAAAATTCATGAACCCACAGTGTTGACATTGATTGATTACTGGTAGTTACTCAAATGCAAGGTTGATTAGGTAATCAAAGGTGAAGTTATCTTACCTTCAGAGCCATCATGATTAAGGAAAGGATTACGACCATCAGAAACAATATCTTGCTCATGTTGTTCACTTCTAAATCCAAGAGACCAACCTTTCAGAAGAAAACAACAGAGTCAATCAACCGTTTAATCAATTTCTTCAACTGGTGCATTCAATTCTCAAGTTTCTTTTTAATTCTAAATAGGGACAAATTTTAAACTGTCTCATGAAACATGCAAAACTTCTCACTCTTATGTATATGCATGTACGTATGTATGCTTGAGGACACTTATTGTAGCACCTTTTAGGCATCTCACAAAAGTGCTGCCCTTGTCTAATGTCTAAGTCGTTAAGAAGAAAAAGTTAATCAGTATATGCGAACAGTGCTCAGAAAACTAGAAGAGACACCACTGGTGGGCTTCCCCAGACACATAGAGTCCAACTGATGAATTCCCATCGACAGCTGATAGAAGACACCATGTTAAGGGTTTCTAGACCATGCAGCAATGAAGAAGAGGAGAGACAACAGGCAATGAGGGTCCCAAAGCACGAACCCCAACGCCAAGCAGTTCCTTGTTGTAAGCTGAATCCGAACCACCCTCAGCCACCAGGTGCATGGAGGACAACATTCTTCAGCAGCCAATCATTTGGTCATAGAGCATCTCTGCAGTAAAACGGTCAGCACCAATCCACGGCTCTCCTGGCCTACCCAACTGGAGCTTGACGCTATCCAGCTAGCAACCTGAAACCTCCAGGGCAGGCGAGTCCACTGTCCAGCTAGCAACCTGAAACCCCTCAGAGCAGGCGAGTGCACTGGCGCTCATGAGACTTCAATGACAAGCATCTAGGCATCTTCCAAAACACTCATAAACGACGGCAAAAGAGAGATAAAAGTCCAAGACCTGCTAGGTTACATTAGAAGTCCGAATGAAGAGAAATTTAATTATCAAGCAAAATCCACATGTGACCAACCAACTGATCAGGATTGACACACTACAGAAACATACAGTTGCACGTTCCTGCACCATGTCGTTTTCGATCAAATGCAAAAATAAATAATTGGTGTGCAGAACCTGATGAGGCAGTCTAGGGCTGGGGCCAAATGGTGAAGGTACTAGTAAGCAAGTAACCAAATCTTGTACTAGATTTGGTAGCTAATGGGGGCCAACGCGGTTCAACATGTGGAGTTGCAGTGATGCGGTTACATTTCAGCTTAAGGCTAATTACTCATGCAACAACACTGAGAACAGACTGCAACTTTTTCTGGTGTTTAGGCGTTATGTGGCAATACCAAAAAGAACATTATAACAGTAATGAAAAACTGGTCAAGTGCCTCTGCAGCAGGTAGATAAGTGTATGTCAAATGGCACACAGCCGACACAGACGGCAGAAGCAGCATGCAGACAGTTTACTAATACATGGTACAAATGCCAGTTCCCTATCACGTATAACTCCAAGAAACTTTGCTTCAACTGACAACTTGCTGCTCGAACCACCCAGTTTAATCTCACCAGGTGGATGTTTATGAAGCTGATGGCGTGTACCAACAAAACACAAGCATACAGAAATACCTTCATGTTTGGTTTTGATGTGTTCATGACGCTCCTCGTTTCATATCCCGTGTAGACGACGACCCCTAGCGCCATTCCAGATGCAAGGACCGTGTTCGTCCACAGAGTATTCTCTATGTTCAGCGAGTCCTCCGTTCCACTTGCCTGTCATCAACACAAGGGCCAATCTATATATGTGAGGCGATTAAAAAGGCACTACATCAAGTGTCTTCACACATAAGTACATGAAAGTATCAGAACATTCATATAGCTCCTCGAAAAAAACTCAAAAAACCACTGAAACATCGCTATCAAACCAATCTAAAAAACTTAATCCTGTGATTAGCTGTTTTGAAACTGACAAATGGTGCTGGAGTTTGTTAAGCCCTCCACGACAAGGTCCTGGTGCTGAAGGATCTTTTGGCTAAAGAACATAATTGACAACAGCAATCCAACAATCGGACACCTTTCATTACAGGTCATTTTTACGTGGCATACTGGGGTTCAAACCCCAGATGTAGACGCAAAAGGCAATTCCGCAATGCACCAATTCCGACTCCACGCAAGAGGAAACCGATAAAGAAAGTGGAGGGATATGTGATTTGTCATTTTTACACGATGCTCTGGCATTTGAACCTTCAATGCGGAAGTAAAGGCAAAAGCATTCTACAACTGTTTCAGCCCCAGAAGATGAAGAGCAATCACTTAAGCTCTGTGGGTGTGAAGTATTAGCGACTTCACTTTCTCAGCCTCAGCATATGAGGGTGGGAGAGTGGCCAGTCCTCTGATCCTTCCACAGACAGTCTGTCATCAGTGTGCTTGTTTTACAGCTGGTTAGAGGCACTACTGGTATAGAAAACTTAAAATCTATCTGCCCTGATGGGGATAGGAACCCCAACCTCTGGGTTGACTGTTCAGCATGCTAACCACTAGAGGCAGCCACTCCTAACTCCAGGAAAAAGAGGAAAAAGATGGGGAAAAGTGCAGGGGAACTGGATGTACCCTGGAAAACGTCCCAATGAAGCTGTGAATATCCTTCTGCGGCTTCTCAGCAAACAGCTTTGAAGAAACCTCAAACAACTCCTGAAACACCAAAAACAACACAAACAGATGCTAATTCTTGAAAGCAATCAATTAACCAGCCAGTCAATGGTTGGTGACCAGCAGCACAGAAGTCTTTGACTGGCTATCAAACCAGCAGCAACAGCTGACCAAGGTTAGCCAGTCAGCCAACTAAAGCCAGCAAGTGAATCAGCCAGTCACCCAGCAAGTCAGGCAGCCAAAAGACAAACAGTTAGTTATGTAACATGGATAGTTACAATATTTTCAGAATGAGAATACTGCATAAAAGAAAACGACTACTTCAACTGACCAGACATTTCTCATCCTTGAAGCCAATAGGCCCCGGCATATTGACCACTTGAAAGAGTGTCCTGGTTATTTTTCGTTTCTAATCTAAAGTAATCTATATCATCATTCAGTTGCAAAAGCCAAATCCCTAAAAGGCTACCATGGGTATGAAGCGTTAGCGACTTTATTTTCTTGGCCTCAGCATAAGATTAGAATAGATTAGATCACATGTACAGAAAACTGACCGCGTCTGACGAGAGTTGCTGAGTTGACGGAATGGCCAATCGGAGTTTCCAGTCAGTTTCTCCGTCTAATTGATCTGTTCGGATGAAGCATGCTCCGGCCCTTTCCGTTGTCCTCACGAGAACCATATCGGCCGGAACTCTCTGGTTCTACAAAACAAGATTTAATCTAATCTAATCTCTGGTTCTACAAAACAAGATTTAGTCTCATCTAATCTTATTACTTCTGTAGCACCGTTACCACAGTGCATCACAGCCTGGCTTCTCTGATCTATCAGAATTCGATCCAGCTTCTCCAACAGCTTAAGATTTTGGACTGATTTTTACTTGAAGCAACCATCGACTGATGCCTTGGGCATTATGATAACAGTGCTATAGAAGTCTTTAGATTATTAGTTTAGAATGCACAAGACATGGTCACTTCAAGTGAAACCACAGTCAGAAATCATTCTGGAATCCCAGTTAAAATATGATGAGTCACAGCTCTAGATTAACATAAGACAAGGTTATTACTAATTTGTGAAAGCCCTGTACCAATGATAAATCCTCAAAGATGTGTGTATATATGTACATTTCTCAGGTGTCTTCTAAGAATTTTTTGAAAGTGCTATATTTGAAAAAGAATAAGAGTTCATCTGTTGATCAGTGAAGCTCAAACAGCACGAAAAGTCTGTCTTCCATTTCTCATCTAATCCATTTTAAACTGGTCACTCTGCAGAATCGCACTCCTCCACTTGTATGTCCATCCAGGCGTTATCCATGCTATATACTGTATGTCATCCTCCTCATCACTGCCCACTGACAGCACATTTAACTGATCTCTTCACAAATCTCTGCCACACATCACCAGAGCCAAGTGAAGAAATAAATGGAAATGAAGCAATTGATTTGCAACTAAACAAAAACATGTCAAGGCAATAACAGACTAAGAATGCGTTAAACGGAAACTTACAACTGCTAAACTCGACTGCAAAATGTAATTTAACACCAGAGAAGGCAACAAAAGAAGACTGCAAATTTAAAAGCTCTTTTTTTCATTCCTACCTTCTCCACAATGATTAGATCACCAACTCTGATGTCTGAACTGGCAACTTTGACGGGGCCACGTCTCGTCAGCTTCTTGTATTTCTGTGAGTTGACTTCATGGTCGCGAACGAATCTTCGGAAGTCATCGACAGCCTCTCGTATCATCGTCACGCAAAGCACAAATAACTGAAACAGAAGATCTGCTACTAAAGATCAAACTGTTAGAGAAACAATCTGATGCTTGGCTCCCAGACTATTTCCATTTATGTTGTTTTCATCACCAGTAAATGTATGTATGTATGATTGTATGTATGTATATACCTGAACATTTATATAGCAACTTCCAAGAACCCCTTACTTACCTGATTGAAGCATGACAGTAACTTCTTGAAGACAAAAAGAGATTAAAAAGACGAATGATATGAACGAGACTTACCAGTGGTCCCCAGTAGGTGTAGAGATAACCGACTCGGATAGCAGGAATAAACTGAGAACAAGCCATGACGAGAAAGAAGAAGTTCAGAAAGTATTTAAACTGTTCCCAAAGCACCTGAAACATTCAGCACAAACTCTACATGTAAAGTACGGTAATCATTTCATCATCCTCATCATCATCTCTGCCATCTCTGTATTGATCCCAAGTCAAAATGATACATAACATAAATGAATATCTATAAAGCGCAACTTCAAGAGCAAACTCATCAGTAGCACTCCTGACCAGTCAGAAAAGACTCACGGTCAAACAGGACAGATTTCAAGTGCTTATGGAATAAAGAAGACTGATTAGCTCATTTCTAGTGTTGTATGGAAGGTTGTTCCAGAATGCAGGACCAATAAAAGCAAACGCAGTGACTGCAGGCTTATTACATCTGTATTTCTAATTATTTCGTCTATATTTTTTACCCAAATTAGCAATGATTTCACAGGATTTTTAAAACTTAAACTACGAGTTAAAGGGATATGTCTGAAAAATCAGGTCAAACAGGAGAGTCTCATCCTCTGGAGTGTCCCGGAAGGCCCCAATAACTGAGACAGCAATGGACACCAACAGAAAGGCATTGGAAAAGAAAACCAGCCACGTGAAGTTCACCTATAGATGGCAGTTCATGACTTGAATTTTATTTATTACTGTGAATTATTATTACAGTTTTATTGTCTGTCAATTTCACATGATGCTTAAAGACCTGACTCCCAAATGCACAGGTTAAATGCAAACATGTATGCCACCATCAAGTAACATCTTAAAAATATCCATTGTCTGAAATAAATCATAAAATGAAAAACCTTTGACACAAATGAAAATCAATTCTTTAGTACTTCCTACCAGTGGAAAGAAAGTTATGATGCTGTATTTCTGGTTGCGAATGATGTTAGCCGGAAATTTCTGCTCAGTGGGATTTGGCTGCGACAAGAAGATTGTGCGCGGCTTGTGGTCCTTACGTCCACGACACCTTCCCCAGAAAGACTCACAGCACCTGTTCCACCAAGAAACAACATTTTAGACACAGCATGCATCGGGAAATAAAGAAAGAGAACAGTATGAAGTAGGCCATGTACAGCATTCATCACCAGAAGGTCAAGGAGATCCATTACATTATATAGGTTACATAACATACACTACAAGATTCTTTAAACTACAAGAAAAGTGCAGTTGTCTACGAACCCTACCATGGTTCAAACCTTGAGGGAACCATTCTCACAGAAACTAAGCCATGAAAACCAACCGAGCGCAGGCATCTTTCCATCCGTCGCAAAGATAGTAACTGAATGTCTTTTTGTGGGATCCTCGTGAGCCACGAGGTCGCATAAGATACTCATTTTCATCTGTTTCAAAACCATTCTGTTCACTCATGATGAGAGGCACTTCGTCAGCCCCACCGGTTGAGTCATCTGACCTATGACACACAAACACAATGAAGTAGCGATTAGATTGGTAGCAGGCTGGTCCATGGATCAAAGCTATGCTCTGCTAAAAAAACTGCTTGTTAGATTCATATTGTTGACTTGCAAAAGAGTCATTGGTGCAAGCCAGCGAGTAAACTGTATGAATTCGAATCCTATACGTTCTGACTGTCGTTCACCCAAATGTTCACCCAACAAGCACATTAAGGAAGTACTGCACTGACTCGTTGTAAACAGTTGCAGCTTCTGCGATACCATTCAAATCCCTCTCAACCACAGCAGCGGAAACAAAAGCTCAAATAATGTGAGTTAATTCATGAATATTGATGTATCAACTTGAAACAGTTTTGCATTTCCGATTCTCTTTTATCCTGTTCTCCAGTGTTACTCCTCGCTACAACTATCGATTGCATTGCCCGATGCCCCACACATTCAGAAAATCACAGACATAGCGCAGCTGTTACTAATTAAATTTTTGTTTATCATTCTTACCCACTTCGTCCAAGTGAATTAACAGGCTTATAAAAATTCACTTCTCTGCTGTTAAATGTGTAGAGTTCCGCCATTAGTGTGTACAACAGGGCACAGACCTAAATAGGCAAGAGCGAGTGAGTAATTTAAACGTGACAACATCTCGGCGCGCCGTTTAAAAGTTTGTTTTATATTTTCTGTTTTCTTTTATACTTCTCAGTATTTTACTCGATGTAGAAATGATCCTCCACGACTGAAGAAATAGAGTAGGAGTGAGAAATAAATGATCTTTGAAAAATCAGGCCTCGTTCCACTTTTCACAGCCATCCGAATAAGTGCCTCTGAATGCAACGGCATTGTGGCATTATACACAAATTAAACTCATAAAACATATAATTCTCGCGTCTGTCATTGTCCCGGCAGAATATTATAATAAAAATCTAGACGTAATTAAAATACTGATTTAATCCGGTTTAAACCTACATCTTACTTGTTATCATAAAGTGCCACATAAATTCACATATTTATTCTATGCTGGCCGATCTATTTATAGCTTCAAAGGCGGTTTCGATTATGCTCCGCTAGAATTTGTCTTTATTTTCAGCATTTTGAAGATTGTTATTAAATGTAATAAAATGCTTCGGAGGAAACCAACCCGAATTGATTTGAAGATAGATGACATTAGCGAAGAATGGTCAGCTACGAGAAGAGACAGAAAATCGGGCGAAGGGGCCCAGTCGGCGGACGGGACAGTGCATGTCGTCCATAAGTCGCGAAAAGATATAGTTCACGAACGCATAGGATACGAACCACGCACGACACAACACGCTTCTTCGAGGGACGCACGACTGCACTGAACCGTAATGCCTCTATTGCGTTTGAAAATGTCTATTAGCATACCAGATAGCAACGTTGCGTTGGCACTCTGTGGCAGTAGAATCAGCATGCCTAAATTATGTAGCGCATAGTAGCGAACAATGGACTGCTTAGCATTATTCCTCCTTCTGTGATCTTTTAGATTACATACAGAAAAAGCATACTGTGCAAATCGTTTACCACAAATTCAGGGGACGAGTGTGAAAAATTTGTGTTAACCTTTTAACGACCGCAGAAATTTTTTCACCTACCCCCTCACGACCGCACATTTTTGGCAAAAACGGCCAAAAAATAAAAATTTTGAACTTGTTTTATCTCTGTCAGTTTTTTACATGTAGACATAAGGTAAGCACCATTCTTTAGCATTTTATCTCCTCTTCCCAACCATCTGTCAAGTTTTTTTTTAAAAGAAATTTTGGGGTACCCCAAGTTGCCCAAAACTATATCCCCCAAAAATTTGCTATATTTTTATCTTCAAGACAGTCTACACAAATTTTTGAATGACAACATATATAAATTGAGCACAAAAAATGTGCAGAAATTGTTGCCAGATAGAACCAAACAGAAATTTTAAAAATATTTTCATAACTGAAAGAGATACAATTTTTTAGTATTTAGACCGTTGTCATAAAAACTGAAGAAAATTACAAGAAAAAGGATAAAAGTAAAACAAATTGAACTTATGATATCTCTGTTGGTTTTTGACATGTAGGCATAAGGTAAGTACCATTCTTTAGCATTTTATCTCCTCTCCCCATTCATCTGTCAAGTTTTTGGGGGAAAATTTGTTTTGGGATATCCAAAATTGCCCCCAACTGTACCCCAAAAATTTGTTATATGTTTACCTTCAAGACAGTCTACATAAGAATTGTAAGTGACACCATATGGTAGTTAGGCACAAGAAATGTGCAGAAATTGTTGCCAGATAGAACCAAACAGAAATTTTAAAAATATTTTCAAAACTGAAAGATATACAATTTTTTTTAGTATTTAGACCGTTGGGTAAAAACTGAAGAAAATTACAGGAAAAGCCTAAAAGCAAAACTAACTGAACTTGTGATATCTGTGTCAGTGTTTGACATATATACATAAGGTAGACACCATTCTTTATCATTTATCTTCTCATCTTTTCCAACCTATAATTATATTTCTCAACACAACATTTCTGGGTAACTGAAAACTGACCCACAATGACCGCAGGCATATAGCGGATGCCATTGTCATCAAACTCCATATCAGTGTGCCACTTGTTCACTTCGTATTGCCAACAGTCTCGTGTAATCCATCTGACACGTTTTATTCATCAGTAGAATCACAACTTTCGTTAATATACGACCATTCGTCGATCGATCGGCGAATTTCTTCCTCCGGTAAACAACGCTTCGCCATTTTGGGACATTTAAATATCCATTTTTAACTACACGCTGGCCGATTTAAATGCCCATTTTGATTGGTCGGTTTTTATATTTTTCAGGTGTTTTCCAGGGATTCCGCTGATGTAATATGGATTAAAATTATACCTATTTGCCTAAATGACGTAGAATTCTAAAATTATAAGGATTACAAATAAACAAGAGGTTACGATATGACTAGTCCCATCTACTACGGATTAGTACCGTGCGGTCGGCTGACGTTACTACCGATTAGTACCGTGCGGTCGGTAATGAGTTAACCGAATTTCGTCTTTACTATTTTTCAATTCCAGTTTGTTTTTATTTTAATATAACCAGGTACTGCAACGATCATTAGGCATAACACTCGTAATTCATTCAATTCTTACATGATAATTAATTTAAAAGATAAGAAAAGACAAGCTTGTAAAAATGTAAAGATTCTACTTTAAAATTCAAAGTTAATAAAAGTTCGAATCCTACACTGATAACATTGCCATGCTTTGCAAGATGAGTCATAATAAAGAGTAAGAATATCATAGAACACACATTCAGTTGATATTGACCACAACAGGTAGCAAATATCTACAGCAGTCTTTGTAGTATGTATAAATTAAAAATGCCCATCTTATATTTTGTTCTGGTTATGTGGAAAATATCTAGCCAGATGGTTAGAGTAAACAAATGCCAAGTGACGGAATCCCACATAATGCATTAGATGCAATATGCGAAGGAAAGAGAAGCAAAGTAAGACGATGTGGACTGCACTGGACAGACAATATAAATGAGGACTTAACAAGACTTGGACAGAATGTGAGAACGGCATTTAATGTGACATTTGACAGAAAGATTGGAGATCATTTATTCACACCCATCACCGCTATACGGCTTGCCTCAGGAGCTGATGATGATATTCTGTTTTACACTATAAGTATTTTCTCACATTTGCAAAGGTCGTCATTGATGCTGTGCTCATTATGGTTGTTGCTATTTTGCATTTATTATGAGGAGCAGAGCAATTGTGTGCGAAGGACTTGCTCAGGGTCCATACTCAATAACTATCTCAGGGATGGAGGCTCAAACCTGCACACTCCGCAAGGGAAAGACTCCAACCAAAAGAGTACCATTTCACAATTCTCATCAAAAGCCTACCATCTACCAAGGCTTCTTATATTTGCTCTTTTCTCTTGTAGGAGTTGAAAGAATATCTGTTGCTGCTGTTTGGAAGGTCGTCTTTTCTGGATATTTTCTGCTCTGCCGGTCAAAATCTTCAGATGCAGATCAGTTACAATAAAGACTTCAACTATGTTACAACAAGGACGTCGACTATGTTACAATGAGCGCCTCATCAAAGTTACGATAGAGACAGTGTCTTAGTTTATGAATAGCATAACTACCGTACATTGAAATTTGTATCCATACTGGACTTTTTCCTTGCCCAGCCATTTTAGTCTTGTGTGGTTTTCCAGTTGTATCTTTTCTTAACATTTTCTCATTGTTATGCTGTGGTTAATGTCAAATATTTTGTACTGGTCGATTTTGGATGGGTTCATAAAATGTGTCTGCCATGAAAAACTTGGTTAGACAATAAGCAATCTAAGATTTTGTCAACATTTATGTCATTTGTGTGTATGTGGGTGTGTGTACCAGGACTCTTAATATAACATCTTTAGAGTACCTCTCAAAAGCGGTGCCTTCTGTTACAACTTCAGTCATGAATCTGACATTGCCTTTGAGCTGGATTATTTTAATTTCATTTGTAAAAGAAACTGTTGACCACATGCATCTAGTTTCTCTTAGAGTCCAGTCTGACCTAGATCTGGTGCATAGTGTGAAACTGATGATTTCTTGTTGAGTCATGTATTCATCAAGGAAGGTCCTGGTGTTGGATAGTTGTTATGTAAGGCAAGAAATCTCCAGTGGTGCAATGAAAGGTTAAGGTAACGTTAATAATATTCCACCTCACAGGAATGTGGCTAATAAAAGAAAGTAATAAATTGCCAATTATAACTTTACCTTACAATTCACCTTTAGTTTAATTAATATTCAAAGAATATTCTGTTTCATGAAGACTCTGTCGGAAATGCTTTTGAGTAGACAGTCTTGATGGGTGCTACACAGATTTACTGAACAAGAGATGAAGTAGCTGACTCTTAATTGTATGGACATTTATATGGCGCCTTTGTGAGGTTCTTAGAAAGTGATATCTAAATATCCGAACTAGTCTGGGCCATCTATGTTCTTGAGCCAGAAGATAAAACTTTTCCATGCCAAGGCAGTTGCCAAGCCTATAGTGATCTCCCAATTTCTTTAGCACTCGAAAGGATAAGTCAGGGGAAACAAGATTATATTCACAGGCACATAATCGAAAACAAACTTAGAAAGGCTGATGTGGTCAGGTTCGGTTCTGTGTCCAGATCCATAGGTCAAGCAGATGGACGTGCTAGGGTGGACGGTTTTTGAAATTGGAGTGGTGATAAAGACAAACAGAAGACGAGGTGTATTGCTTTCATTTATCAACTAAAGTCCTGTGCAGAAATGGGAGTAAAGTTAATGTACTGGTAGCATGGCTAGTGGTACTTGGAAGCAGTTTGCTTTTAGCTCAGTGCATAGCATAGAATACCCTGTGATTATAAATATAGAGACCCATTGATTGCCAACCTTCTGTTGTAGGTGACCCTGCCAGAGAATGTGGTTGTCGTGCTAGTTCTGGCGACTACCAGCAATTTCTCATCCATCTCTGGTAATATTGGCTCCACCTTTTCTTTTGCCAGCAACGAATTTAGTCTAATGTTTCCGTTCACCGCTATAGTTCTTATTTCAAAGCCATTTGAAAACAGTTGGTCGTGCACCTTGACGGCCTAGAAAGACTTCCGTGCAATATGTGCCGACAATGATTTTCGGCCTAATTATCATGCAGCGCGTATAATTGCAAACTAGTCGAAGTTTCACAGTGTGGTGATCAATGCTACTATTAGGTAACGGTACACGTACGGGTGTGCGGTTGAGTGCTGGCAAGCCATATGGCGGATTTCACGGCCGTACGAACGTCTACCTTGGACGACTGGGCCTCGCCAGAGTTGTATTATTGGCTGCGCGTTCTAAACGTGACGAAATGGCCGTATTGATCCGCGTCTGTGCAATAGCTGGCCTATGCATAGGTCCTATGTATGGGCATGCAAGGCTGATATCGTCATATCGAGAAGTGAAATTTTAAGGATAGGCCCATGTGACTGTCACTGAATTCAGGAAAACGTACATTTATTGTGCAGTTTAGACTGAATTCGAGTTCTTTAGCATTCTAAGGTAAACTGGTTCTCTCTCAATAAGCTGGTTATGTCTAGGTTTTCGCTGCCGAAGAAGAATGGATTTCATTAGATTTCAGTCAGAAGCCTATTTTGGCATGTAAGCAAATGTCAGCTGAAAGAACTCACGGAAGCGCAACGTGTGGCGCTTGGAAGTCAGAAACTATGAGTCCAACTACCACCATCTGTTAAATTTAAACATTGAAGGTGACATTAAGGTTCAGTCTCAAATGCTGTGTTGCCCTTGAACATTAGTAACAGGGACGAGGTCATTCGGTCGCTTCTGGGGAGGCATTGCGAGCCGGCTACAGAACCCTAGTCCCTGCCTTGGCAGGACGAGAGGTAGGATTTCCCTGTGCCCTAGGCCAGCTTAAGGAAGTTTACTCAAACCTCCCCAGTTCTGCTGTTTTCTATGCGCGAAGTTTAGTTCTTTCAGTTTTCTTCAATCGAATTTCACTTCGGCTTCTTTTGGTCTTGATTTTTCCTTAACGCTCTTGTGCTTCTGAACAATCAGATGTGCTAACTTTTGAAGTATCAATCTACGGTCCGCGCACGGGGACCTTAAATGGCGTGGCGCTCATTCAAACGGGCAACGACGGTGAAGATCTCACCCGATAAATTCATTGGTAAATGAGCAGGGTCAAGGCCAGACGGTCGTTATATAAAAACCTATAGGTTACATTTATATTTACCCCCTCTGCGGCGCTGTGTTGGGAAACACACGCGAAATCATAATTGCCATCACCATCTGTAGCAGCAGCGTCTAGGATGATGATGATGATTCTCACAGTTTAACGCCATTTTATGGCATCAAAGGCCGTTGACGTTGGCAGGAAAACGTTTGTAACAGTTCTGACTGTTAGGCACGGGCCGCGTGCCCCTCTCTGGAGCGTTGTTCTTTCGGCAAAATGTTGCAGCATGTTATTTTGTCTCTATTCTGGGCTCGTCTCCTGCAGGTTGTGTGTAGTCCGAAATTCTACATGTATCAGGATACAGGATGGAGTTATTTAGTTCTTAGTATTACGAAAACTTCTTAAGTACACAGTCATAAGGATTTACGACTGAAACATTGATCATTACTGGGGTGGGAGTTGTCTTGTTTTGTCTTTAACCGACCCACAGCCGAGCGCTGGCCACACCACGGAAAATTCTGTAGGCCTACCATCTGTTTCTGTCCCTCGTTTCTAAATTCTTGTAATAATTTGTCCAAGGATAATTCAGTCCACGACTTGATGTTGTCCCACCATGTCGTAATCGTATTTCCGAGATTTCTACAGCGCCCAACGAAAGCCACGTCGCGGGGACCAGCTTATTCACAGACGGTCAGTCAAAATAAAATCGATAAGCAAAAGGGTTCGGTGCCAGGTCAAGATCCAAAAGTCAGACGTAGAGCTATGAGGGATGGTGCCTGGGATTGGAGAGGAGAGAAAGATAAGCGGAAGAAGGGGTGTCAGGATATGATCCTGTGAGAGAGGAATGTTTTCAGCTTTGAGTGAAAGGCTGATGCAGAAATTGCAAGCGGTGGAGCATCGATGAGTTTGTATGATGTCATCTTGAGTCTTCCACGAGCTCTGGATCCAGGAATTGTACCTTGCATGTTCTCTTTTACTAAGCAGTTTCCACTCTTTCGCAGCACATGCCCGAAGTATGACAGCTTCCTCTTTTATATAATATATATATATATATATTCGTTTATTCATCAAAATATTCTGGGTGACATACCGCACCAGAATTTACAAGAAATTAATAATATAACAGTAACAAAAGAAACGACAATAAACATAAGGATGATAATAATAGGACAGCAACGCTTTTATCATTAATGTAATACCAATCTTGACATGAGATATTAAACATCGTGTAACAATTACAAGAGTTAATATACGTTTGTATACAGCATACGTGTTATAGAATTT